>JAUCEF010000004.1:3600000-3928262 GCA_033558025.1 Phytophthora sp. 'mugwort' | reverse complement strand
CCTAAACCTAAACCCTAAACCCTAAACCCTAAACCCTAAACCCTAAACCCTAAACCCTAAACCCTAAACCCTAAACCCTAAACCCTAAACCCTAAACCCTAAACCCTAAACCCTAAACCCTAAACCCTAAACCCTAAACCCTAAACCCTAAACCCTAAACCCTAAACCCTAAACCCTAAACCCTAAACCCTAAACCCTAAACCCTAAACCCTAAACCCTAAACCCTAAACCCTAAACCCTAAACCCTAAACCCTAAACCCTAAACCCTAAACCCTAAACCCTAAACCCTAAACCCTAAACCCTAAACCCTAAACCCTAAACCCTAAACCCTAAACCCTAAACCCTAAACCCTAAACCCTAAACCCTAAACCCTAAACCCTAAACCCTAAACCCTAAACCCTAAACCCTAAACCCTAAACCCTAAACCCTAAACCCTAAACCCTAAACCCTAAACCCTAAACCCTAAACCCTAAACCCTAAACCCTAAACCCTAAACCCTAAACCCTAAACCCTAAACCCTAAACCCTAAACCCTAAACCCTAAACCCTAAACCCTAAACCCTAAACCCTAAACCCTAAACCCTAAACCCTAAACCCTAAACCCTAAACCCTAAACCCTAAACCCTAAACCCTAAACCCTAAACCCTAAACCCTAAACCCTAAACCCTAAACCCTAAACCCTAAACCCTAAACCCTAAACCCTAAACCCTAAACCCTAAACCCTAAACCCTAAACCCTTTGACACGGTGGCGCGTCACAACCAGCATCCGTAATGTTGAAGATTCTCAGCGGGAAAATTCTACACGGTTGAAGATTCGCACTGCGAAAATTCCCAGCTGGATTCTCTGGGTACACAATTGGATTCTCTGGGTACACAACTGGATTTTCGGGGTACATTCACCCAACAAATCTAGTTTTAACCCACACCCACTTCTCGAAGATTCAAGTGCACCCACGCACGCAAGTTGAAGATTCGAGAAACCAAGATGCATGAATCTTGCATGTGTAGTGAGTAGCTAGCAGTAGCAGAACAGCTTCAGCTGGACGCTCACTTCTCAATTTGCCGTCCACTGAAGAAGCCCAAGCGAAAGGACCACCGGAGAGGCCGACCTCCCGACCCTTTGGACAACCAAATACAACTGTTTTTGTCGCGTCAAGCCTCAGTCTCAAGACACAAACCGCTCGGTCCAGCACTCACCGCGAACTAACCACAGTTTTTTTTGTCAGACACACGGATCCGCAGCGAGAGCTCCATGGATTCTGCGACCCCCACCGTCAGATTCTCGCCCACGAACACCGGGCGGGCTCTGTCGTTGAAGATCTGGCGGCGCCCCTGCAACATGACTCGCACCTCGTCCGGCAGGCACATAGACCTGTCGCCGAGTTCCAGCCGGGACCATGAAGTCCATGTCAAGGATAGCTTGGTAGTCCGGCGGCAGATCGTCCCGTCTCACCCAAACGTCGTAGAAATACACCAAGGATCGCGCCGAGGTAAGCTTGATCCGTGTGCGTCCTTCCGCGACAAACAGCTTTTTCACCAATTTCGAGGCATTTTTGACTCGGACTTGTGTCGATGGCATCCTACCTTACGAGCAAAGTGGCGTCGATGGTCGACACCTCGGATCCTGAGTCAAGAAGCGCCACAGCGTTGACGTTGTTGATCTTGCTGTCCTAAAGTCATCGTGACCTCGGATCGTTGTAGTCGTCAACAGGTCGAAGACTTGCAACCATAGCCGTGCGTTTCTTATGAAGTTCATATGTATGACCAAATATATCAGCTCGCGATCCGCTAACCTGATTCTTCGGCTTCTTCTCCACGAATGCATAGATGAATGAGCTAGAACGCTCGTCTTGTACCGGGTTCAAAACCGGCGAGCGTCCTAGTTTAACATCTTCTCAGCAGCCTCAGGTAGTAAGTAGTCCCGGATGCTTGCTGGGGTCGAACCACTGACGGATGAGGTTATAGAAATTTTCCATCTGGCACTTGCCGTGATCGTGGAGTTCGCCACAGCCACGACACACGAAGAAACACCGATCGGACGGATATCCTCTATTGCCGCACTTCTGACAGATCAGGCGCTTCCAACACTCAAGGTCCGAGTGCTTACGTGATCCACAGTGCGAGCAGCGCGTCTGGCCGTCTCTGCAGAAACGCGGGCGGTGATCCTGTTGTCGAGGATCCTCTGACGCATCGTTCGAACGCCCAGGATCCGGCGTTCTTGGCGGATCCGCTGCTGCGACTGCCTGAGACTGGTCACCCGCCACCGCCATGTATGCTCTGCGCAGTTCGCCTTTGAATCCTGACTCTTCAGCGTCCGATCCAAACTCGGATCCGGAGTCAGGGATCTTGATAGCGCGTACAGCGCGGGTTGGCGTCGTCGGTGTCGCAGGACTCGGCTTGGATCGGTACTTGCCGGATCCGGTCGACTTCTTCTGGAGCGACTTCGCGCGCTCATGCGCGCGTAGCACGTCCTCCAGCAGATTTGCGTCAGCCAAGCGTAGCAGTGTAAGCTGATCCGCAAGATCCGGGTCTCTCATAGTCTAAATGAAGTGTTCCACGTACTCGCGACGCGCCTTCGATTCGCCGTCCTTGCTCTTCAGCCGCGCGTGAATGCCTGCGACGTTGTGGCGGCGCAGATACTGCAGCGGCGTCTCCTCTGCGCGCTTTCGGGCGTGGTAGTATTGTCATGCTACCGAGACTCCCAATCCGCAGTACTCCGTCTGGAAGCTCCTGAGCAAGTCACTCCACTTCATCCGCGTGGATCAAATCAGCTTCCGTACCAGTTCCTCGCGACCGGTAAGCAGATCCGCGAAGATAAGGCATTTCGCTTCGTCGGTAGCTTGATTCCTCGTGAATGCAAACTTGACTTTGCTGATCCACGCTCGCGCATGCTCTTCGTCATGATCCTTGCCTGTGAATTCCTTCAGGTCCGAGATGGCCGATATCTTGACGCGTTGTACCGTCGATGATCCCGTCGGAACGACTGCTGCCGCTGTCGTAGCCGTGCGTCTCGTGGATCCCATGTCGAGATCGTCAGGGTCATATTCCCAGAGCTCGGGGTGGTGATCTTGCGATCCCACCGATTCCATGTCGATATTCTGCGATCCCGGCCGCGTGGGGCCAGAATCGGTCTCGGAGCCCAGGCCTCTTGACGTTCGTTCAGGAAACGTGGCATAGCCGCTCGGAAGTACGTTTCCAGACCATTCGTCGGTTCTTGGGCCTGATCCGTTGACCAGATCCGGGCTTGCGACGGTCTTGCCGGAGCGGGGCCAGGATCTTATCTTCCAGAGCGCCAGCAGAACGTGACTGCAACATCGCGGCACCGGCTGGCCCAAGCGACATCCGTCGCGGCACCTATGAGCTGCTGGATCCGGCTTCTGACGTAGGCGACGCGAACTGCGATGATCCTGTGTGGTACTCCGGCGACCTGCTGTGTGCCGCCTTGGTTTCGGGCGACGAGACGTATTCAGCTTTGGCCTCGATTGTCGAGCTGTGCTCGGTCTTGGTTTCGGGTGCTGTAGCCGCCAATCGCTCGCCCACGAGGGGCTTCAGTAAGTTGAAGAGTGACGCGGCGGAAATACGGATCGTGTCGGCGTCCAACTGGAACAGGTCATCAGCGTCGAACGCTCCTGCCGTGAGGCCGTCATCTTCCAGCATTCTCAGCAGACCCATCGCGGCGTCCAGCTTGTTCCAGTTACCGATGGGGGCGCCACAGGTCCGGTGAGGGATCCGAGCTGAGCTGCTTCAGCGGCAGGATCTGGATCACTGGGTCCTTGCGAAGGAAGTCGTTCAGCTCCGTGCGCAGGTACGCCGGCTCCAGCTTAGATCGTGACCAGGTAGACTTCAATACAGCACTATATTCGCTATCCGAGCCTGGTGCCTTTAGTTTCTTCCGCGTAGCTTTCGTCTTTTTCTTAGACATGGCACTTGAGGCCTCTGGGGTGGTGGTGGATGAAGGGTCATTCGCTCTCGCGAACGATCCTACGTCCGGCAGGTCTTACTCGCATCAAGACCTGCGGGGTCATCGAAGGGACCTAGGGAGAAAAGAGAGATTTCTCTTCCTGATCCGTTGCCAGACCATCCTCTCTTCCATCGGCAGAGCTCCTCCCAAAGCTCGGCCGATCCGTGGATCTCTCTTTCAGCGACGCCGTCGGCCATCTAGTCTCCGTCGCGCTTTATCTCCTGATCCATTGCTCACTTGCGCATCATCTTGGGACTCACGGTGAAATCCCGTGTCGCCAAGCGATCCGGGCACGCGCACCATTGTGATGGAGTGGATCCGCTGAAATTCAGTAGGATCCCAACACACACGCACTGCGCCTAGACACCGACTAACGGAGGGGGTACTCCGACGGCCGTGTTGTTGTTGAGTGGTTCACCTTGTGTACCAGTCGGCGGGCTGGTACTACTCTCTCGTTGACAGGAGATGGGTATTTGGTGGGCCTTGGACGTCCTTGTGGGGACTTGAGAGGTGGTGGATCTGCGCGGGTATTTTCCTGCGCACGGGATCCGATTTCGGTTCGGTCTTGAGTTTTTGCTTAGACCTTCTGGATCCGTAATAGAAATACGGGATCCGGAGTTGTTCCTTCTTGAGGGTGTACTCACTCCTTGTCGGAGTTATCCTTGTTCCTTACGATGCTTGCCGCCTCCAATAGCGGGATCTTGAGGGAGTTGAGAAGCCAAAGGGCGAGCGCGACCTGGCCAAGCTATCCAGGGGCTGCCACGTGTGCAGAAAGATCACCAAAGTTAGACTTGATCTATGTAAGCGGCCAATAGAAATCCCCTATACAATAGTCAAGTCTGTCTTCCAGTGCAAATTCGGTTCTGATTTATACCTTAGCCTATCTACCTTTGGATCCCATCCCAAAACCTACCTACAGACTACTTGTAACCCAGGCTCCTATCTATAACCCTCTCCTGGCCACCCGTCTCCATCCTACCTCCATTTAGCTACGGATCTTCAACCCGGTGTGCACTAAACTGATCGGATCTAGTACTTAGGACCTCACCCCACGGGACAGATCCAGGATCCGTACCATATACAGATCAGACGTGTCTCATGGTCCGGATCCATCATCTTGACGGCGTTATCGCTGCCGCTGGCGACGTGGATCTTCCAGCTGCCGGTCAACTTCCATCTTATCCGGATCTGCACCGCCACAACAGCCACCGGGAAGTTGTACTCGGTGAAGAATGATAGCCATCGCGCCATGCGCTGAGAGAGATGCGGTGATGCGGCCGCCGTCCTTAACGAGGCACGGTCTGCGTAGATCACAAAGGGTTTGCTGCCAGCAGATGAACCCTGAACTTCACTAGCGCGTACTTAATCGCGAGGAGTTACTTGTCATGGACATGATAGTTCTTTTCCGTAGCCTTCAGCTGACGGGATTGGAACGAGATCACCCTCTCTCTGCGTTCTGCATCATCTTGGAGCAGGGCATAGCCGATGGCAAAGTCAGGGTGTCACACACGGACAATCCTCGTTGGGAAGTACTAGGATCGGGGCACACTGCTAACTCCGCTTGATGGCTTCGAAGGCTCTCTGAGCCTCGTCGGTCCATGACCATTCCGCTTCTTTCTTTAGAAGGTTCGTCAAAGGCCTGACCCACTCCGCGTAGTCCTCGCTATATTGTGTAAGTATCTCGCGAGGCCGAGCCGCTTGCGCAGATCCCGTTGGGATGTAGCCACATGCCACTGCAAGATTGCTTCAATCTTCTCGGGGTCAGCCCTTATGCCATCCTTCCCAAGGAAGCACCCGAGGAACGGAATTTCCTCCGCGCTGAAGATACACTTGTTTTTGTTTGCATACAAACGATTCTCCCTCATGCACAATGAAACCTTACGGAGGTGCGAAATGTGCATTTCGACGTGGGTCTTTCCATCCGCAGCGCGGCTGGGAACGAAGATGTCGGCGAATTAGGTCTGCACAAAGTGTCGCAGCGGCCGGAATAGCTGTATCGCCAAGCGATTATACGTCGCTGGCGCGTTGGATAGCCCTTGGGGCATCACCAACCATTCCCACAAAATCCCGCTGGGAGTACTCACCGCTGTCAGAGGAGTATCCGATTCCCGCATCAGTAGCTGGTAGTACCCGTCGACCATGTCGAGCGCGCTGAACACAGTGCAGCCCGCCATATTGTTCGGCAACACATCCTTTCGAGGAATAGGCGTTGACGACGGGATGGTGGCCGCATTCAGTTTGTTGTAGGCGTGAACCATACGCCACTTCCCATTGGGTTTGTACACACAAAACGTCGGGGACGAGTGTGGCGACTTTGACTCGCGCACCATGCCGGCGTCACGCTTCGTCGCGAAGAACGCGTCGATCACATCGATTTGCTGTGTAAGCGGCCACTGCCGTGTGGTGTAGTACTTGGTACCAGGCTCCAAGTCGATTTCGTGGCGAACCCCACGATCCGGCGGTAATATGGAAGGGGGGGGGGTCGGAGACCACATCCTAGAACTCCTCCAACAGAGGGTAATAAGGATCTGAGGGATCCTTTAAAATGGCTGCGCCATAACACCGTTGTCTCTGCGTGCCCCTGTCTTCTTCTAGAACGTCTGGGTCCATGACCGACGAGCTATTAACTTCCATCAAGGCCTGTTCTCGGCGGAGAAGGACGAGGTCCTTAATTGCCCCTGCTATCAATGACTTGAGGAAATCGACGTACGATAGCTCCTCGAGCACCATGAGCTCCGACACCCCGGGTAAAGGAGTTAGCCCAACACCCGCCTTTCGGTTTCCCGTGAGTGTATCAACGACCACAGTGGTGGACACCCCGCTCACTGGGCCAACGGGTAGGAGGGATACAGCCTCGCTGTCAGTCCCTTCGTTCGTGGGAGCCTCTGCTTGACCATCTTGGGTTGCACGACGCCCGTCGTCAACGTCTTCCTCATTTGCGTGAGCTGAGGCAGCTCGAACGCATCGCGTTGTGGGAGCCTCTGCTCGACCACCTTGGGTTTCAGGAGCGATCGCTCGCTCGCCAGAGCCGACGAAATGTCGTTCCCCACGTGGGACTCTGTGTCCGTGTACGAACCCGTCGCGGGATGAGGAGGGGACATGGCCCGCCAAAGCTCGATCCACGAGGGGTTTGTGACTAGCACCTCGTAGTGCGACTGAGCCAGTCGATCCACAGTTCATGCTTCACAAGCTAGGGCATGCCGAGGATCAGGTCGTATCGATCATCCATGGCGAGGACAATGATCGGCTCGACCAAGTTAAAGTCGTCAATTTTGACAGTGAAAGGGAGGAAAACCTTCCGCGTCGCCAAGCGAACAGACACATTATGTTTAATCTTAGAGTCTTCTAAAACTTTAACATACAATTGCGACGAAAGTGGCCTATTTGGTTGCAGCCGAAGCAGCGATCACTCGCTCGTGATTTCTTGAGGAGCGTCGAGCCGGCTCGGTCGAAGCGATCTCCGTGGGGTGGGAGACCTAAGACGAGTCCGAAGGACCAGCATGACCCTGCGCAGAACGCACACAGTGGTCTTCCAGCAGAGCGAGGTGTACTGCCTCGTTGACGGTCTTTGGTTGACACCGGAGGAGCTCCGTCCGCACCGGACCCGTGTGGACACCGTCCATGAACACCGTGACCTTCACGTCCTCCGAGAGAGGAGCTCCGGCCATAGCAGCTTCAAGGTCTTGCAGCTCCATTATATAATTTTGGAGGGAACGTTTGCCTTGCTTGTATCGCAAGAACAGGGAGCGATGGCGATACGCCACATCGGCCAACAGAATATTCTTGCGGAGTTCTTGTGCCACGAACGACCATGCGGTGAAACACCCTGGAGACGACGTCTCTCGAGCCATAGTCCATGCACGTGCCCGACCTCCCGGGTTGGACAGGGCGAAGGCGACTTGAGATCTCGCGTCATAGCTCTGCCCCGCGCCTAGCGCGATTTCGATCTCGAGGATCCAGAAAACCAAGCTCTCCAACTCCTTCCGTCGAACTTGGGAACCATCATTTTACCGCCTTCGTCGACCCTTGTCGCGAAGCAAAGGTGGCGGAATCCCGCACAACAGATTGAGCTGCGCTCTGGGATTCCGACCGTACTGTCGCGCGTGCAGCTTCTTGGGCAGCAGCGGTCACGTGTGCGATCAGCGAGGTCTCATACTGGTCAAAACGCTCAACGCGGGCTCTCTGCTCTCCGAAGTGAGTGAGAGGGATCCAGCGAAAGCCTGCTCGCCTAGGAGGCTAACCATCTCCTCTAAGGGGGACCTGTGGGCATCCGATAGTTGAGGGGAGTCTTGGCGAGACGGTATTCGACTCCCTGAGTCTTCCGTACTCAAAGAGAACTTGATTGCTGTAGCAAGCCGCGACGGTCGCGGGTTGATTACAATTGCTACCAGGTGTGACGGGGGTCACGCGCACCATGGCGTGAGGAAGCATGGCTTCTAACCGAGACAGACGCCCTGCATCTCTGTCTTCTTTCGCACGAGGAAAGTCTGGCTTTTCTATTGTCCGTGGGACTGGGTTCCGCGAACTTCTAGGTTAGATTTAAGCTGGGCCTTTATTAACATGCTCCTATGTTCCTACTTACAATAACTGCCTAATTAATGTATCCCTCAAGTCACCGGTTTCGCATGGGTAGTCCTTAAGCCATGTCTCCCTCCTAAGTGCGATTCGTACCTTAAGGTGCATCCCACCTAAGTGCGATCGTACCTAAAATATGTCTATCAGCTAAGTACGACCCGTACCTTAGTGTGTGGCAGTCCCATATTGTGTGGCCACACCAACTGGTCATGGGCCATCCATCAGGAACACACCCCATTACACGCGAGCTCGCCACGCACAACGACGTGACCTATAGCACGGCGCCGCGCTATCCCTAACGCCGACGGCGAGCCCACGCCGCACGGTGGTGTGATGGGCGCGCGCGTCATGATGACCGTAAAGGTGATGGGCAAACTGAGGCAGTACCTCGATGAGGATTGCCGTCAAACTTGCGGCCAAACATGCGACAGACTGCGCAGCGACTTGGCGTATCCGTGAGCACGTCGTTTGTGCACCTAGACCTGCAGGGCATGGTGTACAGCCTCAAGAAGCTACGAATCGAGAAGGTGGCTATGAGCAAATCGGAAAAACAAGAGGAAGGAATTTGTGGAGAAGTTGGAGTAGAACTCGTCGCGTAGTGGCATAATCGTGTTCCACTACGAGACCAACTTCATATGTATCTGTCGCGCAACGAGGGCTACTCGCGCGTCGGCGAGCGCGCTAGTGTGGGAGTTCACACTGAGGGTTTTCGGCATAAAATGCCAAACCGTGGTGTTCACACTACGCCCGCCTCCGGCATAACCGATTTTTACTATGGCGGAAATCGAGCATAGAACGAACGTAAATACCCCTTGGTCTCGAGCAGGGGGTATTCCAACGGCAAAGCCTCCACCGTTCACTCCAGAAGAGGCGCTAAAGCAGTAAGAGCACGTTTACGTCTGCATCTCTCACCTTAAGCTCATTACATCCTCTATTCTGCATGCAACAGCGTTAGAATCATTAACAAGCAGCATGGTGACTACCAGGGCAGTGGCCAAGGCTGGAGTGAGCACGAGCTCCACAAGAAGCGTCAGGGGTGCCAAACAGGGACCTGAAGTTCAGGCTCGGCCGGGTAGCTCCGCCGGTAAGAGGATCTACAGGAGCAACACGGCTACAAACGACGTGGCAAGGTCCAGAGCTAGCACCGTGTCGTGCCAAAGCGCTCCGCGCTTCATGACCCCCCAGCAAGCAGCAGCGCAGTCCTATCCAGATGGGTATCGCGACCAATCGAACCGCAAATGGTGGCCATCATGCAAGTGTCAGCGCCACCGGACAGCTGGGAGTCTCGCTGCAAAACCGCTGCGTCCAGTACCAGCGCCATCGCGATCATCACTAACTGTGGTCGGGCGACAGGAACAGCCGTTAGCGCCAACGTTGTGGTTCCTACCACTTTTGATCAACATCAAAGCCCAGTGTACGTCTACGTGCCAATATTTTTTGTTGTTTGCCCCACCTTCATGCTTAGATATTCCTCTATCTAATCTATGAGTAGTGATAGTATTGGAACAGTGTTGTTCCTGCAGGAACTGTTTCTTCAGCAAGTCTACCCAAGTATTCGCTGTAGATAGCTTGATTCAGCATTTTGTAGTCGACCCGACAGGCATAGACCGCAAGGTTGCTGCTTTCCACGCAGAGATAAGCACGTGGACCTCGTCTTCTCCCCACGCTTTACCCCAGGTGGCTGCTTTCTTCTCCCCGACCGCTTTCCTCGCGCTGCCTTCCTCCGCCATCCCTGAAAAACCGTTTATGACTATGAAGAGACGCACCAAAACCCTTTTTATATTCAATCTTAAACCTGGGTGTCTATACCGGGAAATGGCGTGAACATATCTCCGCTATAGGGGCACATAAAAGCTAAAACATGCTCGAAGCGTTCCGGCATTTCTCTATGCCGAAAACCCTCAGTGTGAGCCCCGCTACTGTGGCGTTCACCCCTTTGCAGGGCTCCAACCTGCACGTGTTGGGCGACGTCCTCGGGCACCGGTATTGTGCTTATGCGTACACACGCCGGCTCCGTCAAGAAGCAAGAAAATACCCGCTTCGTCGCCGACCTCTTTACAGCTGCGCTAAGGACGGAGGAGTACTGTGAGCTGGCGCCGACGAACAAGATTGCCATCGTGACCGACAATGCGCCAGCTCAAGTGCGTTGGAGACACTAACAAGGGAGATGCTCGTGGTGGACGGCATCGTGAACGCGAACAAGCTGGTCGTGCTGCAGCTCGCTCCCTACACCCCATGATTAACCCGGTCGAGGGGTGCTGGAACATGCTGAAGGCGAAGATGCGCCGCTTCATGGCTGGGCGCCAAGAGGAGTTCCTAGTGAGGGGAGAGTACGAGACATTCTGCGCGCACCGCCGAGCTCTCATGGGAGAGGCTGTTGAGATCGCTAAGCCGGCAATTACACGTCGGATTGTGTGGCGCATGGAGCTCCATTGCCTCAAGGCGTCCTTTGCTGCGGGCAGGGGCGAAGACATGGAGCTAGGCAAGTAGCTAGCAAGTTGAGGGTTGTAGCCATGTTCACTTGTTTGAGAGCTCGATTAACTAATTTTTTACTGTGTGGGCAAAGATGTTTTCTACTCGACCGATTTTGAACAAAAAATGTTTGTTCACTTGCTTTGATAAAAACAAAATCCGACTTGGTCGGGATATGTGTAGAGCGCACAATACGTAACGGATTTTTACGAATAGTGATCGTTATTGTATTTATTAGTAGTCTCCTACAATTTATCAGTTTCGAAAGGGGGTCTATTAATTGTAGAGGTCTCTACTGCTCAACCACATCAACGTCATCGAGCGCTTCGTCGAGCTCGTCGAGATTGAATGAGTCCTCAGCTGCTCCGCCGTCGTCGCTACCCCACTGCTGCTGAAATTGCCACCCGTGAACGTCATGAATCATTGCGATGGGTTCCTGTGAAACCCAGCGGCTTCGATCGAGTTTAGCACCACCGACGTGGGGGTTTCTCGCCAAGCCGCTCGCACCAGGCGCAAACGGTTTCTACTGATGGTGGTGGCAGTTTCCCACGAGCTGTGTATGTCACATCATCGTAGTTATCTTCCACGCATTAATCAGGCCAGAAAGATTGTCTATAAGGACGTTATAAATGCGGATAGCACCTGCCTGGACGTACGGCGTCAAACTCTCAAGCACGACGCTCATCGAGACATCCCGTTGGTCGCACTTGGATTTGATCTTCTTTGACACGTGCCCTCGCATCGAATCCCAGACGAGCGCTTTGCCTGGAGTGTCCAGCACTTGGAGAAACACGCGATTGACCCAACCCGCCAGCTGTTCCGCGTCAGCCCATGCTACTGGCTGGTGAGCCACCCATACAGATCTCACTGTAGAGATCGCACGGCTACCGTTTTTATACTTCCAGATCACCAGCGGAGGAAGCTTACGGCCGGCAACAATCGCGGCCAGCACGGCGGTAACGCGCATTGACGCGAAACCGGTAGAGCGTAGACCAACATGGCAGTCACATTAACCGTTGAGTCTCGTGGGTCCTCAAAATACACGGCGGTTTCATCCATAAGAATAGCGTGGTCAAGGTCGAAACTGAGCAAGTGGCTTCAGAGGAACTGCATGTAGCACACGGCGCGACCACAAGCACTTCGTCCGAAAGAATCGTAAGATTTGTTCTCTTACGCAGTGAAAGATCATTCCGTTATGAACTTGGAGATCCCTACATCCGACGCCACAAATCGCGATCCCCCTTCATCTAGCGAGCTATATAGCTCTCGGTCAGCAAGCCCAATCCATTCTCGAGTCAAGTTTTTCGTTGTGATTCGGCGGTCAATGATGGCGTCGAGAAGGTGGTCTTTGAGAGCTCCAAACAGTGGTTTCGAACCATTATTCACGAGCTCCTGGCGCGGTTTTGCGTCCATGATCTCGTCCTTGTTCCGCCACCACTTGCGGAATGTGATCGCGTCGACGTCTCATCCCAGCTTGCGCAAGTGCTGCGACGCCGACTGGCGACGCCTCCTCCCTGCTCGGCGATCCACTTAATAGCCTCTTGCTTCTTTCCGATGTCAACTGCTTGGCGCATGGTTCGTATTTTGAACACTGAACAGTGAATCGGAAGTTACAGCTTGTTCTAGAATGCGCTGGTTGCGGTCTTCTAATTGTAGCGGTCTTTGCCCCCCCCCCCCTCCTAATATAAAAAACGTGAACTATTTTTACTCTTTCTTACAAGATGCATTCAACCCTTCTTTTTTACAGAACCCTTGTATAGGCTTTGGGAAGTAGGTTAGGGTTCATGAACTATCATGGCATGCTCGCGGTCATTTTCGATCGAAATCTGCCTCTATATAGGAACATTAAAAAAGAGATGCTAAGGCCTTAGTATAGAACATCGCGAAAATCACCCATTGCGAAGGAATTAACCGCCACTAAGCTGAGGTCAACCTTTCACGGAACCCCGTAGAGTCGCTTCTGTATCAGCAACCCAATGATTGCTTAAAATGTCACGTTTTATGCGACGAATTCGAATCGAAGATTTACAGCCCTCCAATGCCGAACCCTTTTAAATCGTCTGCGCGATCCTGATTTAGTAGCATAAGGTAGGTAAATCAAAGCAGCATGCAGCGAAGGGGCGCTCGTAAATAGTATCTGAGAGGTTGCCGCTCTCGTAAAAAGTCTGCACTAAGAACGCGAAATGTACTGATATCATGAATTGAATTATGTGATCAGTGGTTGAGCACGCTGAAGCAGCCATTCGACAAGGTGCCGGGTTTATGTAAGGAACGAGCCAGCGTGAAAGCGTGTAGGGTCATTTGCACTTCACCAGACAGTGGTGGTGGTGGTGGGAACGGCAAGGCGCGCGGGAACAGCACAGCTGGAGGTTCACTAGTGCGCAATGGCAGCACCGAATGCGGTGGATGGCAGCGATGTTCAAGGTGCTGCAAAGCGTGAGAACGTCGCAGTCAAGGGCACGCCTTGGTGTGAGCACGGTGTCGTCGGGGCACGACAAGCGCGCAACGCAGCACCGCATGTGTGCGAGGACGGCGCGAGGACGCCGTTTTTCAAGGGCACGGCTGGCTCAAGGACGGCGTGGGGACGCCATTGTTCAAGGGTACGGCTGGCTCAAGGACGGCGTGAGGACACCGTTGTTCAAGGGTGCGGTTGGTTCAAGGACGGCGCTGTTCAAGGGCATGGCTTGATGCGAGTACGGCGTAGTTGAAGGTACAGCTTGACGCGAGGACGGTGCCGTGGGGGCTCGTAGAACGAGAATGATGCTGACGACATAATAGGTAACAGACGCATACGGTGCAAGTGATGCTTAATCATTTGATGAAATCACATACAAAACACAGTAGTTCGATTCGTAGATCTTCAACGAAGATGGGTTGCGTGGCAGGCATGATCCTACAAATGACCCGTTACCGTTTGGCAGGGGATGGTACGTTGGTGCGGTGGCTTAGCGCTGTGCGCAGGCGAGGAGCAGCTCTCCTCGTACACTGCCTTTCCGATATCTAGGTTAGCAGCTCTATGTGTAGTAAAATTGATTCTCGAAACATACAATCGAGATATATTTAGGGAATCGTGCCGCGTTTACTAATGCCAAAATTGGCAGATGGGCGATGTTTATGGCATGGTATCCGAGATGCGTCTTAGCCGGAGTCGCGGGCTGGCCGAGTCGAAGTGTAGGATTAGTAGATACGGGAATCATCCACGAACCCATCGTGAGGCAACGCGTTCCGCGAACTTACGTGCCCTGTTGATCCGCTTACGCTTCGCGCGTCAGCGTGGGCCGCTTTGTAAATTTTAAAGCGTTTGATCGGCAAATTCACCCAGCTTCTACTTCGCGAAGTAGAGGTGCTATGCGCGGTGAGGGGGTTGGGGCGATCAAGAGCAGTGACCGAGCGAGGAGCGACTCTCGATAAGCGTAGCGTTTGGGGTGAATAGATTCCTAGCAGTACTATATGCAGCAGAATAGCGCTTCGATGCTGCAGCAGCGAAAGGAGCGGAATAATGTCTAAAAAAAACAAGCGTTGTTGTGTACTAGTCAATGGCTATCCCATCGTGCAGCCTGTTGCGTCAAAACTTTACTGCAGCCACTCACTAGAACTCGATCTAGATCCGCGTCTTTGTGAAGAATTTCGCCGACGTATCGGTTAGGATGCGCTTCCATAACTGGCGATGGGCAGTGGTGAGCGACTGCGTAGACAAATTAAAAAATCTTGTGCAAGTTCTGAATAAAACATAGTGGGGGCTTTCTGTATGGTTTGAAAACCAAAACGATGACTTGACAAAACGGTACAACCAAGATTTGAATGGTAAAAGTTCGGGTAGAATGCTTTAGCCGGTTGTAAAAAGCAACGAGCACAATGCTCGTAGATTAATAATATAATATTTTTAGGTTGGCTTTCAGCAAGAAAATGAAGGTACACACAGGATGCTGCTTCAGCGCGACTGCTGGATATGCTTCCGCGCCCCGTATTTCAGATCATTCACTTTGTAATTTGCACTTAAACAAGTGGCCTTCACCTCGTCGTCGCTAATCGCTCTCTACAACACCAACAACACGCATCGATAGACTCGCTGGATGCCATTCGCCAAGATGATCTGAAGCTGAAGGAAGAAGAAGCCGTCAACTACTTCTCCAAGGTCTCGGACTTCTGGTAACATCATGACGAAACCAGCAAGGTTGATCTTCGTAGCCCCGCACGACAATTGTAGGTAACGTAGGCACGGCAACTAACGGAGCTTCTATCCGAGGAATCGCTTCGAGCCGACGCGATGGTCGTAGCGTAAGCGGTGTGGGTACAAACATGTAGTATGTTTGGGGTGCGCTATCTAACAACGTCATCCCAAGGATATCGAGTTGTTCTCGCACCGATACGCTAGTACACCCGTCAGCGCCCACGGATGCATGAGTACCAGAATTACATGACGTGGTTGAATGCTGCCATTGGATGAGCTCCGGCAATGGTTGTGTGTCAGGAAGGTCACATGTTTGTTGCAGTACTGCTCCGCTTGTGGTGGGTTTCCCTGGATTCTCTGCAGGACTCGGTCACTGGTGGAAGCTGCTAGAGTGTAGCTGTCGACGGAAAACCCTTCCTCGGTATTGTCCTGATCCTCGAGATGCATGGACAGTTCTTTCTCGCGAGATGGTCTCGGACGGGGTTTGGGTGAAGCCAAGCCAACTTCGTCAGATGATCTTGGAATTCTTTTTCTCTTCGCGTTTTCCTTCTTGCTCACCACCGAGTTCTTCTCGCCTTCAGACGCTCTGGGAGTCTGGTGTTCCTGCTGACAGGTACTAGATCCAGTGCTGTATCTTCAACAGTGCGAGCTCGTCGATCGTAGTTTGCTTTCTTGTCTGCAAAGACTCGCTTGTAACGCGCGCGCACCAGCGTGTTCTGTCGAAATCGATGCTTATCACAAAGCGAATGTCTTTCACCATTGAAAGACTTGAAAGATCTCCATGCTACAGCCACCTCTGTACTGGCATTCCAGAGTTCCCTGCTGCTTTGAACGTTGCTCGCGCGCTCCTTACCCTTCGTGTGGCACCCTCCCCTTGCCAGCTTTGCCAATGGGTTGAATCTCGGCGCGGTCCGACACGTCCAAGCAGTCACGGCGCGTATGGTGGCGGATTCTCTATACGAAGGCATCAAAGCGCGCTCACACACCGCATACGACGCACGCAATCGAAAGCACAGGAGGGAGGTCACAGCTCCAGCCACCTCGCACTGTATCAGCCATTGCAGAGCGGTGTACAATCTTCCATCTTTCTCTTGGCCGGAGTTGGCCCGCGTCTTTGCGCAGTCTCCAAACGCATGATTGAGAGAATATATGATAGGAAAATTCGAAAGGTCGTTCAATATGCGTTGGGAGGGGGCGGTGCCGAAAACTACAATATAGAATACTTCTATTAGCAACACCCCCCTTAGCAACCGGGGCGAATACGCCGTGAGGATGCTGCCATACTAGTTTATCCTAGAACCTTCTCGATAACTGCCTGGAGGGCTTATAATAGTAAGGGGTCTTCTATTCGTAAAAATCCGTTAGTACTATAATATCGGAGCTAGTATTTCCTTAAACCCGAAGCTGACACAAAAGAAATGTATTTTGTGCTCAATTTTTCTCCATGTTCCAATTGCTACAGTAATACAGTCCACCAAATAACTGTGTGTAATAATTGCTGGCAACCTTGTTTAATTCAATCTCAGGTACGTAGTTTGTCACCATAACTGAAACGATACATTTACGTTATGGTGAAGCTATTCTCGACCTATGACAGAACCATTAGTTATTGCCACCTTCTTTAACACAGTGCCACAACTTTTCGAGCCGCGATCCAGCATTGGATTCCTATCAGCCCACGCGAGCAAAGTTAGTGGATTAACTGCCGATACCCTTGTCTTGACGCACTGTTGTGTTAGCACGCACCTGCTTAAGCTGCACCGTGTTTCGCATCTCCAGTACTCTGAAAAGTTCTGACTTATCCAGGGTTCCGTTGTCTATAAACAAACGGTAACGTTAGTTTTCAGCATTCGCTGCTATGAGAGAGGATCGTACAAACCTACCGTTTTCGTCGAAAATGCGGAAGGCAAGCTGCACGACTGGGGACGACAGCTCCACACTGCTCACTACGTGTGCCGCTCGGATAAAGTCGGCTACAAACATTAGTTCTATTGCGTGAGCTGGTTGACGTTATTGAGTAGCATGATCCTTTCCGATATTCTTCTTTATCGTCTTACCTTCAGTGATTTCATTGGCTCCAGCAAAGTCAAATGCAAGTTTGATGTCGGGCAAGTTACTCTGCACGTTGAAGTAGAAAACGGAAAACTCTTCCCACGTCACCTCCCCCTAGTAGCATCGTTAAACGCATGAAAGAAAAATTAGACCACCAGATCAGACAATCAAACCTCGACAGACTCGCCACGACGTACATCGCTAGCAGTTAGTGGCTGAACGCGATCAAGGTAAGGTGGTAACTTATCCGGATCAAAGCATGAGATCAGTGTGAGCGCGAAGTCATGTACTGACATGGTTTGCTGCTTGGTCAGCGGGTTTACCGTGGCATACAAGTCAAACTCAGCCTTCAAAATTTGCTTGCGCAGTACATCCAGCGCCGCTCCAAGATCCTTGGCTGTAATAGTCTTTCCGAAGCGCCCAAACAGGAACTTGGTCAGCCGCGGCAAAGTTTCCTCGGCAGAAATTTCCAATTTCTCTCCACCATCGCGAATGGTGATGGATCGTAGCAGATTTTCAATTACGGCACAGAACTCCGCCTTGTCCACCGATCCGTCGCCATCCAAATCGAACATGCAGAAAGCGACGTCGAAATGCTCCTTCGGAACTGCATAAAGAGTAGACAAACAGCAGTCAGCTCACCTAAGCTTCCGTACTGCGTAACAAGCAAGAACTCACTCTGCAGCAGATGAACGAGCAAATAGCATTCCTCGTACGTGATGAGTCCGTTAACGTCCCCCACAAAGTCACACGAATACGTCAGATCCGGCCGCTGCCACAAAAAATATCAGCCACTATTTCAATATGTTCAACCAATTTAAGAGTGCATCTTACAGGCGAGTGTAGGTGGAACTGCGGAAGCACAAACGAGTGGAGGAAGTCTGTGAAGGTCATGGCCTTGACGTGTCGGCCGTCGCCCTTTTCCACACTCTTGCTCGCGTACATGTCAAACCTCGTACGTAGCGAGTCGATGACCTTTCGACGCTGCTTGTACTCGTCCAAATGTGTCTTCAACTGGTCCACCTCCTGCATTTTGGCCTGGTGCTTGCTGCGCTGCTTAAGCAGCAGGCGGCGGCCTCCCCTGAGTCTCGCGCTCATCTCCTCGCCCTCAACCGCCGCCCCGAGGCTCCCCCCAATCAGTTGTGTGGCTTCTGCGTGCGTCTCAGCGTCTCTGTCGGCCACCGCGGCCACCAGTGCGAGAGCCATCATCGTGACCCCGAGCGTCGACACGGCGCTCGGTTGGTGACTGTACAGTCGTGTTTCGAGTCGCTCCAACGCGGCGAAGCCCGCCGCACGACTGGTGATCGGCTGGGCCTGCGCAAACAGGCTTACGCAACGACCAGCATACCGCGCTGCCGCCTGCCCGACACTTTGCACCATCCTCGTGCTTCTTTCAATCTGATCCTGGCGGTCTCAGATCGTAGGATTTTGGTCCCCAGGTCTCGCTTTTTATACCGGTAACGGGGTTTCGCCTCGGCAATTCGCGGCTGTTCAAAGTCGTTAGAAGCTCTCGGATGGGGGTGGACTGATTGTTGGCGCTGGACTTACCAGGTGACCGGATGCCCACGCCTACTGGCTGCTATTATCGTCCGTCGTAGCAGCGGCATATGCTCAGCTTCACTTCTCATTCCGTTGACCTCGCGTGACTTAATGCAAGAGACGCATCAGTCGTCCACATCAATGCCGACGCCACAGCCCACACGCCCGACCCGCCGCGACTCATGGCGACTGAGCTCTCGCAGCGCCGCCAGCAGCGAGAGCATGAGCTCCGTCAATGCAGGGGCCGCACCAGTCAGCAATTCTAGCTCCTTCACACTCGTCGGTAGCTCCGTCGACGGCTGCGACCCTGCGAGGGACGAGGAACGACTTCTTCGAAGAGCCGAGTTTGTGTCACCTGTCAAGTCCGTGGACCTGGCCGCGTACTACACATTTTCAAAGCGGAACAGCAAGGTCGTGCAAGACGAAACGCAGGGACTGTCGGGGTTTCTGGAGTACAGGAAACTCAATGGGACGTGGCGGCCGTTCCTGTTCCAGACTATTGGCCACCAACTTGTGCTTTACCGAGTTCATGTACGTATGATACTATATCTTCTGCTGCTGCTGATACTTACTAACACTTTATGTTGTATTTAAAACGTGGCAGTCCACGCACCAAGTCTTGGTCATGTCCACAGATATTCGCTGCGCCTCGGAAGTTGCTCTCGACTATGACGGGGCAAAGGGTGAGTACTTGAGCACTTACTGTATTGCTACACTGAACCTTTAGTTGCTCACGGTTTCGCCTGTTTCTGAAAAAGACCGCGAGGATACCAGGTTGTTGCGACTTGGTATCAATGGCACGACGATCACATTACGCGCGGTGACGCATAGGGCAGCAGTGTACTGGGTTGATGTATGTGCTGTCTAGATAGTACGCACTTCAACGTCTGTCAAAAAGCTGACGAAGACAGCTTCAACTTCTTTGTATATATACTAACAGGGTTTACAGCGCCTCCGAGACGGCAAACCGTTGCAAGTTGTTAGCGATGCCCCGTGCACAGGTATGCTGTGTAGCCAAGCTCGTAACCTGTTTCCGACTTAACACCTTGTTTCGTATGCAGAAACTGAGGACGAGATCTTTAGTGAGATCGACAAGCTCATTTCATTGCGTGAGTTGACACCCTCTCCACCCTCCACACCGCTGTGTGGCCTCTGCATTTCAACCCGCAAGCATGAATATCCGACCCAAGGCGTTCTACTGGCCCCGAAGGTACGAAAAATGATCTCTTTGTTCCCGCTCGAGCCTAACCCATGTGTCATTTCCAGAAAACACTTGACGAAGAAGAAGCCTCAATTGGCTGCAAGCTTTGCTGATAGCTGCTTTCCAAGTACTTCGAAGTACTGTATTCACCAAAGCTTGGAAGCTTTTTTTTAAGGCACATGATAAAAAGCATTTTTATGATGAAGAACGCGCGCGGTCCGCCTGTCGCAACAAGTTGCCTGCTCTAATAGCGGACACACGTTCGAAATACAACGTATAGGATACGTGGACCAAAAGCAGCGAAAGTCAATGAAAGATAATTAGTCCCCTAAAGTTTACTTAATTACCTATAATGCTGGCCAATATTATTCACCCTACCGGAAGTTACCGTATATGAACGATATAGTTCGGTATTTACCTAAATGCGTTTTGCCCAATATCGTCCAATAAAATGTACAGTGAGTGTCTTCGAAAACCGGTACAAGAGAGTTTTATCGATTTTTTTATCATTGGTTTGGATAAAAACACGACGTACTGAGGGTCTTTAAATACTACTATATACATATATGGGAGGGCATAGCTTTATATTTGTAGTACAAAAGTATTATAAATATAAAGCTATGTCCGGCCAGATATGTCGCATCAGTCACTCTCACTTGAGTTGATTAATCATTCTAAGTGTGGAACAATTCGCTAAGGTCAAATCCAGGAAGATTTGTCTATGTAAAGATATAGAGTCGTGAATGCCCCTTAAGCTGCAACTGGGGAATACCTACATCCTTCCGCCTATGCATGCTGCATGTGACATCCGGACGCGTTAAAAAGCGGCATATTCTACAAGATCTGCGCAGGCGCGCTGTTGAGTAACGGCGGCGTCTGAATGCGTCACTACATCACCTTCGACCGCCTAACGAGTTCTGAGAACCGCCTTAGATAGAGGGGTGGTACCGAAAGGGGAGTGTTCGTGTCATAGAGTCTTGCTTGCTTTCAGTTTGTTCCTCATATTGTAGATAGCACTTTAGGGATAAACCCGTGACGGGCGGGGCCAGAACTGCTCCATGGAATTTGGCTTGGACGGCTTGGGGGCTGGCTGGGATATTGGGTTGTGAGTGCCATGTATGGCCGGTGCTCAGTCGCTCGTCCTTCCACACGCCCTGCTTTATATTATACTATACAGACTAATATGTAAGAGATCAGTTTCGTAACGATCATGTCCGTTTCCCAACCGACACGGCAGCACAAGTTACCTTGCAGTTGTGGCGAGCCACCTCCATTCCATGCGATCAGGTACGTTCTTCAGCAGTTTGAGGCCCTACGAACTATATGATCATATTTAATGCGGTTGCAAGAACGGGGTGATACTAAACGCGGGATAAAAAAAACGGTTTTAGTTAATTTTTGATACCGCGCCATTGGGCGCCTTCCACAACCTTGCAAAAACGGTTTAATGTGACCCTAACCCGCGCATTAAAAGCCGCATGAAAATCACTCGCATTAAAACAATTGTTTGGCTTTCCATCAAACCCGTCTCACCAAGCAATTCATTTTAATACGAGGAATCTCGTTTAATGCGGCCAATTTAGGGTCTCTCAAGCTGCAACCGCATAAATCTACGTTTAGACTTCATTATGGCACTACTTCAACACCTCCATTTAGCACGAACCATCCCGTTTGAAATCGAGCGGGATCTTTAAATGCTTCGCGCGTATCACAGTGGAGGTTCACGCCCACGTCCTCATTTTTTTTTAAATTTGGCTTCGCTGAGCATCGACGGATTTTACAATAGTGTTAAGTGCTCGCTTGGAGAAGATGAGTTTATCTTAGGCTACGTCTGTTATGTTGACGTTGATTACGTTTGTTGAGGATCTATGTTTCTCCCCATAGATCCTCGAGCTTCGTGTACGAGTCTACCCGTGGGATTTGCAGTCCTGTCAATTTCCAAACGTGAGCTGCCCTCGATCCGAACGATGTCATGCATTTGGTTCGTAGGATCGATCCAATATGAAAAGCGAGAAAGGAAAACGACGTCGTGACGGGGATGATGGAGTGGGGACAGGGAACTATAGTGGTGATAGCCCCCGCATCCCATTCAAGCGGGTATTGTCATATAGATTTATTTCGCAGCGCCAGAGACTAATACGGAGTGGTCTTGGTGTTCTGTAGGTTCGCCAGGATGCTGGCACTGAGTTTGAGAAGCGACGTTGCCCGTTTGCTGCCCGTACTGGAGTGTGAGAACGCGGCATCGAGCGGACGAAGCCATGCAAGCCTCGTGAGCTTGACAATGAGGTAGAATGGATCATTCACGTTCCCTATGCGAGGGATTACCTCGGGCAACTATGATGCCTTTACCACTATACTCTCTTTCCGGGGAGTTTACGGACGTTTAACTGATTTTGTGGGTGCTACCGGGCTGGCTTCTGAATACTCGCGGCTGGATGGGTTGGAGGCTGAGTCTGTTTTCGTATCGATCGACACGGTCACTACGATCACAGACGTGTGGTCTACCTCTCACGCATCACAGAGCACCGAATCACCGCCATGTACACAATCGCCACCGTGGACTCAGTCTCCCCGTGGTCGTAGTCGTGCCGGCGAGGCTCGGGTTGAAGGACACCGGCAGTCAAGGCTCTGCTCCGTTTACCCCTCGCACCTCGCACCTCGCCAGTCACCAAGTCTCACCTACCAAAAGGCTCGGGGGGGGGGGGGGGTGCATAGTGAGAGTTCAGAAACACTGCTGGTGCCGGCTCAGGCGGCTTTGTCGCAACTAACATCGACACAGTCCGAAAGTGTGTCTTCATGCGGATCGCAAGGATTTGCGTATTTGGGTGTATCGCAGAGCAATCCCCGAATTAACGACTGGCAACCAGTGAGTTGGCCGTCGTTCGTTAGCTTCGTTGACGACATGGTCAACCCGCGCCATTGGAAGTTCCCTTCAGTCCCTGTGGGCAAGTTATGCGGCTGTACAGAATAGCACAAATCTCCATCGTGCCACAACCCGAGAAATAATAGGTACTGCTGTGAGCGCACTGTTCCTTTGCGGGGATGTGCGGCAACTGGTTGCGCGAAGACCCGACTTTGAGTCTAATATGGAACCTTCTTGCTGACGAGTATGGTGCCGTATCCGGTGGGCCTATACCGTCCGGTCAAGTAGTAGGACAGTACGTGGGTCATCTCATGTTGTTCGGGCCACAAGGCTCGAGACAGATGAAGAACGACGACTACCGCATGCACCTGGAAACTCTAACAACTACTGATAAGTATGCGGGGGTAGATGCGATTCGCTCGGGTGGTATGATGCGTTTCGTCATCCTCCACTGCAACCCGAATGCGCGTTTCCAAGAGGTGATGGCCGGATCGCCATCTTACCGTCGTCGCAGTTACAATCCGGGATGTGTTCCCGGGCGAAGCTCATACGGGTCTTCCCTCTGGTTTATATGCTATTGTGGTTGGGAAGGCTGCCAGCACCGCCACCTTCAACATTTGAAAGACCTCAGCGAGCTCTGAAAGCACATCTGACAGATAATGGTTACAATCTTGTGTGTATGGCAACGGGTAATCAAGCTTCGATGACTATCCGTTGCTAGTGTCTAGCTGTACGACATTACATTCGAATTTCAAGTCCAATCTTTATCTGTTTCAGCATCAACCCATTTATGGTCTTCCTCATGGTCGGTATCATGTCCCCATGTAGAGCTTATACGAAGCTGGAGACGCCAGAGAGGGAGAATAGCGGACTTGCATAACAATGTACCCACCCCACGTGGGTGGTCGACGTGGGCATTCCAGCTATCCTAGGTTTTTCACTATCGTACACAAACGATAGGTAACTGGGCCTCAAGGTTATTTTTTCTTCCATGCAAAATCACAGTGCAATCAGCGAGCGGGGAACGCGATGCCGCCTAAGTACGCAGGAGGATACGAAGTCATGAGCACTGTGCTAACGTCTTCCGTGTGGTGATCGTATTGCTGTATTCAGAAGGGGCGCGGGGTAGATTACAGTAACTACTTTGAGGAAGTGTTATTGCTTCTAAGGGTAACGCCATAACTAACCTGAAACCTTGGAAAAGAATCACTGGGAACGCGTGGGGGGATATACAACAAGGTGAGACCCTTGCACTGGGCCGAAGGGATTTCGCATCTCTGCGCAGGAAGTTCAAGGATATACAACAAGAAGAAACCAGCGAGGGAGGGGGATATCTCTGTACGTCGAGTGGGCGAGAGATATCCAGCAGTCGACCGAGTTGTCCATTGCGGGTAGAACAGCATTTAACTGGCCCCACGAAGAACCCGACGATGATGCAGTTGTAGGAGACGCCATCCGCACCAAACGGCTTCATCCCAAGGATCAAAGCAACGCAGAAGAAGAGCAGGGCATGGATGCGGAGGGTCCCTGTAGTAGCTCTCCTGTTGTTGTTGCTGCTGAAGATGACGAGAACGCGTCCGAGAGACAAGACGACTTGTGCTGCCTACCGTGTTGTCTCCAAATGGAGCCCTTCTAAGTACCCACCCAGCTCGGACCACCTCCGACACCAGGGAACAGGAGCGATACCCTAGGCTCAGTGCTTCAATAGCTCGTTTGGGCGGCCAAGACCTGGGCCTGTATAGAGACAAGATCGATAATCTCACGAAGAGATCTCAGAGCGAGGGATGGCAGGCGACTTACAACAGGGCCAAGCGGGTGCTGCTAACCGGAAATTAGCTGATATGCAGAAAGATCTGTTGGCGGTAGCCAAGGTTGATATGGATGGCAGGACGGACATGATGCAGACGATTCTGCTATTTAGGAGGAGTCCGAACGTATAGGATTTCTCAGAAGAGAAGCGCCGACGTGAAGACAGAGAGGCCAAAGAGGCTTCAGCTGCTCGGGAGCGCGAGGAACGGGAACGGACTAGGCGCGATGAATTGGCGGCCGCCGATGCCCAGCCCCGATTTGATCTCGAGAATGCAACGCTTGCTCGCGAAGAGAGGTTGAGGGCTGAAGCCGCTCAGACCGCGAGATGGGAGAAGGAGCGCGATGAATAGCGCCCAGATACGACGAGAGGCTCGAGTTGGACCGAGCGGAAGCTCGCCAACGATACTAGCAAATGATGCTGTTGCTCACGTCACTCTACAAACGTGAATGAAGACATTGCATGGTTAGGTCGCTAGATGCAAGCGGAACTATAAATTCAAACGAAGGAGGTTCGTAGTTATATAAGAAAGAGCGACTCACCATTTTACCGTTGATTGTGTGCTCAGTTTCTTCAAACGAAGTTGCACGACACCAATATCTCTAACTAAGTTCATTGGTTGTCATGGACACCATAAACGAACGTGGTTCGTATTTGACTAACCTCGACAGTTCATACGCGATAATTACAAAGTCGGAACATATTCTCCAGTCTCATTCCTCGCCGATGACGATCGGCCAGCAGCGGCATCAGGGCTCTTTTGTAGACTTTTTCGACGTACCCCATGCCCCATTATGCCGCCCGACAGCATTTGAGCTGCAGGCCGCAGTGATGGCAATGATCGAGTAATGTCCCCCTCCTTGAGAGGTGTCATAATCCGGCCGGTCATGTCCTCTGATCACGGGAAGGTGCTGTCCGCAATGACCCCGTATCGCTGATCAGGACAGAACATCGTGTCAATCAAGCACTACCGGAACCCAAGGCAGTTGTCTGCATCATTCCAACTGCCCGGGCAGTTATGTTTCGCCCATACGATGAGGCCATCTGCACTACAGTCTATACAACGTGCAACCACCCGTTGTAGAATGCAGTTTGTAGATCGGGTTGGATGGTTGCTGCACCTGCCATGCAAAAGCGAATATGTAGAGGTTATCGAACCCATTGCCACCAAGATACCCCATGTTAAATTAACAAACTTGAAGTTCTTGCCGTCAATGAAACCCCATGTAAATTGGAGGGGAGGTTCGCGAAGTGAGATTTATTTGGCCAGCGCCTTCTGCCGCGTGAGGGGAGGCCAACATACGCGCGCTGGTCGGAAGCCATGCAAAGCCTTCTCTAGCGATGTCTCACCCGCGAGGAAGATGCGGCTCGTAGTTGCAGGAGGCACTCCAAACGTTAGACACACTTTCTTATGATGCATGGACCCAACATAGTAAACCAACACCAAACCCAAGACCTGATGCATGCGCTGAAGGACAGGAGGTCGGCCTCCGAGCGGACTGTAGCACGGGATCTCGTGAAACTGAGAAAAGCGTGCCAGCAGCTTCATGAACGACGAGCTGCAGACATATAATACACAATTATACGGAGAATGTCCTACATGCGGTGGTGATCACGTTTGTGTATGAAGTGAAGCAGGCGCAATAGGCCAGGGATTAGAAACGAGGCTTGACGGTTTATGTTTGTGTACAACTGGTACAGAAAGTCTACATCCAAGGCCACCATCAGTATGTTAATGAATAACTAAACTTGAGCTACTAGTTCGACGCATTTTGCGCGATAATGGAATTCTTGCTGAAATCACTTGCGATTCTTTACTTGCTGTCTGTAAATATTTTCTTCATTGAGCGGTGGTGACCATTTAAAAAAATGTATTCATGTTTGAGCGCCTAAACCGTTTAATTCTTAGAGCCACACCCACTTCCATTTTTTTTTATGATTTCCTCGGCCCTTCTAAAGGTACGACCGCCGCTCTACCACAGTATTATCCATCTAAGGAGCATGATAGGACCCATAGTACTTCGTATGACCGCCGCGATGTCTTGGACCTGTTGCAGTCGTTCGGCATTGAAAGGTACAAGTTTTGAACCATGACAGGATCAATATCGTACCAAACAGCTTCGATTTTTACCTTTGGGTCCTCGATGCACGCCATTGTAGCTCCTGCTTTACGTGAGCCCACAAATTCTCAATTGGATTGAGAACTGGGCTTTGAGATGAATGCTCAAGCACTTCCACTTTCGTTTCTCTCTGAGATAGTTTGGCCGGGTTTCGAACGGTGGCCAGGGGCACCGTGGGCACGAACTTGTAACCTTCCTCAATAGCCATGACTGTGACAGTAACGTGTAGATTTTTTTTTCGAGAATTGTCTTGCAGAGCGCACCGGTTATACTTTATTCACACAAGTGAAAGGCTCCAACACCTTCATTCGAGATTCACCCCCAAACAATCAGCGTCTCTCTCCCCGATTTGAATGTGGGCACCAGACACTCATTCTTGAACTTTTCCTGTGTTTACGCCACACAAATCTTTTTAGCAGCCCCCGCAAGCCATACAGACGGCTCGTCACTGAAGATACTTTTTTCTCGTCGTTGTCCTTGTACTTCAACATGATATCTGCGTACACCAGGCGCGCCTTAACGTTCCTTTCGCTCCGTAACGGTTTCTTGCGTGCAGAACGACCACTTGATGCGTTTTCGCACTGTTTGCGTGAAAATAGTGATGCCGTGGTCTTCTTTGACCGTGGCGGCAAGTTACTCGGCACTAAGTCGGAGGTTTGCTTTGCTTCACGGACGATCTGGTGGCCCTCGCCAACGCTAGTCTTCCGAGGACGGCCCGAACGTAGCCCGGAGTGAGTTTGACTGCTCTCTTTGCGTTCGCGACAATGCCTTAGCTCTAGACACGTGTATTTTGAGCTGGTCAGCTATAGCTTGGAATGCAGCCCTTCCTGACGTTTCTATACGCAGAGGTCGCGCTGTTCCGCGAGTTTCCGTCCTAAGACAGACAGGCGACGGTTAGTTGTTACCGGAGCAGCTATAATATATATTAAACGCAGTCGTGCTTACCTGACATATATATACAGCACGCGCAGTGACCTTTCTGTGCCGTATTAACGCCCTTCCGTGTGCGTACTTCAAATATCGAGCATGGTAGAAATGAATAAGTGATAGCTAACCCAACCGGAAATCGATAAATAAACATGTTCCAGCAAAACAAAAAAAATCGCCGCCGCATGAGCCACTAGTCACCATTCTTCCTTTTCAGTGATGAAGTACCTGCCAGTGTGGTCGATATATTGAAGCGTTATCGCCCTTGCACGGATCTCTAACGCAGCAGGCTGTGCGCGCGGTTCGGGATAAACGTGCTATGATTGGATGATTACCAAGATAGTCATATTGGTGGTTCAGAGGAGCTGTAACCGGTTGTTGATGACAAACATATACAAGAAGCCAACATGAAAGAGGCATCGAGGGTTGGGATTTAAGAAGCCATGGGAGAGAAGCATAAACAACTCTAATGCACTCACTTCATCATTTACTTCCAGCATCACAATTCCTTCATTTATCTACGAACGTCTACCAGCAGCCACGCAAGATGGACTTCCAACGTGCCTTATGCTACTACAAGAGGAACAGCGCCAGCTACTACGTGTGCAACAAACCCAGATCTGTGGATGCAAGGCGCGGCTGACTATATGTCTAAGCGCAGCAAATGGCGAGCCTGGTGACCGTGGTGAAGTTATTGCAACAGGCGTGCACGCATTTGCCCGCGTGGCGGATCAAAAAAATGACGTGAGGGACAAAATGCTAGCGATGATCGAAGTCCATGCTCTGATCTAGACAGACGAACGTGACGCTACGACTCTCAAATACGACGAGATGGACGATTTGCGCTTCCCCAACAAGACAGAGACCGCGAGCCTAGTCAAGCGACTACACAGAGACGGGACGGGTGAAAACATTTCTGACGGTTGAGGAGTAAAGTGTGTGGACTGTGTCGCCAACAGGCCAGCGAAACTTTGCAATTCGGCAGCAATGCCGGCGGTTGCATAGAGACACGCATCCTGACCTCTTGCGGTTGATGCGGTACGCAGGTGCCACTCTCATTATCGACGCGACATTCATGGTACTCAATGCCGCTCACGCAGACACTGATCGTCGTGCTTTACGACCGTGTTCACGACGCCTATCTTCCGGCCTTCTACGTGCGGATATGTTCGAACGGACGACTGGAGTTATTTGGTCACGCTTTTCATTTGATTAAAGTTTAGTGCAATTACCGTAGTGGTGGTTCCGAATAAGCATCGCTAATAACGTCAATAGATGCTGACATTATTTATAGCAACTCCAAATAGTTTCAAACTACTCGGAACTCCCTACAAAAATAAGTTGCGGAAAGAAGGGTTTACCATCTGGAAGAATTCATTTCGGTTGCAGTTCCTGTGCGCACTGACATGAGATGCCGTCACCTCCGCGACGACCGCCGCGATTACGTCGCATTTCATGATCCCCCTCGACTTCAAAAACCCAGGCACGTAGAGCTCCACGGCGGACACAACGCCTAGCAGGGCCAATATGGCATTGCCATGAGAAATCTGCAATTGCCAACCACGCCACAATCTGATATCGCATCTGGCTCATTGTGAACATGTGCCTCCACTAGCGAAGCTGAACTTTTCTCCGCTGCCACCTCCGTTCGAACAACCAACCGCTGCAGACACCTCTACCCCAGCAGCTTCTACGACCACCTCCATGGCGCCGCTACGACCAGGAGAAGTTTGAGATGGCGCGAGCGGTTATATTGTACACCGGCTTGCTGCCGTTTGTCTCGATTGAGTCTCCTGCCATCAGGGCGGTTTTTCTCCTGCTGAATTCGTCTATCAAGTTTCGGACTTAACAAAAACGGGCTGGTCCGCTGCTAGAGCGTGCGCGTAATGAATACCGCAAGAAGATCTACAACCTTATAAGAAGGCTCCGGATTGTATCGCTTGTGGCGGATATGTGGAAAGACACGTATGGAGCAAGCATCATAAGCCTTAAGATAGTTCCATCGGGGATGCCATCCATGTTCAAGTCATCGCTGGCGTCTGGCACAGCGCAACATGCAGCTGAGTTCATGGCAAAACTGCTCAGGCGCGTCATCGACGAGGTCCAGCGGTTCACGGGAGCCGTTGAGGCTAGCGTTTTTGACCGACATGCCTCAAATATGGTCAAAGCCTGTGAGATTTTGGAAGAAAATAAACCCATTATTGCCGGTGATTGCGCAGCACGTTCTGAGCTTATTACTGGAGAATGTTTGTAAGTTACCATACGTCGCCGCGGTCCGCGCTCAGGTGCTAGTCTTACCCGGTATGTTCGCGATTATCAAAGGCTCCTCGATCGATGCCGAACGTTGATTTCTGAAGCAGTAACACCGCCTAACTTTGACTGTTCCTGTCAAGACCAGATGATACTTTATGAATGAATGCCTTGCGCGAGTTCTTGAGACCAAGTCCGTCCTAAGGAAATTGTTTGGAGACCAACTATTTCCTGGTCGTTTTGATTGTTATAACGAGCGATGATAAGCGCACCAAGCTCAAGAAACTCCGGTCTTTTATCCGCGGTATGACGTTTTGGACGAACCTTGAGCGAGTTGTGCGCTTGCTTGACCCGATTATAGAGGCTCTCCACGAACTCGAGTCCGATAAATCGGGGTGTACGAACGTTTTGCATGGTTGACGAAGGCCTGACCCATTGGGCGGGGGGGGGGGATACCGGAAGGAATATATGCGACGTTCAAGAGTGCTATTGAAGCGCCCTGGAAGTAGGTGCATATTGACGATATTGGCATCGCAGTTCTTCTTGACCTGATCATGTAGTTGGATGACTTTCTGTTCAACCCGGAGAGAAACGACAAGCTCAACAGCATTAATCGTGCATGTGATTTTGCGGAGATAACTGAAGTGCTCGACGAGCTGCACGCAACCCGAAGTGGGGCGAACACTCAGTTAAACGCGTCTGCAGCTGAAAATCGAGGCTAAAACAAGCGCGGATAGAGCACAGCACATCGGCCCAACCCCTCGAAACTGGTGAGACCAGCACAAGAAGCGCTATCATCTTGTAGAAGAACTGACAAGAAACGTTATCATCTTGTAGAAGAACTTGCTAAACTCATTTTCAGCGTACCTTCATCTTTGCCGCCAAGAGAGCGGGCGTGGAGCATCGTATATTACATCCGCTCGGACACGCAATCCCGCTTCAACAAGAAGCGCGGCCAAGTTCGGGTGGGCGACGACTGATCGGTGAATCAGTAGATTGGTCGGAAGGAAGGGGCTATCCTCTTCATCGGATGTGCTAGTCGCCGATTTAATCTGGCGGTACAGGACTCCTAAGGACCGAAAGCGAGCTCATTGCTAAGGTAACAGCGTTGATGTCCAAGCTTCGAACGATCAAGGGAAGGGATCTGCTTCCCCGCGTCTCCTATCTGTCTCCTCTGATGAGGAACGAAACCAGGTGGTCAAGCACGTACGAGGTGGCACGCTACCTGAAACTCCAGTCAGTCATAATCCAGCTGGGCCACAACCTCCTGGTCGAGCATGAGGTTCAGCCTCTTCTGCTGTGGTGTGCCGAGCACGATCGAGTCAAGGCATTGGAGAAGAACCTGAAGAAGTTCGAGGGCGTTACGAAAGAGGGAGAGCTACAGAAGTCTACTCCAACTCTGCCTTCTGTGCGCCTCTGTTAGACCAGGCCGAGAAGGAGTATCTAACACTCAAGTTGCGACTGACGGCGGCGGCTTCAATCGTCAACAATTCCAATTTAGAACAAGACCTCGTTAAGATTCAGCGTGGAGAGGCGTTGTTGATCGCCGAAAGATCGACATGTGCCGAGTTTAGATCGACCGCTCTCGAAAGGGCGACGGCGCGGGAGATCGGCAACAGCTCTGCCCCAAGGCACAGTATAAGAGAACGAAGGTGCCGAAGCGCTCGCACTACGTGAACGTTGCGTATGTCCCGCTGACATCGAACGAGTGAGTGCGAGCGCTTCTTTTCGGCGGTGAAGCTGGTACTGGAGGACCTGCGAAAGAGCCTCTCGCCGGCCAAGATCGAGATGCTGATATGCGCAGTACAACCGCGACCTGTGGGACATCGAGCAGGTGCGTGCGCGAATTGGCAACAATTAATGGCATTTCTGCAGTAAAAAAAGTAATTCCTTCCCTCGCACGTGAAGTATTAATCTACGTATTGCATGCTCGGGTGCTCTGATCCGCAAGCGCTACCAGGTGTAGACAGTAAGTGAGGTGAGTATGTGGTAACTCATCAACGAAAATCGTTGACCCAAATTTCACATTTGAATTTAGTTCAAAAATTTGCGTTTGGTTGGCGGAGGGACAGTGTCCATGAGTCGTGACCAATTTCTGACGACTCAATCCATTAATACGCAACTTCGTCTGGACCAAAAAAAACAAGCCCCAGTAATACGCACAAGTGGTGATCGATCTGTGGATTTGACGTGATCAGCTCCACTACTGGCGCACCAACCACTTCACGGGAGCAGATCCATTTCTAGGGACATCACAGAGTAACTGCTACATAACTATCTTGTGCATTTGTCTGCAGATCCTAGCAAGACGGAGCGGCTACCACCACATAAATACAAGCCAGCTAGCGGAGGGCGACATGGCGACCCTGCGCTACCTCGTGGCTTTCTCGTCGCCCTTCTCCTCAAAATCTGACTGACTCACTTCCTGCGTGACTGCGACTTTCTTGCCTCCACTCAGGATCACCGCGTCCTCTTCTGCGTCTCCTCGATCGTCTACGGCCCCTGCTTCCCATACCTGTTCCTCCACGTCGCGCCTCACTGTCGTACCTGTGCCCTCCTTGTATACGGCGCTGGGGGAGCCGGTCGGGATATATTGGAGCTGCGTATTCTGCTCCTCTCTCTCCTGTACCTGTTTGGCCTCAATTTCTGCTTCTACTCGTCGTTCTTCATCGGCCCTCGTATCCTCGATCGTCAGCTTCCCCTTCTCGTCGCGGGAGATGGTCGTGATCGTGTTGCCCTTCGACGTGGCCGCCCGCTTTATTGTGATCTCGTCGCCGTCCTCTGTCTTGATGGTCGTCGTGCGCACTTCGGCCCCCTCAGCTTCCGTTGCAATGATGTCCTCAGCCGGTGGAGCCTTCGTCGCATTCTCGTCCGTCGCGGCCACGATCTCGGTGCGACGCAAGACGCTCTCAGCAACTGTAAAACCGTCGCGGAATGTGCGCGCGGGCAGTGCGACGCTCTCGTGGCGCAGCATCAGCCCTGACAGCAACAGCAGCGCTCCAGCCAGCACCAGCAGGAAGAACAGGCGCTCCCTTGACGCAGAGTCTCGCCGCATCCTGCTTCTCTCTTGGTCTTATTGTGGTCGGAACGACCTCTCGTCCTGACAAATCCCAGAATGATCTTAGAAAAAAAAAGCCCAGCGGGTAATACGTACAAAAAACAAGTGTGCAGCGGCTGGTCGTGCACTACGTTTTGCTACGTTGGCCGTAGCTAAAGGCGATGTCCGAAGACATCCATCCATCCGGAAGGTTTGACTGACATGTTCTCTATTATCCTAGCGCCTTAAACCATTTGTTGCCACTGATACTATACGCCTCGAGTGCTCGTTTAAGGGCAGGACGCCTCAGCCGTGTTCGCGACCACCCGATCAGTTTAAATGTCACTCCGCAAAAACATTCAAGGATCCCTTCACCATCGTGGCACACACGCATCCAGAGCTTTGGTATTCATCAGATGCTTCAACTCTGCCACAGTCATCAGGGATGTTGAATCCGTGGTGGAGTCATCACTGGTTTAGTGATGGTCGTCAACCGTTATGCAATCAATGGGAACTGCAGGTTGTAGCCTGGAAATTGACTTTGTGCGGCGTAGCGAGGGTCTCGGCGTCATGTATCTAAGCTCATCCACATACTTCCACATAGACTGATAGCCGTAAAAAAGCACGATGAACCAGAGCGTCGAGGAGGCAAGACAAGTTTGTTTGCGGCGATTACGGCACTTTTGAGTAAAAGGTGTTTAATACACAGTTTAGGAGAAGAACTCCGCTGTACGCTACACCCCAGTGCCGCATAAAAAAAGGACCTGAACCCGAGGAGATACACCGCCTGATCGAGCCCGCTGGCATACAAACATTAAGTCAAAAACGCGGGGCAACTACCGTATCCTCGCAGTGTCGTTCTCATCACACGGGTAATCAGCGCTCGCCTGCACTGGCGTAAGCTCCCCGCATAGCCGAATCTGGTGCCAACAGGTCAACGAAGCAGACTATTATAGTGGAAGCGCATGGAGTCGGCGACGTGCGTCCCGCTGAGCGGCAATGCGCACTCGTTCCTGGACCTTTTCATGGTTGTAACCGTGGGGCTCGCGCTCTGCGTCGTGCTCTTCCGCGTGCTGTTCACCGTGTTCCCCATGCCGGTGGAGCGCTCCGCCGGCAGCGGCGCCGCCAACTCCGAGGTTCTGCGCAGCCTCAAAACAATGGATCGGAACCCCGTTAAGCGAGCGTCCAGCGTGCGCGACCGCCTGGAGCGCGAGACCCGCACGCGGCTGCCACGTCGCTCTACGTACTACTCGATGCCCTTCTTCGCCGATACAGTGGCCAACAAGCAGGAATTTGTGGAGAGTCTCGTGGGACTGGGCGACGCGCCGTTGGATGGCTGGCTACTGGTCAAGAAAGGTCTACAGCGTGGCAAGCATTGGAAGAAGCGATTTGTGGTGTTAGACGCGCACGCGAGGATCAAATACTACCCGAACGCAGACGCCGCGAGGCGCAACACGAACGTCAAGGGATCACTGGCCGTGCATGCTGTAAAGCCCGCTGATCCGTTCGAGTTTGGAGCCAACACGCTGGAGATCAGAGGCACGCTGGGTGGTACCTACTTTTTCAGGGCGGAGGATGATATGGCAGCGCGCACATGGCTCTGTGTGCTCACCATGCGAGCAATTCAGGGCCACGTGCCCGGACGAATTGACAGCGTGCTCAGCGCTGCGGTGGCGTCCGTTCCGTCGCAGTCTCAGACGGCGCTGACATCGAATGGAGGCGCTGCTTTCTCGTCGTCCTCGGCGTTGAAGCAGCATTCGTCCTCTGAGTCGAATGAAAATGGCTTCAACGCACTGAGCGTCACAGCGAGCGCACTAAACCTGCTGAGCAGCCCTGATGACGACGTCGAGGTCCCTCCCGTTCGGCTGAAATCACATGCGCTGGAGCTGACGGTGCAAGACATGAGCTACGACAAAGATGCTTCACTGCGCCAGTTTTACGTAGTGGCCAAATTCAAGTCCGAGTTGCACGACTACTCGAGCGTCCCTGTTGGCCAGACTTCCCCCAAACCAAGAGGCGAGAAGGGCGAGAAAGGAGCCGTGATCAAGTGGGATGAAAAGCTGATGTGGCACTTTCAGGATCACCTGTGCTCGGAGTGTCAAGAATGTCGCTCACTGGGGGCGATGTCGGGTGCGTTTTGTGGCCTTCCCGACATTATTGTGCTGCACGTGTACGAAATTCATCTTCGTTACCTCACGACGAAAATTGGCGAAGTCTCGCTGTCTCTCCGCGAGCTGCTGGGCTTTACGGGTATGCGAACGGCAGAATTTACATGCGCGTGGCCCGTCACATCAACTCGCGATGCCATTCTTGGACAACTGATGCTTTCGCTGAAATACTCGGTGGATAATGCTGGCGGTGCAGAGTTGATGCAGTTCCTCGTGACTTCTGCTGACGAGCGAGAACTAGTTGGCGAATACCCGCTTCACGCGTCTTTAACAAGTGCTTATGATTTCTTCAAGTACTTTTTGTCGGACGGTACATCGGATCGCTTAAGCGAATACTACAAGGAGCGTGGCGATACTGAGATTGAGGTCGGTGACTGGACTCCATCGAAGGAGTTTGGTGGCCAAGTACGGACGATGAGCTGCCGCTCGCCCACGAACGCATCCATTGGCCCATCTCACACTATGACAACCACAACTGATCACGTGCCATTTACTGAGGGAGGGATTGATGGCAATGAAAAGCTCGTCATGCAGTCAAAGGTGGTCATGCACGATATTCCCTATGGCGACTGTTTCTCGGTTGAAAAGGTGACTGTGGTGGAAAGAGTTCCCTCAAACGATGGAAGCCCAGGGCAGCTTGTGGCCAAAATTTACCTTGGAGTCCCGTTCTCGAAGGGCTGTATGTTCAAGTCGAAGATCATTTCTGCGACACGCGAGGCCATGGCGAACTCGTCGAGGCTGTATTTCCATATGGTAAACCGATCGATGGAGAACCCCAGTTCTTCGGTGTCTAAAACGCCGGCAAAGCCGTTTCTTGTGTCCACAGAGGAGGAGCGACAGGTTGTTGGCGAGTATGAGTTACATCCGGCTGTTAAGGACCCCCTGCACTTCTTCGACTTATTCTACGCGGACAACACGTTGTCACGCTGGCAAAATGTCTTCAAAGAAACTGGCGACATGGATCACGTTGTTAGCAAGTGGGAGGACTCAACAGAGTATGGCGGTCAGGTGCGCATGATGAAGTACCGTGCCAAAAGCACTTCGGCTATCGGACCATCTTCAACGATGGCAGAACAGCTTGTGCATGTACCATTTTCGTCTCAGGAGCGAGACAGTTTGGAGGCAGATCAACTCGTGATCGAACACAAACTAACGCTGCTTGAGATCCCCTATGGGGACTGTTTCCACGTCGAGACCGTGTACGTGATTGAGACCCGCACAGATGCCATCGGATCCCCATTGGTTGCCAAGGTGTATATTGGAATCCCGTTTTCGAAAAGTACGATGTTTAAGTCGAAAATCTCGTCCGCTACCAAAGACGGCGTTGTGAAGAGTACAAAGATGGTTTTCGAAGGACTAAAGAAGGCACTAGATGCGGAGGGATCAACCGATGCTTCCGACGCAGGTTGCAATTCTACCAGCGTTGCGCAAGGCAGTGCAACGCCTAACCGCCCGCGGAGGAGTTTGTCAACAAGTGTCGTGTCTCGGCGTCATCCAAGTGTGACGCGCTACAACAGTACTCTAGATGGAAGCGTTGCGCTGGAGGAAATTTTTGAAAATCAGCGGGTGAGCATGTTTGGAAAATGGGCACCTAACCACTTGCTGCCTACGGACCGGCCGCGCTTTTCAAACCGTGATGGCGACAAGGCAATGAGCTTCGAGCAGATTTCTCTCCCTCCTTACTGGAGCTGGACGACTCCTTGGCGGATTGACAAGAGCTACACAGATTGCGACGACGAAGGATGGAGTTATGCTACAGATTTCCCGCGCTTCAAGTTTCATCTGGCCCGGGGCAAGTCAAGCATGAAGCGATTGGGCGCGTCAGTACGTCGCCGTCGTTGGATTCGCATGATGGCGTACGTGCCACCGGAGGCCACCACGGACTCCCCAAGCCCGCCACCCACCAGCGGTGGCATCAGCAACCGTAACCGTAGCCGTGGTAGTCAGGGCAGCAGCAGCAGCTCCATGGGCTCTTAGTTGGTAAGTTAAGCTAATTTTAAACTGCTAGTGCGCTCGTTCTTATGATTTCGAGGACGAGAAAGTCTTGGGAGCGGCTGAAGACGGCCATTTCAACCATGCTCACAATACAACACGCCGCCGAGCACCGAATTCCTCCCAAGTCTGCATTTCAAGCATCATTCCAGCCGCAACAATGAACTTCTCCCAGCGTGTTCTGATTCTCATGGTCCTTGTTATGGTGACTACATGCTCATGGGTGACTGAGGCTGGGGGCCCACAGCCGATTTCGGCCAGATACGACGAGTTTCGTGAGCGCATGCTTCGACAGCGCCTCGCCAGACAGGCGGCCTACGAGAAGAGGGAGCGCGACTTCTTCAGCGGGGAGCGCCGAAAGCGCATCTAAATACAGTGCATGACAAATAAGACCAAATCAAGCCCTCAAATTCTCTGAAATTTATATCAGCCTACAAGGAAACTAGCACATTTGATCTAATATTAATAACGATACATTCTTTACAAAGATAGGATATAAACTCATGGATTTTAAATCATGCACGGCTGTCAAAGATCAGCATTTTTGATCTTTGATAGCCGTGCATGCTTCCATTACACCGCTCTCGGTATTTTTGGGTCTGATTGCTCTAAATTAATATAGCAACTGTACACAATAACCCAGTATCTGAAACATAATCTGGGTTATTCAACACTGTACACAATAGCCCAGTATGAAACATTATCTGGGTTATTCAACAGAAATCACCCAGTTTTTTTGTTATTCAAAAGGCAGTGAATCCTGCGCCCATCTGAAACTTGATTTTTACTGCTCTTTCTCTGTCCGTTGCCCCCCCCCCCCCCCCCCCGCCATTTTTATTTTGGCGCGCGTGGTGCTTCGATATGGATAGGCAGGCGTCCACATTCGGCGCAGAAGCGCAGGCAGCATGCGCTCTAAGACGACGAGAGCATCGGCAAAGATGAGTGAAAGCTGTCATCGGAAGGGCCCCGTGTCGGGCGCTCTGAAGCATCAAGCGTGGCCGACACAAACAGCGTACAAGAAGACGCTCCGGACCCTGCCACAGACTCGCCTGCTTCTTGTGAGATTGCAGCCCCAGTGTGGCCTGCGTTGTAGTCTGCCAGTGTCCAATGCTCATACACCAGAGCCCAAGTCCACTGCCAGTGTCCAAGCAACCCATTCTGAACCTGATCTTGCGCACATCTCGCGCATCATATGCAGGTGCGTGACGAGTGCAACATACAGCTAGACTATCTACGATCCTGTATGCAGAACGGCATTGTTGGCTATGCGCCGCCGCGATGTTGTGCACCGCTGGATCAAGACACTTAGGTTAGGTATCGAACTACTCTGTATTTGTATAGTAATTGCTAATCTACTTTGCGGAACGCGGTGCGCGGCGGGGCAGCCTCTCTTGTTCACTACAGCTTTTGCAGCTCCGCGAGCAGCAAGCAAGAGAGAGCAGCCCACCAAGCACCGTGTTCTGTCGAGGGTTTGCCCGGCACTCATGTGTCTTTACTTACTTACTTCATTATCTGCTCTTACTATTAACTAGGTGTATTAAATCTTAACGACGCCTACTCTTAGAAGCAACGGACAGTTGAGGAGTCCAATGACGCGCCCGATGTCGTCTCAGGTTATGAGCCCAGCGAGGGCGGGCTGTCGACAAACTCGACGCCTGGTGTGGACAACACTGCTGGAGACGTTTCTACCAATCAAGACCAAGATGGTTTTTTCATTGGAAGAAAAGCCGACTACTGTCAGTGACACGACACTGTCGCGAAGTGGTGGTGAGTACCTGATCCGCTCATTCGCTGGAATTCAGGACAGCCGCTCATTCGCTGAATGGCTGTATCAAGGTTTGCTAAACCTTCACTGAGCAGACCCAGCGAACACTGGAGAATTTGGCAGTTTGCCAATCCAGCCGCCGCCATCGCACAGACGCGAAGACGAAGACGGCCAAGACCCGTGCCTGCCGCCCCTGGACAATATGAACCTTGGAGGCCGCTACGATGCCAAGGAGCTGACTCGGCACACCAAGTCGCTGGTGAGCTCGCCGCCCATCAAGTTGTCCAAGCTGCACACCAAGGCTGACTACAAGTCGTGCCGCAGTGAGGTGCCGCCGCACTCCGACACGCGCATGCAGGGCGATATCACGTACAGGGCGGAGCGATACGACAACGACGAAGGACAGCGCATCCCCACGTATCACGAGTGGTTTAAGGCGCGCAAGACAATGCGTTCTCGGCCCTGGGGCTGCCGCTTTCGGTGGACTTGCGCACGACATTCAAGATTGATGAAACTCGCGACAACATGAACGCTGCCGCGCTGCTGTTCGAGCGCATCACGCAGCACTTCGAGGCCGGTGATATCATCTACCCTGACTACCTGCTGCAGGAGTTGCAGGAGTTGGCGACGCGTGGGCTCAAGTATGGCGAGACTGTCACGGCCTATATTGACGATGTTGCGCGCAAGGTGACGCAACTGCACCAAGCGAACGGCTAGTTTACTGAGTGGCAACACGTCAGCCTGCTCTATTCGAACTGCGGCGAAGTGTACCAAGGGCTGGCTCGAGAGCATGGCGACTGGATTAACAACAACGATCGCAGAAGCCTCACGTTAGCTGAAGCTGTGTAACGCCTGTGCGCGGCTGAGCACCAGCGCGAACTACTTCGAGGACAGACCTGACAGCCAACCTTGCAGACTTTGCGAGTCGCTCAGGTCAATGCTGGCCAAGGGCAAGGACAAGGTCAAGGAACGAACAGCAAGCGCAGCTAGCTGCAGCGTAAGTGGGGCAAGCACGTTGCAGACAAGAAACAGAAGACCAACTGCGCTAACTGTCGTGGTGACGGCCACTGGTACTCCGAGTATACCGTAACTACCGGGATGCCACTGCGGCACGACCTAGCAGAGAAGGACAAGGCGAGGAAGCAGAGACGAAAGAAGATGCCAGCTTCGTTAGTGAGCTCTGTTCGTCATATTGAAGCCGTGTTGGTGGAAACGTACCGCATGAACGCTTTGTTGGTCTGTCACTGTGTGCGCAGCCGCACAGAGTCGACACGGCTAACCTGACGAGTAGTGTGACACCTACATTCTAAGATGCACCGCCGTCGCCTGTCTACTCTACGACTACGCCTGTGAAGAGTGATGATGAAGAAGATCGTGTTGGCCATCGCAACGTTCCTGCAACGCCGCAACAACTTCAACTACAACACCTGCTGTTGTAGATCGTCAAGTGCAATACGCGCCGCCAGCAATGCAACTCGCTGTGCCTGGCGCTGCGCCAAGCCAGTGGGAGGGTTCTCGGTCACTGGGACCACTCCTTATTGGGAGACGCTGCTGTATTACGTTGGCCAAGGACTGATGAACTCACAGCAACGTGGAGTCCAAGCCTGAACGTGCTGACTACGTGCCTAGTGCCTATGCATTGAGAAGCGCCAAGGCCAACTGCAACCGTCACCGCGTGATTTCGAACGGCGCCGCTCACCCCCACGATTCTTCCGTCGAGAGGATCACCGCCGCATATGCGTGGGCGTAGCCGCTCACCGCCACGCAACTTTGTACGTGGAGGTTCACCGCAGCGAGGAAGAGGACGAAGTCGATCGCCGCCAACGCAATGGCGCCGATGGTCGCCGCCTCGCGGACGTGCTGGGCCACAACTGCGTGACCAGCCAAGTCGCTATGGACCGCTACAACAGCAGCATTAGCGTAATGGTCCGCCACCGCGTCGTGGGCTGTCGCCGCGCCGAGGAAAGTCACCGCGCCTGGACTGTCGCCGCGTCGACGCGAGCAACACCACGCAGATTTGCTGATCGACGTCGTGGTGATGACTAATTTTTGTTTTTTGGTCCGCGACAAGTGAATGCCGTCGCTCGTGATGGAGACATGCAAGCTATTGATGCTAACTCTGGAGAGTGGATTCTCAATTCCGAATCTCAAGCGAATGAATGCGGAGACCTATCATTGTTCACTACGCTACGAGAGGACAAGACAAGTCGGCTGGAATTCGCCAACGGAACGACCGAACACACGAGTGTTTGTAGTTCTGTCCTGTTGCGCATCACCAACCAAGCTACCGGTGAACGCGATGACCGGCTCCTGGACGACTTGGGGTACATGCCAAACGCAAAGGTGAACATCATTAGTTTAGGATACCTGAGACGACAGGCAAGTACAAGTTGACGTGCTCACCGGACCAGCAGACTGCGTGGGTGTCGAAGCCAGGCACCTCCTTGATTTGAGATGCGCGCAAACATCTATCGTCTGCGCGTGAAGAAGGTGGCAGACGTCATGTTAATGGTTGCGTTGAAACAAGGCACGGACAACAAAAAGTCGATGGAACTACCACATCAACGTTTTGGCCACATGGGCGTGAGTACTGTGAAACTATTGTCAAGCAAGCTTGATGTTGGTATTGAGATCAATGCGGAAGGTCTGAATTCCGACGAGTGTGTTGCGTGCGCATTGAGTAAGGCTAAACGCATGACTTACTCACGGATTTCATCGCGGAAGTCCAAGCCATTGGATACTCTCATGATGGATGTCTGCTCACTGAGTAAGCCGACGATCGACGGAGCAACGATGTTCCTGTTCGTCATTGATGAGTCTACCAGATACAAGTGGGCGTACCTGCTGAAGAAGACGAGAGACGTCGAGTGGCACATCAAGGTGCTGCTTTAACCGACTTGAGCGGAGGTTTCCTGAATGTACTGTATTGCGAATACAGCCTGACCAAGGAGTGAATTCTCAAGCAATGCACTGAGTGAGTTCTACACACTCGGCATCGTGCAGAAGTTCACCAACGCCTACTCCCCTCAAGAACACAGCATTGTCGAGAGGGCAAACGGGATCCTATTACCGCACCTACGGGCTATGCTGACTGCTACGCATCTGCCTAACTCGCTGTGGGTAGAAGCACTGCTTCACGTGGTGACTACGCTAAACTGGTTGCCGACCAAGCCGCTGGAACTGGTATCGCCGTGCCAGGAACTGTTCAAGTGCGAACCCCGGCTTGAGACCTGCGGACATGGGGCTGTGTTGCACACGTGCGTGTACCCCCGGACTCAAGGCAGAGGAAAGTGAAATTGGAGCCAAGAGCGCGATTGAGTTTATTACTGGGTTATAGTGAAGAGACGCTCGGCTGCAAGTTCGTTGATCTTAAAACGACTCAAGTCGTGACAGCTCGAAGTGGTAACGTGACATTCTATGAGGACTACCGACGGCACCTATGTGCAGTACCTGATGGAAAACGCATTCAATGATGGTGATCACGAGCTTCCTGAGACCGCATCCGTGGCGCGAATCAAGACCAGCATGGATGCATACCTTCCAGACCCCACTGCTGCCTCTGCTACTACCGCAAATCAACTTGAAGTCGTGCCACCGGTAGACGAGCTGCCCGAACAAGAAACCTGCAGCGGTGGAGAAGGAGACAAGTGGCTCCAAGATTTCATACCCACTGACAGAGACGTGCCTGAAGCGACCAAGACGGAAGCAGAAGGCGAATGTACTATAGTTGGACTACGTGGTGGGCCACGTGCAGGCCTCAGCGGACGTGCAGATACCAACTACATACAGGCAGGCTCGTGTGAGCCAGTTCTGGCCGCAGTGGAGGGCTGCCATGCTGGAGGAACTCTAGTCCCTGAAAGACCACAAGACTTGGAAGCTTGTGCCGCGGAAGGACGCCAAGAAGATCAAGGTCATCTCCTGCAGATGAGTGTTTGTAGGGAAGAAAGATGAACGTGGACGGATCAAAACGTTTAAAGCCAGACTTGCCATTCACGGCTTTAAGCAACAGCTAGGGGTCAACTACACTGAGACCTACGCACCTGTGATTCGGTTCGAGACGATTCGTGCGGCGATTTACACTGCTATCCAGCGCGGATGGCTAGTACTGCAGTATGATGTGAAGACTGCCTTCCTCTACGGTGACCTGGATGAGATGATCTTTGTGGAACAACCACCTGGCTTCCAGATTGACGGGCCATCGATGGTCTGTCAACTTCTGAAGAGCCTGTACGGGCTGAAGCAAGCACCGAACATCTGGAACAAGACACTTCATGCGAAGTTGTTGACCATGGGGTTGGAGCCCTTGGACTCGGACTACGGACTCTATGCCCTGAAGAAGGATGGCGAAGCGACGCTACTGCTGACGGTCTATGTGGACGACCTATTGCTGATGGGTCCTCGCACGCTGTGTGAGAAGGTTGCTGCCTCTCTACAAGAGACCTTTGAGCTCACGACGACGGGGACAGTCAAGTACCTGCTCGGCGTTGAGATTCTCATAAATAAGTTGCAGAGACCGATTGTGTACTCGCAGCGAGAGTACGTGCTGGAGGTGTTGAAGTGATTCCACATGGAGAACTGCAACGGACGAGCTAAGCCTGAAGCGACGACGCCTTGGTCAGTGGAAGTGCCTGCGACGAAGGCGTAGCTGCCCTACCGAGAACTGATAGGTGCCCTCCATTAACTGGTCAGTGCATCAAGACCAGATATTGTTCATGCCACTCGCCACCTCGGCAAGTACCTGGCGCTGCTATGACCACACGCACTACACACAAGCCAAGCGTGTGCTTCGCTACCTGAAGGCGACAAGCGACTACGGCTTGGTGATAAACGTGCAGACAGGACAAGGTGTACAAGTGTGTGCTTACTCTGATGCCGACTACGCGAATTATTCCGTAGATAGAAGAAATATCAGCGGATATGTGACCATGTTGGACGATAATGTGATCTCGTACGCCTACCGGAAGCGAGAGATCAACGCATTCAGAACCTGCGGAGCTGAGTACATGGCAATAGCAGAAGCGATCAAGGACATTATGTTGCTTGCTGGCCTTTGCAAGGAACTTAGCCTGAAGCATCCGGTGTCATTGCTGCTCGGAGACAACCAGGGGTCATTGCGTTGACGGCAAACCTGCCAAACACTCCAAGTCGAAACATATAGACAACAGGTATCACATGGTGCGACGGAACATGGAACTTAAGCGTCTCACAACACAACATATTTTAATTGGCACCGACGAGATGGTGGCCGACGTGATGACTAAGGCGCTTGGTGCCGTGAAGATCTCAAAGTTCCGCGCTGCCATGATGGTGCTACCTATTGTGGACAAGGACAGCGAGGCTGCTGCCTCTACTACTGCTTTCACCGCGGCGGCTCCAGCTGCTGCTGCGGTGTGAAGCAACTAGCTAGAATACATCTACGCGTGCGAAGGACAAGGACGATGGCGATCGAGTGGGAGTGCTGTTTGCTGTGCGGATTGTTGCCAACTGTGGCTGCTGATCACGCTACCCTTCGGTATCGGTGACCAGAGTGAGGCGTGTGATCGCGTCGACTTCATCGCCGATATCACTGGGGAGGGTAAGATTGCAGCCCCACAGTGTGGCCTGCGTTGTAATCTGCCAGTGTCCAAGCAACCCATTCTGAACCTGATCTTGCGCACATCTCGCGCATCATGTGCAGGTGCGTGGCGAGTGCAACATACAGCTAGACTATCTACGATCCTGTATGCAGAACGGCATTGCTGGCTATGCGCCGCCGCGATGTTGTGCACCGCTGGATCAAGACACTTAGGTTAAGAATCGAACTACTCTGTATTTGTATAGTTATTGCTAATCTACTTTGCGGAACGCGGTGCGCGGCGGGGCAGCCTCTCTTGTTCACTACAGCTTTTGCAGCTCCGCGAGCAGCAAGCAAGAGAGCGCAGCCCGCCAAGCACCGTGTTCTTGTCGAGGGTTTGCCCGGCACTCACGTGTCTTTACTTACTTCCTTCATTATCCGCCCTTACTACTAACTACGTGTATTACATCTTATTGACGCCTGCTCTTAGAAGCAACGGACAGTTGAGGAGTCCAATGAAGCGCTCGACGTTATCTCACTTCTATGTCGACATCGGGGGCTATCGCTGCCCCGATCTCCTGCACGCATTTTCGACTCGTGGGAGTCCTTCCATGCGTTCCTTGACGACTATACGGCGCGTAGTTTCCAGGTTTGTGGTTTTGCGTTGACTTATCGTTATGTTTGGTGTGTGGTTTTGCGTTGACTTATCGTTATGTTTGGTGTGTGCTCACGGTTTCATGTTGCGTAGAATTTCCTTGTTCGCACAAACAAGAAAGTCGAGGAGCAGAACAAGAATATCGAGAAGGAGAATTCGAACATGCCGTTCATTCCGGAAGAATGGGGGATCTACCACAATACACTAATCGGCACGCATGCCGGAACACTCAAGTCGCGCGGTCGAGTCAAGCAGCACTGTCAGGAGACGCGCGGCATCAAATGTAACGCGCAGGTTAGTCTAGATGTGCCTGGGTGATCCAGATGATCCAGATGGGTTCAGAAGAACAATTTGTATTTTTCACTAATGCAATCTGATCCCGTAATTATAGATAAATGCTTGTGTGCGCGTGGTCAACTGGCGGATAGACGACCCAATTTTCGCGCCCTGTTTTACAAGCGCGAAGCTCCAGCACACCACCCGCTGAATAGGGAAACGTACGAGCAGCACCCATCTGTCCAAACTGCCATCTTAGCTTCCGTTGCCGAGACAGTCAACGAATTGCGCAAGGCTGAAGCGAAGAAGAAACACATCCTGCAGTTCATCCTAGAGAACTCGGACTGCAACATGACCATCCGCGACGTACACAATTTTGTGCGTCGGTTGAAGGAGCGAGATGCGTCGTCTACCACCAGTGCGCAGCGACTGAAGCGGCGAATGAAGGAGTCCACCGAGGGCCCGAGCAATGCTGGGCGCATATTCGTAGAGAAGCGGCATGAAAAGGAATGATAGTACCACAAAAAATAGCACCATCTGCAGCACAACATACGCTTTTAGCTGCCCATTACCCCCTAAAAATTCGCGACCTGGATCACACTCCAGACGAAGATCATGCGCGAGATATTTCACGTTTCACCGAGGTGGTTCTCATGGATGGCTCTCATGGCATCAGCGCGTCAAAGTACGAAGTCTTCTCCTTCATGGTGCACGACGCGTATAGAAAAAGCCAGTTTGTACAACATGCAATCCCCCAGAACGAGCGGGCTGCTACACTCTTGACTGCCCTAGAGGAATTCAAGATTAACAACCTGGCCTGGACCAAGCTTTAGTGTGTGGGGATAGACAAAGACTTTATTGAGATGGCAGTGCTTAAGTCACCTACCGGGCGTCGCAGTTCTTCTCTGTCAATTTCATGTCATAAAGTACCTCCGCGAGCAAGTCGCGTCAACTGACTACGGCCTTTCGCCGTGGCAGAGGTCTCAACTTCCGAATGAGGTGCCGTTGATGGTCCACGTGAAGACTGAGCGGGAGTTTCTGAAGCACCGAGACTACGTGCGGCACATCCTTTCGATTGGCTTGCTTGCGAACCATCGTCCGCCAGACAATGTACGTCGAGGTGGGGGACGACTGCAGGTGGGAAGAACATGGAAGCGCCTGTCCCAAGCGAGGAAGATGTCAACAACCCCATTTCGCACTATCTGGATGGTCACTCGAATACATCTGCTCATGTCGCTGCAGTGGAGTCATACCCCTTCGAGATCTATTTTCGACGGAATTGCGATAACGGCAAGTCAACGTGGTGTGCTTTCGAGCGTCAGGGTGCCGTGACGCTCGGCAATACGAACGATCGGCTAGAGCCATCATGGAGGCAGCTGGAGGACACAATGAACCCGACAATGGGCCTTGACGAGTGTGTCGCATCGCAGGAACGATCAGAGCTTTTTGGCCCGTATTACCAAGTTTGGGGTGGTAAACAATGCCAAGTACGACCAAGAGATGGCTCCGGTCGCGAACCTTGTGAGTGAGCACGCCTGCGATGTCACCTACTACCAGTACTCATACGCTTTCACCGGGCGGGCTCAGTACCCGTTCTACGAGGCCGTTCCCCGGATTTTTTTTATCAATAACAGTGCTGATGGAAATGCTGCACTCGACGAACCGCGCGTGGGGTACTCCGTGAACAAGTAGAACTGGGAGTGCTCCTGCCTGTCCATGTCAATCCGCCTTCTGCCTTGTCGGCACGTCATTTGCCTTTGGAAGGTTCTCAAGATAGAGGTAGTGATTCCTACCCAGCTGTTGCCGTCAAGATGGTTTCTAGCATCGCTCCGTGCCAAGTCGCCGTTGGCAGATTTACACGTCAAGCCATTTAGGGCATCTAAGGTACTGCAACATGCGGAAAGACCATGGGATTGTAATCGTAAGTTCAGTAGAATCCAAATAGTTGCGGGTACAACCGCGGAGACCATGAGCGGTATGAGGATGGCTTAGTATCGCGCTGAGCTCCCGGTACTCGAAGTCGTTGGTCAGCTGTTCAAGCATTTAGAAAGTGAGTCGTGGCCAATTTGATCCGCGATGATTCCACTAGAATTCCAGTAGCCACTGCACAAGTGGATGCGGTTTGTCAAGGCTATGGCCAAGACGATCGGTTTGCTATATGCCCCACACTCCCGGAGAGGGCACCTGCAGATGTGACTCCTACAGACCAGCCGGCTAACATTGCAGTTGAAGCGCTGGTTGAGCCCCATTCTTAGTTGAACGGCGAGGCTTGAAGGATAAGCTCCACCAACTCAAGTTACTCACGACTGAGGTAAGTTAGATAATTCTCCAGGGCATCCCTAGTTCTGATATTGTTTCGGCCTTGATTCAGATGGAAGTCTTCGATATCGCTGCTAAAGGACGTCTCAGCGACGCAACTATGAGTACTTTGCTCGGAAAGCTGTTCGGTGCTAGAAGAAAAGTGATCGCGGCGAGCCCAGTATGGTTAGTATGGTGAACAAAGACGTTACAACTACCACAGACGAGCTTTCAGCCGTGTTTTCCGGAGCGTCAGACGAGAAAGTTCTCATCCCCGTGAACTGCAGCAGAAACAACTGGGGCAGCACCATCATCGACCTTTCTGCTCAGAGGTTGGTGTTCTAGAGTCGACCTATAAGGTAGCGGTTCGTGTCGCCGCGCAGAGGGTCGTCTCGCTGCTTCCAGACTGACATGTGAACCCGTCTCGTGTCCACGTGTTTTCCGCAAGCCTGGGCGTGCAAACAGACAATTAAAACTGCGGTATTAACGTCCTCCTCGCATTCGAGATCTCTACGGGGCGGCGTCGCCAGGACTGGTTAACGAGAAGACATTGCAGTACTTGCGGTACAGACACTTACGCATGAGCCTTTAGTACACTCTTGTTGCATTGGCTTACCCCTGTCAGAAACGGACAATTACAACTGCGGTATTTCTTACGTCCTCCCCTCGTTCGAGATCTTTACTGGGGGGGGGGGGGGGGTCGCCAGGATTTGTTAACAAGAAGGCACTGAAGCAGATACTAATGCATGTGCCTTTAATACGCTGTCGATTCATTCGCCCCTCCCCCCCTGTCAGAAAATTGAGTCAGGATTGCTGGCAGGGAAAATCCACCTGGACAGGACTTGGCGAGCTACAGTCTACTTTCGTCACACATTCGATGATGACAATAACTGGTTTTTGTGAGATAGTTTGAGACGGGCAGCAGATGTGCGTAAGCGGTGATGAGATGGTAAGAGCCGGTTTGAAATGGTCTCGTATGGTCACAATACCTCGTCACATTTCTCTGGATGGATGCAGCAACTCGTGCCTATTCAAAACAATCTGGGTTATGCTTTTGAATAACCCAGGTCAATGCTCCCTGTCGGCGACAAGTATTTTTCGTCGTTATATATTTGTGTGGTTTTATAAGGCTTAATACTACGTCTCATAATCCGAGTGGTTTTGCATAGCGTCGGCTTGAAGACATTATTTCGTTGTTATTGTTTTTGTTTTGTCGTTAGCGGATGATTGCTGCTGCCATGATATTGAGGCTGTAATGTGGCCGAGTTCACGCCGGTGTCGTAGGAAATTCTGCGAAGCGTAGCAACTCTACACGAAAGAGGAAACGTGCCGGGTTGGAGGTGGATGAAGATTACTATGGCAATTTCAACGCGGAAAAGTTCGAGCACTGGTTTAACAAGTTGTGCGCCACGCTGAAACAAAATCATGCAAAATGTACGACCCACAGGACGGAGCTTCGTATCATAAAACCGAACCAAATAACCAACGATGAAACAAACTGGGCCTAGCATGCGCACATGGCTCGCGGTTAAAGGTATGTGTCTGTTGTACTGCTTGATACTAATAAAATAATACTAACCATAAAACGTAGTTTCTGCAGGTATCAAGCTTACTGAGAAACACCAAGCTGTTGGAGATTGCTACACCTCTAAAAAAAAAACTGTGTACCAGGCACAATTTACGGCAGCCAAGCACGACCATTATATAATTTTACTCTATACACCGCCTTATCACCCAGAGTTGCAGCCGATCTGATCTGAGCCACAGTGACAGGTAGGATCTGCGGCAGCCTAAAAATAGGTAACGATGCCATAGAAATGGTGTTAGAGGGGATACACGCCGTCACACGAAAAGCATTCGTCGCTGTGTATCACCATGCACAAAGCTACGAAAACGGCTGCACGTCCGCAAGAAGTAGTCGGACAGCAACTCATGGCAGCGGAAAACAAGGAGTATAATCCTCTATAAATTTATTATACTTTGAATCCTGAGCTTACTGCGTTATAGTTTGGCGACAGGAACAGCCGTCGAATTGTTGTTGTCCTTTATCGTGTAAAACTACACGATTGCCATTTACAAAACAGCCTTGAAGCTCAATCCGTTTCCCGCGACTATTTCCGAGGCGTCCTTCGAGCAAACAAGCTGTCAATTGGCCAAAACTGACCTCATTTTCAAAATCTACACAACAAACCACCTCTTCTGTCATTAAAGGTTTTCGGTCATTTAGGTGAAGCGGTTGGCTACATGTTGGTCCAATGACTTGTGTCGAGAACAACAGCTGAATAATGTCCTTATCTAATTGAAATCTACCTAGACTTGCAACCATACCAAATATGAGGTACTAAGTAAGTAGATTACGACAGACCGTTAAAATACCAAATAATGTCTGGTGGTTTTGCGGCCACATTATGACCGTCGGGCTTCTATCTGAAGGTTGACCGGCCACGCCAAATCAGGTGCCGCACTTGCTGGAAATGCGCGAAAGTGTTTGCGCGGCTTGCCAGCCTCCGGCGCACCTTGCCAAGAAGTTCAAGTGTGACAAGAAATCAAGAAAGGACCAGCGGGACGCGCGCAAGGCCATCAGCCGCGCTTCGAGTCAGGCTTACTAAGCTGGAGCTCACAGGAGGCATCATGGTCGAAGAAGAAACGGAAAACAGGTGTAGAAGGCGCCTGAATCAGGCCCTCCGAAATAATCATTGTATTGTAACTTCAATACCGTATTTTCCACTCAATAAGAGCTTTAAAAAAAGATGCTTTTGGGACCAGTAATTTAGTGATAATTGGTTTTAACCGATATTTTTTTTTTTACAGAGAAGTTGTCCACGACCGTGCTCCGAAACCACCAGGTTTACGTAGATCTAGCTTTGGGTGGCTGCAGAGCAAGAGCTTGCTGTGTGTCGAGCATCTGCCTAAGTGGACTCATTCTCGCTTTCACCATGGCCCAAACAACCCACTTCACGGCCAAACAGGTCTGCGTCTACTTCTTCACGCCGGTGCTTGATGCTCAAGAGGAGCTCACGGAGCACTTTCGCTGCCAGACGGCACCGTTCGCAAGCAATCCCTGATGACTGGCTACTCCAACATCTTCAGCAACGTGTTGAAGCAGCACCCCGACTACGTCGACACGATGACGAACAGCGGGTTTGACCCCGGCACACTCGTGACCTTCATCGACCAGAAGAGCCAGACCGTGCACTTCTGGATGGACTTGGTAACGGTTTGCAACCTGCCGTTTTCGCTCTGCGAAGATCCCACCGTCGACAAGTACACCGTTATGAAGCGGATTTCCGCCGGAATGCTGCTGAAGTACGCTTCCTTGCTCACCAAGGAAGTCGAGACTGGGATCGGCGACCTCCTCCCAGCCATATTTGGTATCTTAAATTTGCGTCCTGCGCTTTGCCAAGCGACAAGGTGAAGCTCGACGTACAAAATGATTGAGCGCTACTTCAAGTTGCGGTCTGCCCTCGATCTGAATGATGACATTTTGTCGTTAGTGCCGACGCGAAGACAAGAAAATCGTCTGAAACCCCTGCTCATTGAGCTGGGCGACTTTCAGTCCGCGGTCATGAAGCAGAAAGAGGACAGCGTGACGCTCCTCGACGTGGGCGACATCTTTGATGCGCTCGTCGAGAAGCACCCAGTGGTAAGCAAGTACTTCGACAACGTTGCTCGCATTGTTAAGGATCCCGAATTTGAAGGGGCATGCGTTTTGGCGTTGGCAGGCAAGATCGACGAGTTAAAGGAGGACCCGCTGATGTTGTTACACCCGTTTGAGACAGTGTATGAAGCTGAACCACCAAGTGCTAGGACGAGGGACGGACGCCATCAAGACTTCGCGAGCAAGGTGTCGACCAGGAAAAAGCAACGGACAACGCGGAAGCTGTTGGATGGTTCGTGCCATCCCTCCAACTTCTAACATCGTTGGGAGACTTTTCAGCGTTGCCAAGCATACGCTTCCGCACCCTCGACAGGGATGCTTCCAGTGCACATCGAGATGATCGTGTTCGTCAAGCTGATAGACGCTTCTGGAGTGCGAGCACCATTGCCAAGGTGGTGCATGCGCCGTAGGCATTGCCGAGGTTGAAGTGAAGATAAATGGAAATACAATGCCATTGATCCCAATAACTTACTTCGATGTTCTTGCTTTCAAGCGCAATAGGCTATTTCTCGGAGTACCTGCACTTTATTACAATGATATTATCGGAGGGCCTGTTCTTGATTTAGCGCTACTCAGGCTAAAGCCGTTGATAATTAGCGACCTTATCGACTTTCGCTGACGATGGTAATACAGTATACGTTTGTGTTGACCCCGGCAGATTACACACAAATATTCAGTTATATTTGTGTCGTTTTTTTATCTGCCTCTCCACATATGGTCAACTATATTGCTCTTGGTGACAACGATATGCCTGTATTTGGTCAGAAGTACTCTAAATACCTTAATAAAGCTCTCCAAAAAAAAAACAGTTCAATGGCACGAATAGTCGAAATAAATCCCCAAAAGTGCTCAGGGCACTTTGTACCAGTTCTTTTGAAAAAATACAAGTTTCGAAGGCAACAACATCAACGTACCACTCGAAATATTTATCACCAAATTTTGCATTTGGGGGGGGGGGGGGCTTGGGCTTGAAATTAGGTCCTGGGTTGAATCCACATTTCCCCTTTTCTTGTGTCGGCTCAGCAACTGGGGGCATCTTGATAGACGTTTCTATTTCAAGGTCACATTAGCGGGCCATGACTTGGAAGGGACATTGAACGTATTTCCGAAATGATCTACAGAAAGGTGCGATGCATCAAAGCGGCGATAGAAAAGTTCCGTCTATAACTGCAGATTTTAACATTCACACCGAAATTAAGTATTAACCCAGTCTCCGCAGGTACAATCCTTATCGGGTAGGTCCACTTGTCTCCAGGGGTAGATGTACCCACTTTTCTTAGTAGTCCAAGGAACTGAACAGAGTACCCAAACCCTCCATGCGCAATAGCATCGCTTTTCTCTGCCGTCAAGTCAGAGCTTTCAGTTTTGTATCCAGATAAGGAACGAGACTCGGCCCAGAACACAATTTGGCCCATTTGGTTGCCTGTTGTCTGTACTGAGACACAAATCGACGCAGTTGGCGGAACTACATAGCAAAGGCATCGAGAGGTTCCGCTCCACACCACTCGTCTCCGATCCAGTTGTTCTCCCACTCCGACAGGTTCGAAGTGATCTCTCCGTAAGTTGGTGTAACGTGAGGGTAGACGAGCAACACGAGGGCCACGAAGATCGCGCATGAACCACTGGCGAACGAGCCGAGAGCAGCAGGCAGCTGCAGAAACGAATAGTGTTGGACGATGGGTGGCACGACCGTTCGGACGAAATGCTGGACGGAGTATGGAACGAGGATAGACGTACGGAACGCATGCCGAAGTCTGAGATGATTGGGCGTGCGACGATCGGCGAGATGCCGGCGATTGGCTGGATCTGGGCTCGAAAAGTGCCGCAACCCAGATGCGCTGCACGGGGAGAGCTCACAGCTGAATTGGCGGCGAGAGAACCAAGACACAACCGAATTTGCGCGGAGAGACGCAAGTGAGCCGACCTCGAACGAGTACGTAGAGACGAGAAAGAAGCTAGACGAGTGTTACGGAGTGTGAGAGACGAGAACGAATTGAACGCGTGGCGAGCTACCAAACGATAGTGCGAAGAGGTCGACGGACCTCGGAGTGCGCAAACGGACGAGCAGAATAGAAGATCAGTGTGCCCCGAGTTGCCGAGTAACTGCGGTGCAGGACAGGCGCCCGAGGCTTACGTCCGAGTAGCTGAGTGAGCGTACGAGCGAGTGGACGGAGAGTAGGCAGGACAGGGCGGCCGCAGCCCCCGAGTTTGTCGACGACTGCGGTGCAGGACAGGCTCCCGAGACGGGTACGTCCAAGTGGTCGGGTGAGCGTTGCTGGACGACTCGACGGACGCGAGCTAGTACTTTGCAAAACGAACGATTAGGACGAATTGATACGATAGATTAGCAAATAAAATAGGTGGTCGAGCCAGCGAGGCTGACACCGGCGCGGGACAGGAGTTCTGACCTAACAGCCAGACGGACTTTGAACCTTAAGAGTGGGAAACCACAAACCCGGCGTGCAAGGGCTATTGAAGACACGTTACATTGGTATCTGGTATTGTTGCTGGAATTGATACTTAACCGGGTGCTTAGAATGTAGTTGCTCGAGGTGCTGTACATCTTTTGGCTTCGTATTAGATAGTTCAGCTTTAAACAAACAGCCGTTCTCGAAATCGCTGCGGGCCATTGTGCAAATGCGGCCGCGAGGTTCGCTTGTCAACACTGTACCTGTTGTTATAGTCTGCTTGAACGTTGGTGGACAAAATATATTTATTGACTAGTTAGCTTTCTTATGAATAACTAATAAATCCCACTTTTCCGAATTTGTTTTCAAATTGACTGACCAGCGCATACTTGTAACAGGTTAACAGAATTTAAGAGCGGGGGAACTTTAAACGACGTTATTACTTGAAAATGAGCGGCGGTACTTGTAGAGAACTGGAGATACTACCGGATATCACGCCAGATATGTGGCACACCAGTCAATGAAGTCGTCTGTCTTGCTGGTTCTGTCGAAAATTTATGTGCTAGGAAAAAAAAATATATATAAAAGAGACAACAAATCAGAAAATAAAGATCGTGAGAGCATCGGAGTCTATGGATCAAGTTTTTAACCATGGAACTCCGGAGGGAGCCTCGATAATAATTGACTCTGGCTCAGCTTATAACGTTATAGGTAATCCTGATAAACTGTTTGATCTTCACAAATGTGAGACGCACGCTCTCGATATTGCAGACGGCGTGTTGTTGTGTGGTAACGAAAAAGGGGAAATGATTATGGACGAACTTGGTGGTGCAGTGGTAGACAATGCTGCCCGTGCCCTGGGCTTACGAGGACTCTCATTTCAATGAAACAACTGATTGACGACGGAATTGAAAATTATACCTATGAGGAGTGTCACGTATATGATAAATCAATATTTCGTGTGTCGGCGTGTACATATTAACCATTCCGGCTGATATGGCGGCCTGTGCATTACGGTCATATTCAATTGAGGACTGGCACCAGCGTCTCGATCATGTAAACCACCCTTCTATAGTCGAATGTCCAAATTCAACGCTGTCGAAAGGCTTACATTCGCGGATTCTCTCACAACCTCTAAGCCATGTGGATTGCGCAGAAGGAAAGACTGGTCGGGCCCTGCTCCACCCAATGCATCAAGGTCTACCGGACTACAAGACGAAGTTTGCCATGGAGACCTCGCTGATCGGTTCGGGCCAAGTTATCATGATAACCGGTATTATTATTTCCCATATTGGATAGGCCACACAACGTCTGTGTTTTGAAGAACAAGGATGAAGCGGCATGTTGTTTCCGAAATTATAAGAACATCGTTAATCGGCGACTTAACATATCAAAATAATATCAATGTATATCTGACACCAAAATAAAACAATGGTGCAGAATTTCAAGATGGGGGGGGTCCGTAATTGTGTGACGACGGAGGTATTACAATGGAAATGTCTGAGCCCGACGTTTATCAAAACGGTGTCATAGACGAACACATCGAACTGTTGCAGACGCTACTCGCACTCTCATCGTGCAAACCAAGCTCCACACTATATAAGAACAGAAAAGTGCAGCACGCAAAAAAATGTTCTCATTCTCGCTCCAATCCTTACAAAACGCCTTTCGAGCACTTTTGGGGACGAAAAACCAGACTTTAAACTTGTCAAAACTTTTGGACAACGTTGTGTTGTACTCATACCACCGGAAAAAAGTCGACAGCTTACACGTTTCGACCCAAAGGCAGTCGGAGGTAATCCTCAAAGAAAATGGTACTTTTTATGTCATGGGGAGAGTTCTCCAAGTGGCACACAGTAGAAGTGTCATTTTTCTTAAGCCATCGAAGTTTAAAAATGTCATTTGGAACATGACGATATCGATAAACATGGTCCGTTACCTATAATATGAAGCCGTTACCTATAATTACTGATGTCAATGCTTATCATCTCGAATTAGAACAGAAGACGAAATACTGAAGATGACAATCCCTAAAATATCTTGTAGACGCATATCACTAACCGAAGCAATACTGAGGATGAATGTCTTGAACCTGCTTTGACTCCAGATCAAGTAGCTGAGATTAATGGTTTTAACTTGCCAACCCATATTCGACGATCAGAAGGGATCGCAAATCGATCACTTGGGTTAGCACGCAGCCTGAGCATTTCACGTTGCGGGATGTTATTCAGGGCCCCTAAATTTGAAGGGAAAAAATAAAAAGGGTCGGTGTCCCGTTTGGAAAATGCCATTCAAAGAAATTGAAGCTCTAAAAGCCGATGATATATTTGACCTCGCTGAATCACACGCAGAAGACCATAAAAACGGTTTCAACGTTTTTTTCGAGTGTGCTGGATGAATGCGGGGAAGTTGAGCGTTAAAGGCTCGCATATTCGCTCAGGGTTTAACCAGGAATTTCTGAAAGATTATTCCGAAACTTATGCCCCAGTGGCCAAGCTTAACTCAATCCGTGCATTTCTTCGTTGGCGACCCAATAAGGGATGCATGCACGCCAAGGCGATGTTCCAGCAGCGTACGTCAAGACCGGATTATCCGAGGTACTTATGTCCGGCAACCCCACGGATTTGAATAAATGAATAAATGATATGTGTGGAACTAAGGAATGCTCTATCGACTAAAACAAGCCTGCAGGAAATGGAATGTGGAACTAAAACAATTAACGCATAGCGTATGATTTGTGCCTACAAGTGAAGTTTCATGTGTTTACATTCATCCAGTTGACAAATTAATTTTCTGATCCATGTGGATAGAATTTCCATCGGTTACCATGACGAAAATGTGTTTCTAAGAGCGATGTAGACTCTTCACTTAAAATACTAAATTTAAGATATCGGCAATGTGCGTTTGTTTTTGGGAATACGAATTTACATGGGCATAAATCGTGGAGTCGCGACACTTGACCAAACACAATTTTGCCTTTGAGGTATTGCAACGTTTGCTGAGAAGATTGTCGACCCCGAAAGACGCCTCTCGATCAAAGATAATTTAATACAAACGAGCCTAAAACGAAGAGGAAGATCAAAGCTATCCCTATCGACAAGCCGTTAGGGCACTCCTCTACTTGCGCGCGTTACTCGACCTGATATCGTTTTCACAGTAAATCAAGATGCTGCACACGCATCCAGCCCTGCGAAATCCTACCGGATTGCTGTGAAAAACATCCAAAGATACATCGAAGGTAATAAAAGCACGGATCTCGTCTACGTTCGAAATGATCGGCCATTCCGGTCAGAGTATACACATACGCAGACTGGTCGGAGAGGATCGTAAATCAATATCTGGAATTCTCGTGCAAGTATTTAGCAGCGTTGCGTCTTGGCAAACCAAAAGTCAACGTTTTGTCTCTAAATGCTCTACAACTGCTGAATATATTGTTGCAGATGATGCAATATGGAGTGGAGGTAGCAATTTGGACACGGATTTTTTTTTCAAAAATTGATGAGATTGCAAGATAACTTAGTGACCCCTGATATGCCAAACCTACTACTAGACCTCAGGATTGGTAATTATCCAACAGACTGCAAGCCATATTATCCGTAAAAAAATATGGTATTAGACAGGATTCATCAATCATATTAATGGAATCTAGTTCAATACGGGGTGTGTTTTATCATAGCCGTTTCTCGTTTATTCCGCATAATCTCTATTTCGTGACTTTACCGCATCTAAGCTCTTACCGCTCATTGAACTGTAGAAAACCGGGATCAACGTAATTTATCCTCATTCAGCAAAATACCAAGACCACACAACATCAGCAGCACCACCCCTCTCCGGCCATGACCCATCCAAGCACCCAGCGACGCAGCAGGAGCCGCTCCCCAGTTGTGCCAACGCCTGGCCACACTTGAGACCCTCCGACACGAGCACAGACCTCCGACCGACGCAGCCGAGCTTCGCGCTACAGCACAGCAAGCTTGCACCCAGGAGTCAGCTCCAGCAGAGCAAGTGGTCCTTTGAGCCAAGCACAAGCGGCCACCTCTTTCTCGCGATTGACATTACGGGCAGCCGGGCGACGCAGTACCCAGCGCCGCCTCGAGGATGTTGAAATTCCAGAGGCGTTCAACGATGTCCCTGACTCCCCCTGCCCCCTGTACGACCTGTTTATGAGGCTCCCCCGCGGCAACACCATACGAGAAATGACGAACTTCCCGCCGTACGAGTTCGACAGCATCTGGGAGGGTGTTGCTGTCGAGGTGACGGCAAGATGGCGCGCACACCGTGGAAGCTGGAGCCGTACAACAGCAAAGAACGCGTTCTTCATGATGCTGACCACGTTAAAGAACGGCGGCCGCTGGCTTACTAACGTCCAGGTGTTCAACCAGAACTCGAGCACCTTCCAAAAAACAATTACCAAGATGACAGGCATCGCTTCGCCTCTACTGTACGATCTCTTCGTTGCATAACATGACGCTGCATGGCCGATGGAACGCTTGGTGACTGCTGGGCGTACGTTCCAGCACTATCCTTGTGCTCGTTACGACACTGACGTTACATTTCAACAAACTAATACCTCTTCAAATAACCCTGATAAGTACTACAGTGCGAAGCACAAACTGCATGGGTTCAAGGCGGAGGTGTCGGTACATCTTGTGGGGCTGGCAGTTAATTGCACCTCAGTGTATCCCGGCTCCACAGCGGACATCTCCAACTTTCGCAAAAATTTAGAGTTTCATCGCTCTCGTTTGGGCGTCCAGTCGTACATCCCGGACGACGGCCCACTGGCAGACGAGCACGGGAAAGGATTGTGAACGGGAACATTCGGAAGCGCAGAAAACAGTCGATTGTCACGTCTTCTCGATCCGCGATGCTACAAAATGTGGGAACCTTCAACTTACTACTTAAGTGCATTGATGCTAGCCGATGGAGTAACCAAGGCACTTAGAGCAACTCGCTTTCGTGAACATCGCGATGCCATTGGAATTAAAAGTATAACGTCCAGCGCTGGCGGGGAAATGTTGAAGAAGTCAGGGACGTTGGTGTATTGATGGACATTCAGACAAAAGATTTTTATTGACTAGTTAGCTTTCTTATGCTGCATGCCAAAATGAACCACTTTCCGAATGTTTTGTAATCAACTAGCGAACGCATAGCTTTAACAGTACCCCCTCTTGTGATGTTTCCCCTGATGTGTCTTAAACCGAACCGGTGCCAGCCTCCGGGAAGAACGTCGCGCACCGCGGGGAAAAATAATTTCTGCTGACCGAACACAAGCGTGTTCGATCAGCAGAAATTACTTGAAGGTCCCCCAGGACCCATAGCCCCAACTTAGAACTGCGTGATTCCGTTCCGTGAAAGAAAAGGAATCACGCAGTTCTAAGTTGGGGCTATACCAAAACCGAACGTAATTATGGACTTGTTGTAGTCTCTGGGAATCGCAACAAGAAATGCACCATACTGATGCATCTCAACTTTGGTATGACCCCATCTAATCCAAAAAGCGACGTGAGCTACGCGCTACCTGCGATCCGACACTAGGAACAAAGCATGCTCTTCTAAGCTGCCGTCAGCGTACTCTTCGAAATGCTGCACACAGCACGAGTTCATATCACATTGATAGAGAATGGACATCGAAGCTTCCCGTCCTCCGGCAGAGTAGTGCCATGGAACTGTTGGCCATGCAGAAACTTGCAGCAGTATTTAGCGTTCTTAGAGTCATCTGCTTTCGTGCTGTTGTACTTCACAAAACCTGGAAGCCACCCCTTGCTGCGCCCATGGGAGCTGCTTAACGCGTTGCAGCGCAACCAGTTGAGTATCAAAGGTTTCCTCGTAAGTGTGTCCGCTTGTTGTAAGCGGTTTCATAATCAAGGCTCGTCCGAGGCGAATCCATTAGGTGAATGTCCTGCCGCAAAATGCCCATTGCAACAGCTTTTTCCTCGTGTCCATGATCCAGGGATGAATGGCGCGTTTCCAATGGTGCTTTTGAGCCGAATCTCCACCGGTCTGCATTCTACGTCCAACAAGAAATTGAAAACTAACGTAATGTGGGTAAGGCGCGCGTATAAATTCAAATTCAGTTTGGGCGTGTAAATGGACCCTTGTCGGGCAAGCAGGAATTGTGCAAGCTTAACTAGTTGGCCGGAGCGAGGCCGGTGGGAGGAAGAACTGTGTGAAGGCACACTGCATCGTTTCTCAAGCTTCAGAGCATTTATGCATAAAACCAAGGTAAGTAGAGAGCGAGGTTAACGTGTGCAACCTTATCTAGGAATAGCGGCACATAGACCAAAAGAGGATTTCAGACAAATGTTAGTGTCCGACCATTTGTGCTCGTTCGATTTTAGCTTAAATTCGTACGGACATAGCAGGGCGGTCCATATTACATATCACTTAGCATCGACCAACAACGACATCTGGAAAAGTAGATTAAACTTGGATAAGGTAATTCCGCCCTACAGATAGCGGATCAAATAATGGTACACTTACAATTTTTGGTTCCAATTGCTACTTTTTTTAAATGTATTACTATGGTGGTTTTACCTGGACACAAGTTTAAGTACGAATTATGAAAGAAAGATATTGTAGCCCCGCCTACGCGGAGGTGGGTTAGTTTGGTCCCAGTAGGTGGATCGGCCCGTGCGCAGCTGCAGTCCCAGCCCGTCAAGACCGAGCGGGAGCAACGCCACTCGCACCTCGCACACCTTGCATGTGACGGCCTAATGAACGGACGCAGGCTAAAAATTCAACCAATCATTAATTTATATTTTCTACCCATGGACGCCTTCGGCGGAAATTTCGGTTTAGCCAACGTGGGCCGCCTTCGCTGCGCTCGGCAGCCAATGAAATTGCGTCTAGAGTCACGTTATGGCGTGACCGACGGACGGAGCGACGTTAGCGTTGAGTTTTACGATTTGATTTCACAAAATGATGCGTGAGGTGTTTGAGGCCTTTTTAACTGACCCGATCCGTGTGAATGAGGACGTGTTCGCTCTGTGGCTCGAGGGCCACAACGCCGGCGACGCGTTGGTCGCGCGGCTGAGACTCCCATCGGCCGTGCCCATGCCATTCCTGGGCGGAGACGCAGCCGCTAAGCTGCGCGAGTTGTTGTGGCGTGACACCGTCGACCAGTATCGTCTCTATGACAAGCTGGAGCATTATCTGTCGCAGCCGAGCCTGTTTCGCTCGCAGCTGCTGTTCCAGATCCCGCCGGTCCAACAATACTACATGATAGAGCGCTACTACACGCGCGACGCCGACGTGGACCGTTGGTTACTTGGCAAGAAGCTTTCCGGCCGGCTGGAGAAGGACCTCGACGATGTGGCGGAGCGCTCCGGTCGCACGCTCAAGAGTTGTCGGAGGCAGCTAGAGAACTTAAGGCGCGTATACGCTGCTGTGGAGGACCGAAACTTCCACGGCCTCCCGAGTCGCGCTGTTAGTGAGCTCTTCCTGCTCTCGGAGCAGCTCGCCTGCAAATACGCGTGTCTTCTCTTTATCTTGCACACAAAATTTCAAGTGCATCCCCAGCACCCCGTAACGGGTTTTCTCACGTGGTCCGACCTGCGCTTCTTCGCTGCGTTGCTCATGACTCACTGGCTGCCTCAGCGGAAGACGCTGTCGAAGCTCCAGCTACATAAAGGAACCTCTAGCAAGGAGGTAGAAGAAGATGCGGTGGTGGAAAATGGCGCCCAGATTGCGTTGCGAACTCCAAGCACAGGGAAATGGTCAGCAATCGGCTTTTTGCAGGAGAAGCTGCAGCCAACGAGCGTACGAGAGACGATGGGGCTCGATCTCAGTCATCCTTTAACCAACTGCCTTCGCGACCTCAAAGCCCACCTCATTAATGACAACGATGTCCTTCGAGTGTACCGGGAGCAAATTATGAGTCGCTTGACAGCCGCGCAAGGAACGCTAAGTGAAAACTCTCACAACTTGGACAAGCTCGAGAGCAAGCTGTACTTAGTGGTGCATGGCTTCCTGACGATCGGTGCTGGACTATCGCAGCCAAAGGAACTTCAGCATCTGCTTGAGTATTTGCTGACCCGCGTGGTGAGCGTTTTACATGACTGCGAGGTCCCAAAGTTGCAACTGAATGCACTTTTCAGTGCGCTAGTGGATGCGTTGGCTGAACTGGATGTGTGGTATCTTAACGGTCAGGAGACTCGTTGCCTTCTGCTTGCTAGCTGGGACCGCTTTATCAGTGTTTGCCGCGCTGTTGTGCTAACGGTCTACGATCGCTGTCATCCCTCAGCTATCCTCTCGTATCAGCAAGCAATGGCCGGTGACGCAACAGAGGAAATTATTACCGACGCTTTGTCGTCGCAAGGCACCAACCGCATGGCAATTGCATTCGAGTCGCAGGCTGATTAGTACTTCGAAGTAGTAAAATAAGTTTTTTACACGCAAAAAATGGTTTCGTGTCATATGCATGGTGCAGTCGAGCTCGCGCTGGAGATCTGACTCCCTTTCCGTGTCGGTGATCGTGCACGGCGTGATCGCTGCTCGTCAATGCGCTGATGATATCGTTCCTGGTGGCGCTGTAGTGTCCGTACTCGCCGTTCCTGGGCCACATTGTAAGCGTCCTGGCGCGGCGCTGCTTGGGCTTCATACTGGTCCATTTGGGCACGCAATCGTTGCAGCCGGTTAGCATTGGCAGCGTTGCGGTATTGTTTCTCTTCTTGACCGAGCGTCGTTATCACCTTGGGTGCTGAGGCTGGTCGAGACGACGATCCACTACCAAACACCTGAGTTTCCGTCATGAACCGAGCCGGATGTGAACTGTCATTTTGATTACTGCTGTATGAAATACAGTAGTTGTCGTGGTTAGTTGTATGTTTAGAAATCCTCACTGAAATATACAGGACCAACATGATAATCCCTTTAGTGTCTGAGTATGGGGTACGACCACATCGCGTTGGTATTTTTATTCGCCTAGAGGAAACCCATCGGTCATTTTTGTTAGCGAGAAATTAACTTATGACGATAGACCACATCGTAGTTTACCTTGTCAAGTGCGAAAAATTGAACGTTCCAGGAGCTTGACACCGTAGGCTCCTGTCTTTTGTTTCTGTACTCGGACCATGGGGGGCCTGTTCTTCGACATGTTTGTCTTCTTCATCGGCAGAGGGAGCCGAGCGACGTCTTCGATTAGACGCGTCTCCACCTCCGAAGACATTACAAAATTCCTTGAAACTAATCTCACCATTTCCATCGGTGTCCAACCGCTTAGCTAAGTGGAGAAATTCTCGATCCGTCAAGTTTAAGCCCAGTTCTTGCAACTGCAACAAATAAATCAACACATGTGTCACAGTGACATCCTCTGCAAGATTTCATGCACAAATCCAATCCCAACCCCGTAGCAAAGCTCTCTGTACGATAAATTTCCATTGTGGTCATCGTCGAATGCTGCATATGCATCGTTCAACGCAAACTCAATGCTTTTGCTTGAAGCAAAAGCATTGAGTTTGCGTTGAAAAGCAACTTTGAAGCTCTGGTCCTGGGTGCGTAGAGTAAAGAGCGTAGTGTTAGTCTCATGGCAGAATTCGTGGACAAAAGTAGAAGCAAATTACTTTACATCAGCGCTGTACTTTGTCTGTTGCGGCAGTGACAAGTTGCGGAAAAAGTCCATCGGGTCTCCTTCCTGCGTTTGTTGCTCATGCTGCTTCTTACGTCGTTGCTCTGCTAAATAGCTGTAACGTTGTTCATACGCAGGCCCATAGACGAGGTGCATGAACTCGTTGTAGCGCAGTCGGCCATCATGGTTCAAATCGTATGCATCAAATAGCGTCATTAGCTGCGACTTCAAGATCCGTAAACCCTGCCGACGTAAATTGCTTTCAATCTCCGCTAACGTTACACCACCGTTTTTATCAATGTCCCAGTCGCGGAAGACCTGGTGAACTCGGCGTGACTCGTACTTGGCCCTTAGCAGCGAAACCACACAATCCGGATCTGATACTTGAACAATGTCTTCTTCCACCTTGGTATTATCCATTGATCGTCTGGTAGAGTTGGAACTTAATTGGCTCTTAAATGCTGACTGATTCAGCTCTGTGGGACCATTAATCAATCCACAAAAATCATCATATTGTAGAGACCTTCCTTGTGCAGACATCCAAAGCACAGTCAGTTAATTTCAATCATTTTCCATTGCACCTACCATTACGTCACTCACGCGGAAGGCATCTCAAGAACGTGCTGGAGAATGGTGTCGACTTTGTTTTGACCATAAACTTGAGCGAAACCCAATCGAGTGAGCATTTCTCGGAGCTCCTCCGCACATAATCGACCGTCCTTGTTGGTGTCCCACGTAAGAAAAGCTTGGCGCACGCTGCGCTTTTCACCATAGCGATCTCGTAGCATGCAGCGTAAATCCTTCATCTCTCCGGCCTCTAGCGGCGCGGCAGCCTGACCATCAGGAGCTGTTGGCGCTACCTTGACCGCCCACTGAACCTGCGAATTTAAATCAATTCCTGACGCACAATCAGATGATGCGGGAGGTGTTGGCTTCCGTTGACAGGCCGAGGCTCTGGTTTTGCTTTTGAGAGGTCCAGTGAGGTCACCGATTGGAGGCTGCAGCTTCGGAAGACTGCAGATGTTAAAGAGAGATGATAGTGAGCTCAACCCATTGCGAATACCTTCACTCACCAAAAGTGAATGACACGTACGTGTTGTCGCCGATAGTCTGCATTACCGTCTCTCGCATAGCGTCATCACTTGCTGCATCATTTGCCTGGGTACTTTTTTCACTTGCTCCTCGCGCACTCTTTTGATATCAATAACAAAGAGCACGTAAAGTCATCCAAACAAGTAGACGTATCATACATATACCCTAATAAATCCTTAGCACTATACCTGCACGCGGCGATTTGGGCGACTTCCCACTAGGGGATCTCGACTGGCGCGCAAACAGTTTAATTGAGGACGCCTGGCCGTTGCAGCTCCGCTTTTCTGCTCCTGTTTGACTGCCTTTTGTGTCTTTGATTCAGCTATCGCATCAGTAACGATAGACGGAGGAGGAGTCGTGCGCTTCAAGGCTGAAGTGATGGTGGCCGGCACAGTCCGTCCTGCGCCCCACCCCACCGAGGCAGAAGCACCCGTTGAATTCGCTGATACGAGCGCGTTGCTATTGCCAGTCACATGTCGTCGCTGCCTCATCGTCCGCCACTCTCCAGTTCTGGATCTTTCTCTTCTCGTACTCCTATTTGGACTAGTGATGAGCTTAATTATAGCCGGACGAACATGAGACTCTAGGAGGCAAAATATAGCGTTTTCTTCTTTCATTTTCCCTCTCTCTTCTATTACATGATATCGCTCCATGAGGGACTACCGGCTCTCCACAGCAGTGATGCCCTCGTTCTTATTCACTCCGCTGGGGATGAAGTAGTGCAGCGCCATCGACGCTGAGCCGCACAGAAAAGCGGCCGTCAACAGCGCGCGCGGGTTGCGCAACTCGCCTGGCAGAATGGCCATCCCGGCGGTGAAGCCACCCATGAACGGGTTCAGCAGGTCATTCTTGCCACGCACCTTTTCCATACTGCAGCTCACGCCCCCGAAGATGCCCAAGAAGCTCGCAAAGCCCAGCATATTCCTCATGCCCAGATATCCCATCGATCTGGCTGCCTCGCGCGCGACGCTGGACGACCTCTTTGCCACGCGCTGTGCCCACTCGCCGTCCGTCATGCTGGCCAGTGCGTATCCATCCACGGCCAGGGTCCAGGCTAGACCCGCCCCGAAACCTCTGAAGACCAACAGCGCGGTGGTCGACACGCAGTCGGTCGTCGACGTCTTGGAGGTCGTGGACGGCGCGTTCAGCACCTCTCGTCTGTCTACGATTGTGGACGCCCCTGCCACAGTTAGTAAAGGGAGCAGTGCGCCCACTCTGCCCATGCGCAGCACGGCGATTGCGCTTTTTGGATGGACCATTGCAGAGTGCGAGTGGTGTTGGATGCTGGTGCAGAAACTCAAATTTAGTTTTATAATACGCTTTTATTTCTTATCTCACTCCACTTAAAACAGGCTTTTAGCTCCACCAGTAGCATTTTTTTGCTAAGTTTGGCTCTCCCCCGTTTTCTTTAATTCTTCTTTTTCCAGATTAAAAAAAAAGAAAAGCACTTTATTCAAAGTAAAATACAAACGTAGCATACCAATTGTGGCACGGTGACAATTATGGCACGCTTTTAAGCGGATCGTGTTGCTACCACCGAAAGCGACACAAAATGATAGCATCGTTTTAATGGGTAACATTGGATGGCCTGATAACATATGACAGGATGCATCCGTAATTTACCGAACATGTCCGCTGTATTTTTTGAGCTTATAACAACCACGCTAGGAACAACAACTAGTATGCGTTGCATACTATAGGTGCGATGACAATACGCTATCATTAACTATGTACATTATAAGAGAATATATTTAAAAAAAATGGCGATAGCTCGGGCGGGCCACACTTGTCCATATAGTACTTACTACTAAGTCTTTGACTTTTGGTTTTCGGTGAACTTTCGTTACTTCTAGCTTCCGACGACGTCTAGCTTCCGACAACACTATTTCAGCCAATAGCATGAGCCGAACCGTCCAGAGTGTCACTTTTCCGTCGAGTACTTCTAGCTTCCGACAGTCCTAGTTTCGGCGTAATCTAGGGATCTGCATAAGGTGGCCTACACATTATCTGGAACGCACATACTGTCTGGACGCATGTCGGAAGCGCGACGAGAAATGGCAAAGGGAACACCGCCACGAGTTCAATGAAGCTCGGAACCGTACTTCGTCAAGCTGGCAGCTATCAACCACTATCGAGCCCACAAAAAAAAACTTAGGCGACACTCTCGTTCGGTTATCCTTGGAGTTGAGGGCAAGCATCAAGCGACCAAGCGGAAACATAAATATTTGTAGGAGTCGATGCGGTTGGTGGCGAGCCGGTGGTCGCAGCAGTGCCTGACGACGTACCGTCGCTACTGAGCTGCTCCAACTGGGACAACTTGATCTTCGTTTCGGGGAGATGCAAGATGATAGCGATGTTGTTGAGAATGCCGCGGTGGGAGTGTTTGAGGTCCTACCTGACGTTGAGTAGGACTAAGGTGTGTATACATCATTAAAAAAAGTTATGGTTAATTATATTAACCCTACACCGTAACAGTTGATAGGTTGTCGGAAGCTAGAAGTATTTTACGGTACTGAAAGTGCAGATATAATCAATGTATTCAAGTTATGTCTGTCTACTACTCAACATCGGTCATAACACTCAATTGGCGTTCAAGAGCCATCACTTTGTACAGATAGCGCATACGCTCCCACGACTCCATACAACGAGTCGCTCAGAAGTCGTTCCAGTTTTGGTGAGTCGCCCTGAACGGTAGCAGCTCCAGTTCAACGAGACACTATAATCCGCATGATGAACTGTCCTACTCCAGGCAACCGTAACGACTTCATAGGAAACCTGGTCTGTGATGCCAAACATAGGTTCCACGACAGTAGAAACGGCGATCTTCAGCGCGGACAGATTGCTCTTCAACTGCATGGGTCGATCAAGTAACAGGTGGTTGTGTCGACGTTCACGAAGAACGCCCCCCCCCCCCCCCTCCCCAATATTACCTAAGTTAATTGCACTGATTACTCTCGTGGTTCCGGGAGATGCAGCACCGTACCCCTTTGCCGTTCGGGTTGGTTGGCCCCCGCTTGATGCATTACAGCAACATCTCGGCGTAGTACTGGATCTTCAATACGACGATTCTCCGCGTAGTTGTACCATTGTACCATTGGTGCTCGGACAAGGGATGGTTGTGACGCTTCGTCGCTTTGACAACGAGTTGAAATCTAGCTTCACTTGGTGTAGCAGCCACACGAACGTTTTCCGCGCCGTGCATTCCCCCTCGCGAACGTTATCGTGCTTGCGTTTCCCTCCGCCCCGCGCTTCGTACAGCATTCCGTGCGTACACAAAAATGTCCGACTGTACTTAACCCACGACTCCGGAAGCAGTATTCCACCCGTAATATCCAGACTGCTGTCATCAAGTGCGTTCTTGTTCCCCTGATTCTTCGTCAGTGAAATCACCATCTTTTGTTTCCAGGCCTTCTTTTGAGCCGCGGCGATTGCCTTGTTCCTAGTGACGATTGAAGCACTCGCCCTCCAGGGAAAGCGCTGGGAAGTCTTTGCTTGGAATCCGTCAAACGCCTTAAAGAAAGCATCCCATGAGTTCGAATAAATTGGAAATCCCTCCAAAACCTCCCAGCAACAGGCCTACCAGGTGCTTCGTCCGGTCCGCGTATCAAAAGTTATTTCGGTTTTGTAAGGCTCTTTTTTTCGGTGTATTTTGGTACATACATTTCCGACAGCAGCAATTTCTGCCTCCTCTTCATCTAAAACCTTTCGTGTTTTCGCGTCGAACTTGCTGCTAGTTTCGTTACTTAACGAGAGTACAGCTTCGTGGTCCGGGTCGTTGCTGTCATCCGATGAGCATCCTCGATCTTCCTCGTCAAACTGGTCCAGCATTTCTTCTAGAGAAGCTTGCTTTTTCGTCTCTCCGTCAGGCTGATCATCGTCAGATTGAAGAATCCGCAGCAAGGTCGATCCCCACCTCGTCAGATGCACGGCGACTTGAGACAGGCTTAACGCTCTGCACACTTGGCTGGTGGTCTGGAAATCGATCACCATGCAGCATGCTCAGCTCGCGGTGCTGTTGAGGGGTCAGACGTTTACCGCCGTGAACAACTTGGCTGAGTTAAGGGAGTCGTTTACCTTGACCGTGTGAGCGTTCTTGCTGAACTTGGTTCTGGATTCGGACCACCTCACGTTGGACTTCTGCTTCGTGTTGCCATGCAACTGGGAGGGTGGCTTCGGTGGAGACAACTAGTTGTCGACTGCGCACCATCAGGTCTCGCACCCGATTCACGTGACTATAACGCGGATGTGTTAGACGAAGAGCGGGGGATACAAGAGCAATCACACACGGTCCGTAATTTCCTCGCAACCTTCACTCGCTTGGCTAATCGGCGGCGACGGTCGTTACTCTGGATTCGCTTGGTTAGGCGAGGCGGTCTTGGACTGATAGGAGGGCGGCAACCATTGATTTTTTTCTCCAGAAATAGCCCTTCGTGCGAGACCGGAGATATTTTACCGGACGCAGTTGCGTGATAGCAGCTGGTGGTCTGTCGCTCTGGATCTTTTGATATTTCCCGAAACGGCATCGAAACCAACCGAAACAGCTGTTTTTCTTTAGTGCCGTTTTGGTAGCAGGGTGGTCGTTTTTAAGCTTAGTTTCAGTAAACCCTTCGCCAAGGTGGTCCTTCTGAAGTATAAGAAGATGTTCTAGGGGATTTGAATTGACCTAAGTTTGTAAGAAACGTGCCACGATCTGGACCACAGATTTTACCTGTATATGTCTACCGACTTCGCCTGTCGCTTCCGTACGTACAAAAGTGAAGGGGGATGTTCCACTGTGTTTAGCAGCTACGTTTGTGTACCCTCTTTCCAAAAATATAGCTTGTATACACAAGTTATAAATATCGATGTACCTACACTATAGTTTCTGAGCTAATCGAAACCGTGCCAGAATGGGCATCAAACCTTACAATAACCTTACTCCTCCTGCTTCGGGTGGCGAATCATATCCGGCACTTATACAAACCGTGGAAAGCCAGCGCTAAACCAAAAACACGAACGCCACATTAATTCATCCAGATAGCCATCCAGGAAGTATGGTTTATCCCTCGTATGGCATTGATGTATCTCTTCATGTGAATCTCCCAGAGACCTTAGATAGTGTTGGTGTGGGTGCCCGCCAGTGGGTCCACAAAATTCAGTGGGTTTACCCAGCTGTACTCGTAGTGCATCCCCGCCAGTACGTGGTTGTTGGCGACCGTGTGCACGCGGGAGCCACGCTCCGTCGCGTGGCAAACTTGTCAGAATGGATACGCGTGTTAGCAAACGCACATACCCGACGTACAATTAGCCATACAATCGTAAGAGACATAATAAAAGCGTGCGCACCGAGGCTTGATGAACTTTTTGATTATGGGCATCGTGCGCTTGTCAAACACGATCCGGCCAAACCACTGCCCCGTCGTCCTGCACCCCCCCCCGAACTGCCAGAACGCCTTCAACTGTCGCCCGCGGCCGTACTTGGACTGCTCTTCAGGGTCGTCTCATTAACCTCGACGATATGGCCTTCATCGGCGATCTACGAGTATTCCATAGTTAGCGAAAATGTCCATTTTAATAGCACAACATCGTTTTTAAACCCGTGCTTACCTTTGACTCGTCGCTCAACAGATCTTTAGAGCACAGCACACGGCGTGCCGCGTACCAGTCCGATACGGTATTTCGCTTACCTTCGGCATATGAGCGGCTTGTGCCTGGGACGTTCGCATGCTCCATTCGAACATGAGCCGTAGGGCTTGCGGAAGCGCCAGCTTCATTTTCGAGAACCATGAATTCACGAAGATGCTGCACTGCTGTTGCTTGCCGTTCGCGTGGCGGGTCTTCCTGTCGCAGCGGCAGTAGCGCGAATGTGTGTTTTACGGCATCGGTGAGCGCACTGCGTACAGAGCATCGCCTTCTACAGTAGCCCCACTTTCATCGCCCCACGTGGTGGCCTTGACGGAAGTGACGAGCATATGGAAGACAGCGGTGGCGAGTTCAATGAGCCTGGCGGCGACATAAATGCTATGGATGATTGTTCTAGTGTCGGGCAGGCGAATGTCGTCCAGATCTTAAAAGTTGGCGACAAACCAAATCTCAAACAAATCAGCGTCACACGATTTTTCTGGGCGGTTTGAATCTGGGGACTTCGACAGCAAAGTACGGACCGAGTTCGACAGCCACCGCCTAGGTGCTCAGCTACGCGACAACCATCGCTGGATCAAGCTTATTAAGTGCAGCTTCCTCCAAGCGTCTCTCACTGGTGACGCGTCAAAGTGGTTCAATCGCGTATGGCGAGGGAACCCAATATGATCGGCAGGCCGTTGGTGGCTTTAGTACTCTACCAAGATTGACGAGGACGAAATCCACGAGCGTATCAAGCAAGCCAGGAAACAGTCCAGTGAGAGCTATGAGATATACTCTCAGTGCCTTCAGAAAGTGGAGGACACGCTGCCGGGGGGGGGGGGGGGGGGGGGGGCAAGGGACAGACTTTCCAGCGTGAGTTGAGGGCTTTCCAACGTGAGTTGAGAGGTCGGAATATTGGATAGCCACGCGCGTGAACAAGCATAGTCTGCTGGTGTTACTGGATAAACTTGTGGAACTGGATACGGAGCCGCCAGTAAGCGCGCCAATGGGTCTACAAACTAAGTCAGAACAAAATCTAGCCGCCGTGGACACCGTCGTCGATCGGAACAGAACAAACAAAAAATTCAAAACTTCAAAGCCTTCGAAGTACGGTCCGTTTGAGGCGCCAGCGTGGATGACCGAAAAGACGCTATGCTACATGGGCAAGGGGCGCGGTAATGTCATTCGTGATCCATCGTGTCCAGGATACTCAACACCTCTGGGAAATGCAGCCATGACGGCCACGACTGAGGACTCCACGTGAGTACTTGACGTCAGATGGCACATAACCATTCTTGAGCAATGGTTATTCGTATCATCTCACGGACCATCTTCACGAACTGTTGAACAACCGAGAGATTAATCCTCTCAAATGGTTCACGGTCACTGACACACGGTGATTTCGACCAGTATAGCGGTAGCGTTGCACGTGCAGACGGTGGTAAACGACGGGAGAAACAAACAGAATTATCACAAGCTCGAAGTGCCCACGGTTTCTTCGTCACAGGACTCTCGATCACGCTGCTTTATGGCTTCCAGATCGTGCAAGCGGGTAACAACGGTCTCGTCCTCCGATAGCGTGGCCTGCCGCCGAATAGACACCCGGATTAATCTGCTGTAACACGAGTTCTTGTCCTTCATGAGGCATATGCCCTTGAACATCCTGTTCTGGCTCCCGCAGTTATCCGTTCTCCTCCTCTAGCTCGAGCGTCGAAGCTAAACTAATTGTGGACACTGTGGACAATGCAGCACTGGCCGGAGCTGCTAGTCAAGCAGATGTACTCTCTATGATAACTGTCTCCGTATCCATGACCACCTGATCAGATGGCTCAGCGTCCGATACATGTGTATTGTCAGACGACTCGGAATCCAAAGCTCCAGGATATAAATGATTCGGCCGATTTTTGGGCCGAACGAACTGCCGGCTTCGCATATTAACGCACGCCGGGGCAAGCAACGCCTTCATGAATGCACGCCGCGATAACATGCTTACACATTGGGTGCTTCCGGTTGTACGCGCAGGAGTACCACTTGCTCCCCGTGTCAACACCCCAGCCTCCAACAGGCTAAATTTTTGTCTGCATGCGTCTTTCACTGATAGGTGTATAGAGTGAGCCACCAAGCGTTTCCACGCAGCTGTATGGCGCATCGGCGATTGCTTGACACTATACAAATCAGTCGGAACAGATCCAACCGGAGGGATGCGATGCACTGAAAGACACCCGCGACGGTACATTAATCGGTAGAACCCCGCCAGGCGATCGATTGCGGCGGTCTCTGTCTTAAATTCAGTATCGCTGTTCAATATCGCGATCTGGGCCCTATCCAAATTTCTGATAAGCCGCTGGGGGTAGCCGGGCCGCCCGGACACTGTATCTCGAATGTGCGATGATACTGCTCGAGAGGGTTGTTCGTGGTAGCATAGCCACCAAGCGTACGAAATGCTTGCCAGCGAGAAAATCGGTGCGGGTTTATCCACATTTTAGTTATATGGTCCGTCAACTGTCGAGCAGGAGCCACGTTCAAAGTTGCTCCATTTGGCAAGAACAAGCGTCTTAGCATAGGGACTTCCTGTTCGCTAGTGTAATGCATGTCGTAAATATCAGCAAATACAGTTCTGGTACCATTGCCACTTACACGCTTGCCACGTGAATGCTTCCATACATTCTGCGTATTGTGAAACCAGCACATCAACACCATTACGCGTGATAATTCAGTGACACACGCATTGAATTGCGCTTCGTCTGCATCCATCATCACGAAATCTGGAGCAAATGAACGCCGCAAACATCCACACACAAGCGTTTATATATCGACTGCACCATCCGATATCGATGGTTCGTTTCTGTGAAGTCCAGAAGTACACTATTGGATAGTAATGCCCGCAGCGGTCCGAATAGCCAAATGCAAAAAAAAAACATAACTGTTGATGACCCTGCTCTATGTACTGTCGTGCAATCCGCGCGATTCTTTACGTCGTGCCATTGATGAGACGAAGACAGGTCATTCCAACTCACAAATGATAGGATTTGGAGCCGTCACTGAGATGGGACACTCTTCCTGTTTCCCCGGTACCTGTGGCTGGTTGGGAATCACTCAAAATCACCATGTCCGTGTCCGGTAGTGTATCCAGGTTCTACTGATCATAGAGGGGTCCGTCACAGAGTTCTATCTACGTGCCATCGAGTCCTTTGCGCCTGGCGCAAGTCCGTCCATCACATTTTCATCCACGAAACGCATAGCATCGTGAGCAACCGTGTAGCCGTAGTTTCTCTCCTGATTGAAGGCTTTCAACAATGTAAGCTTTCATTTCTTGTGTCAATTTACGTTGCACGGGTGTCGGAGGGTCGTTTATTTTCATCACGTGATCACCTTGGGCGAAAATAGCTCGCATGTATTTGACGACAGACACAGCTTAAACTTGTACCGTCATGGACAGGGTGCTGGCAGTCCGGTGTCACTATCACTTTCACGTTGCAGCTGCACTTTTCAGCAGCTGGGATCGCATGGTATGATCGCAGCGGTGAAGAGAGTAGTCATGGTCTAACAAATGGTCGATAAAACATTTAACTTGGTTGTTATTATCGATAGCATGAGACAGAAGGCTTGTGCGGTAAACCGCCAATGTGTCGGGTATGGGTGAGCGCCAAACACGAGCCCACGGCAGTCGACCAGAGAACAGGTATCGTCCTCACCATCGGAATCCCATTTCTCGAGCTGTAAGGGGCCTTCAATATCATCATTCACCATAGTGTTTCGTTACTTTCCGCAGCACGGACAGAGTGAATGTTGTCTGAAAATGAAAACGGGGCCATGTTTATAAATGCTATGTGCAGCTAGTTAAGTCTAAGGTTCTATTTTGATGTTAGCTGATTTTGAATTGGTGGCGGAACACTTCAAGGTTGGTGGCGTTGCCTTTTGTTTATGTCGGTGGTCCTTGCCATGTTTTTGGTGGAGGTACACTTCTGTGAAACACAGCAGCACCGTATTTTTGGTGTCGATAACCCTCACGCTTCGCTTGCTTCGCTTCGCTCGCTCTATGGAGATTGCAAGTTCGGGTGAGTGCAGCATGCGGCTCGCTAAGGAGCTCCGGGCTTGTCATGGCCAGAGCGGAGGTCATATGCAGCACGCTCACCATTGTTTTGAGGTCGATGCTCGCTGTGAGAATTGTGGGTAGTACTCGCATCAAGGAGATACGAAGAGAGGTAATGAAATCAGCCTGCTCTACCTTCCAGTATAGCTCGCGAGCCCAAGTCAGGTCTAGGCCGCTGACAAACGCGCGCCAGTGTCAACTGAATCGCGTGTCATGGCCACTATAGGACCCTCCGCTTGCAGTTGTTGCCAGCTGAGCACCGACGACTAGCGAAACTCGATACAGTGCCACATACGTTACGTACGTCAGTTTCTTTAAGCGGTCGGAATTTGAGGGAATCATAAAAACAGACACGGATTGTCAACGGTCGGACACACCAGCTCAGCTTGGACAGTTGCGAACAGGGCGCCTAACCCTAGGAAGCCGTAAAAGCACATGGCCACCTCATTTCCGGATTAGCGCTTTACTAGTGAAGAGCCCGGTGTCTTCCACTCTTCGGCCCTCAGCCCGGCCGTTCGCATGCACCCCGGGCGCTGCTGGTGAGGAGGAGAAGTGGCTCAAGCTAATCATGGAGCTTGATGATAAGGAGCTAGATGAAGGGGTAGCTGGACTAGCGCTACCAGCACTGAAGACTACGTTGTGGCCAAGCGAGGACGACTGGACGTTGGTCATCCAGAATCCCTTCCTGGAAGACCAGCCAGAGGCCTGAACTGAACAGGTGCCGAGGTCGCAATCGGAGGAGATCGGAGGCTCAAGCGAGCACGCGGACAAGGGAGGACTAACAAGCTGTGGCCCAGCGGAGTACAGTGCTCAACCTACTATCAAGCATTGTGAGCAAACTGACGAGGAGCATGAGATCATTGTGATAGGATCCAGCGACTCTGAGGACAGCGATGCTGACTTGCCATCAAAGCGTCGGCGTCTCCTGGGCACATATCGCAGCGTGGGAGCTGCGGAACCACTGGAGCGCGAAGTAGCAAACGAGGTTGCTGTCTTCACGACGCCGGCTGTCGACGAGCTGCCTGCGCATCTGCCCCTACCAATTCCGCCTCTTCTCCACCCCATCATCGTGGCTGAAACATCGCGGAGGCGGGTGTGGTTTACGACACCACCATGTGCTGGGACGTGTGGGCTCTCCTCGACAGGGCTAACTACGACAAGCTAAACGAGTCTATCTCGAGCAGTGGTACGATGACAACCACTGCTTCTGCGCTGCGTGGGTGTGGGCTACTACTTTATTTGAGGACGGCTTCGCCAAGGAAACGCTGCGCATCGACAAGTGGAAGGATCAGTTTGTTAATCTGACCTATGCGGAGTTCAACAAGAAGTTTCCGTCGACATACACGGACTCCGCGGACGGTCGCTGCTTCTTCAAAGCTGTAAGGATCGCGTGCCATGTTTTGGGCGACAGCAACATCGTACCACTAGAACTGATCGAAGAGCTTGAGGAGCGCCAACTTAGCAAGGACACTAAGGAGCAGAAGAACGGCGTGTCGAACGACGACAGCAAGAAGTTTCTCTGCTCATACGCCAACGTCGCGCCCCACTCGCTTGCAACGTGTTTGCTGAGAACAACGCGCGCCGCTCCATCACCAGTTTGTCGTGTCCTGCGAGTATGCGTTAGCGCCCGGCGTCTACATTGTCGGTGCATCGTGCGCTCGCCGGATCAAGCACTGCTTCGTCATGCGCGTGTACGACGATAAACATCCGCGTAAGGTGTTTCACTGCTGGTATGAAGGCGGAGGAGACGATGAGTTCTACGAGGAGCCGCTCTCGAATTTGAAGTGGATTCGAGCTTGCAACTTCATTCGTCGCTTCGAGCCCGTCGGTAAGATGTCTCGGAAGAGGAAAGCCAAGCACTATTTAGTACTTTCGCTTTTGGAATATAGACTTTGTCTCCTCCATCTATTGTTTTTATTATTAATTAATCTAGGTACGATCAAATCAATCACGGTATGATCAAATCAATCATGGTACGATTAAATCAATTACGGTACTCTTATCCGTAGTACCGTATTTGAACTGTAGCACCGTGATCGATAAACTGTACAGTGAACGATGCTGCCCACTGTTCTCTCTAGGACTTAGTTTTGGATCGTTGTAAACCCGTACATTAAGGGTTTTGTTATTACGATGGACACTCAATTCTGGGTGTACTGCTGGCGCGGTTGCGACCCTAAAATGAAGGAGTACGTCTGGTCCCGACAAGGCACTAGATCTGCCGACGGGAAACTGCAAGACAAGCGGTTCTTAAGAAGTCGTCGGGGTAAGCAAATGCGTTCAAGGTTCCGGCAACACGGCTACAGCGACATGGAGGAAGGTGAAGCAGATGACCCGCGCGATGAAGTCGAAATCTTCGAGATGTGCGTCCGTGGTACAAAAACTGAAATCTGTGCGGCTACAAAACTCGATACTGCTTAAACGAGTTCGAAACGGTTACCTCAGACGACTTCAGGTGCTCGCAGGGAGAGAGCCGATATGAGGCGTCTTAATCAACGCAACGTACGGAACGCTGAAAGAGTATCAGCAATGCTAGAACTCTTGACGAACGATAGCGCCCAGCATGATACGGTGCCAGCGCCATCCATGGCGGTTACCACTGCAGATGCAGCACCAAAGTAGCAAGCGTTAGCGTCGTAGCTAATCACCTACTTGAAGCTTTGCGGCATGTAGCCCAACGTCTCACACGTAAATACAAATCACACACCACGAAAACAGATTTGATGAAACGTAGCTCTTACTCAAACGATGGTCCTACTGCAGGCGTTGTACCTTTACGCTTACGGCTTCTGTTTGCGAAACGCTTCTTAACTTGCTTGTCTCCTGGAACAGCCCTTCCCGTTACACGCAGAGCTGCTAGAACACGCACGCACATTCGATACTTGTGCCACGAGAAACACGGGCAACATTACCTTGCATGTCAACCCTTCAGCCACCGTCAGGCAGGTCTAATGTCTCCATCTTGTGCTTGTTACGCTTTCCCAGCTTCTTCTTCTCATCTAGGATAGGAGGAAGAGGAGGGGCTCCACGCTGATACATATAAGCTATGTGTGTCTCACTTGGACCGTCGAGCAGGAAATCGAGACCATGTTTGTGGGGCTGAATGACGCTTAGTCGGCCGTGGTTTTGCAAGTACTTGTAGCGGTCCTGCAGTTCTCGGCTTGGCTTCGACGCTACAACAAATGCGAATGTGCCTCTAAAGCGATGCCGACACATACGTTTAGCTGCTCGGTGAGCGCGACCAGCTTCAGGAGCTTTCGCATCGAGGAGTCCCTTTTGATTGCGTTGTTGAACTGCTGTCCAGGGTTGTTTGGCTTGACGAATCCGGCAGGCATATGATAGCAACCCCAGTTACCAAAATAGTAATCGATCCGTTGTTTCTTGAAGTAGATCGAAAAGCTGTTGAGAACCGGGTACGAAGACCACGCACTTAGAGCGAGAGCCGTTTGAATAGCAAACTCTGTCGAATTTCTCGAGCAGTGCATCAGGTAAATGTGTGAAGACGACCGACACCACTTCGATAGGAAAACTCGAGACCGGTTCCGCCACATTCTTGACAACATTGAAAAAGCACATCAAGTTCATCACCATACCATCGTCACCACGCTTGCGTGCAGCAACATGCATCACGGCGTTGTACTGAGCTCTATCCGCGTCGCCTATGCAATAGCGAACGCTGGGGAAGCCACCCGTGATAATCTTGTACATGCCGAATAGCTCTCCAGTTTGCTGAGATGTGACAAACATCGCCACATGGTGGAAGGAGCGTGAATGGTTGGTCACACCCTCTACGATATCCGGATTGGTCGAGCTTTAAGTAGTGTCGATGTGAACAACGTGGCCCACAGCGTAGCGTAGCATCTTCACCATGTAAGGAGTCGATATCCCAACGATAGTCGAATCTTCGTCGAGGCCTTCTCCGATTGATGGCGCCCCGTCTTCTTTGGTACCGTATCCAAAAGTGAACGCCTCACCATCCTACATGTCCGACGCGAACTTCGTCTTCTTCACGAGCTTTACCATGTCCTCTACGAGGTCGGTCTCGTTGAGTCTAGTGCGCTTGAAGTGGCCGACAAATATCTGGACTTGGCGCAGTACAGGCGACTCTCTTACGGCGTGGTCGATATGGTCGAGGACGTTGTTGTAGACTCGGTTTGGCTTCATTCGCATTTCAATCGGCGGCTCTGCACATGTCTTCATCTCCCTACTCAGCTTTGGCTTCCGGGGCGACGCGATGTCGGTAAGGTGCCGCCCGTGCTGGTAGATGTCGCTCAGCTCTGTCGACTCACAAGCCAGGATCTTTTGTCTCAAACCACACGTATCCCTGATGAAGGCCTTGCACGTCGTGGATATACATTCAAGCATTCGGATATCGTCTGGTGGTCATCAAAGTCGATATTGCATAGCTGACAGCGCATACGCTGACTTGTTGGAGTCCGGAATGTGCGGCAGCGATACAGCCAACGGTTGACTTCTTGCGTATCTTGCTTGCTTACTAGGCTGATCCAGACATGGGCCCATGCAGGTTGCGTGAGCAGCGGGGGTGTCGGGTTTGATAAAAGAGGAGTTGTATGCGGACTGTGGCTGCGAATGTCCACCACTCGTTCAACGCCTAGGTAAAACGTAAGCGCGTTCCTAAAACTGAGCTTAAAATCTAGAAGATCGTACGGTGATAATCCTTAGAAGCCACGTTTGCTGCACGTGCCTCTGCTGGTTCCGAAGCCGCGTTCCGCCCTCTCCAGTGGCGTCGGTGGTGCATCCGAGCCGCCAAACTGAGTACCTTCAAGCTGGGAGTACGGCCTCGGTCAGACGCACAAGGAGGCATGACACTTAGTTTGCTGAGATCGGCAGACACTAAAATGCTTCTTAATCCAATAATTTGGAAGCAATGATTTGGAAGCGTTCATGTGCTTGTGTGCGCGGTGTCCGCGACATTTCTACTTGTCCATGACGATGCCTATTGGTCTGGTGTGCTGGCAGCTTATCTGATTGACAGTGTGCCTGTGCGATGTGCCTCAACTATTATCTATTTCAGCGGTGCCCTCTCGGAATTTGGAGTGCTTGCACCGATTCAGGAGGAGGGGTGAAAGTCACATAAAATGGCCAACGTAGGATAGCGTTTGCGAGCGAGCGTATACATAGCAAACCGGCGCGGATGCCCGCGATGCAGGGCCGTTCGGTATATGCGGAGGCGGGTCGAGCGCCGGGCTTTCCAATGAGCCGAGCACTGTAGCGGAAACTTAGAATTTATTCCCTTGCAGGAGCGCAGCGACTGCCAAACCCAAGATCGCGATGACATCTGTCCGCTGGAGGCTACGGGCAAAGGAGATGGGAGACCGCAACAGCCCGAGTGAATGCACTGAAAGCGTCCGTAACAATCCGGTGGCGATGGTCCACCATGCGGTGGTGGGAACTTCGTGTACTACATGTAATAGGTTGCAGCGTCGTCGGGCGACGTCGCACCGGAATCAGTGGATACGACAGGACACCCTGCCGAGTAGTTCAACGAAGGATCGGAACGTGCTGGACAAGTAGCGTTTCTCAGCTGTCACATACAAAAGTAAGTTTAATCCAAAATGTGATGTGGCGTCAGTCGGTGCAAGCAGCCTCTGGCCCGATTTGGTGAGTGGAATGTCTAAGCAGTCCCCATGATGACCAAGACGGTGTTCGACGTCAATTCTAAAATCGCACCGAGCGTTCGGCGGGGAGTGGTGCCAAGGGTATGAGAACTGTCACTGCCAGGCCGCCTTGTCCTTTTCATCTCTGCGTCTATCGCCATATTGGGCTATGGTCGCTTGAACGCGTTGTCCTTCTTGCTTTTTTCGTCCTCAGCACTGACAGACAATCCTCCATGCGAGTTTGTCGTCCTCGGCCGCCGAGCCATACGCTCTGTTCTCACCATTCCAAAGTCGCCCAGTCTAGGACGGCACCACCGCAATCTGCCAAGCTATCGACCACGACCAAAGCACCGCCAAAGCCGAAAGCTATGTGTGCAAGAAGAAACAGTAGACATCGACAAGAGCAAGCATCAAGATCTACTATGTAGTAAATAAGCTCGTGCGAACAACGCAGCTCGACCTCCGGGATGGACGCCGCGGTGGTCCATGCCCATTGTTTATTGTGGTCTACAGTTTCCTTCTCCTCGGTAAATGAACTAGTGACCAAAGATTTTGTGGGGTTATGTGTATTACAAATGCAAAGGCTACACGCATTGGCTACTCACGCCGCCTAAACCCGCATAACGCGGCATCCTTCGGGTCTCATGGTCGTGGACTCAGTGGAGCCCGAGGTAGTAACCTGTCCGGGGGTGTACTTGGAACCCGCGCTGCCAGTGCTGCTGACGCCGGTAGTGCTCGCCTCTTCGTTCCTGCTCGCTGCGCAGCTCAAGCCCAGCGAGAGATCGGCAATCTGAGATTTCAGCGTCCGGTCCTCGTGGAACAGTCCAAAGTGGCCCTCGACGGTGGTATTGCTGGCGTCGATCTTCCATTTCTCGTCAAAACCCGCGAACTAGTAGAACTCGAGCCCTTGCTGTGTCGCCATCTCGTAGAAGTCGTGGAAGTAGCGGGCGGCGCTCGGGGGTGAAGCCTCTGAAGCCTTGGGACTCGACCCACCGGACGCCCAGCCGGTCTCTCCGATCACCACCTTCATGTCACGCGCCATTGCCGCTGAAACAATGGCTCCATCCTCGACTCAAAGTAGGCGACGGCATTCTCGACAGCAATTCTCTCCCAGAAGGGGAAACCGCTGGCTTGAACGAAGTCGACGGCATCGAGGAGCTCTGCATGTGCCAGGTACACGTCGCCAATCTCTGCTATGGTTACAGGCACATCCAGGTTGTAAGCCCTGAGAAGAGCTTTGACACGATGCAAATCCTCGATATTCTTCGCAGCCGTGGCATCCTTCCGATAGATTGCCTCACTACCCACGTGGATGTCGACGATGCTGCCACCACTGAAGAGCGCTGAGTTCTGTTTAATTAGTGTCTGGAGCTTGGAGAACTCCGACTCGAAGACATCGTCGTCAGCGCTCACCCAAAGCCCCAGCGAGACATTCAGCCCCGCGTCGATAGCTGCAGGCACGACAGTCGAGCTTTGGTCGCAGTCCCCGAGTCCGTACAATCGAACGGAGTGCGCGACTTGAGCTAGCGTCTCCAGATCCGCCTGGATGTTAGCTGCACTCTTGCATCGCTTGTCTACTGGAGCCCAGTCGGGACCAAGGCGAGGGTTGTAGTTAATGCCGTGAATGCAGAAGTTCTGCTGTGCTGTCGTCTCCTTGATCAACAGTACCGACATGAATGCTGCGAGGGCGCCAAGGTGCTTGAAAGGGAGCATGCTTAATAGGTGGTATGGTGATGATGGATGGTCAATAGGGTCAAGTGTTTTGTTCGCCGATTCGCAAGGAATCTCCTGGGGCAATCACAACTAATGGCCTAGAGAGGGACATTTGTTTTCATTAATCACTTCGGTAGGTGTTTCAACGCTATTTTGAGTACTAGTAATCGTAACAGATTTTTAAGAAACTGGGAAAGCGTTGAGTGCGTTGGAGATGGAATCTCTGAGTGTTCAGACTTCGGTGTGAGACGGAGAGCAAAAGAGGAAGTACATGTACTTACGCTTGGTCTTCAAGTACTTCCCACACGGGATGTGTGTAGTTTCAACTTGTCCGTTTGGGACGGGCCGCTGGGACGGGTGCAAATGGTACAGCATCCTAAGTGTCGCACCGGAACTCAACAGTCATACGTCACCTTTAGACGACTTCACCCTATCGTAGCGTTTGTCGGTAAGTAACGTACTTGAAGTAGCCGTATGGTATACGAAGTATACATGGCCAGCGAGAATAGAAAGCACCTCTGGATTCCATCTTGCTGTTAACTTCAAATTCATGTCAATGCTCTCAGCACTTGGTCTGATCTTGTTCTGTTATTGTTACTTCAACGTTCTAACGACCATAGCTTCGCCGTGCTGTGAAATCAAGTGTTCGGACAGCGCTACTCACGAGCTGTTTAGTAAAGTGTTACTTCCTTGCACTCACGAACCATCAGAATAAAGGGCTGATGAAGATTAAACGTGGCGTTCCCGCTAAGCTCCAAGATTGTTGCTGTCCGACCAATCTCCAGGATGGAAACAACGTCACAAGCTCCTTGTCCAACGTCGTGTTCCAAGCATGCAACGAGCATTCCGATTTCATCATGTTTCGGCCCATACCATGGCTGTAGGCGCGAGCGTGAACGCCCACAATGACGCCGATAACAGTCTTTTCACAGAAGATCCCGCACTTACGCCACCATGCGGTGCGGCACTTGGCGAACTATTCTTCGGTTACGACCAATCTCTCGCTCTCTTGTGTGATTTCATCGCGGCTCGCGTGGTCCAGGGCTTTCGAATCGGGGAATCGTCATTCTCTTCGGTGCGTTGTGCAGCCTTCTCTCGGGCTTCATGCCTCTGGCTGTCGTCCCCCAGGTCTTTCTTTTCCTAGCCAGATTCGTCAATATTATTTTAAAGAGCCGTAGTGTAAGTGTGGCTGGCAGTGATTCGATAAACGGAGCGGCTATGACTGCTCCGATCGTAGTCAAATCGGTAGTCATTATCGGCATCTTCTTCGCAAGCGCGTTGCCATCGCAGTGTTAGTGCAGGCTACAGGCATCAGCCCCAATATGAGTTACGACACCCTCATCTTTACGATCAACGGCATCTGCTCGGCCTTCTTCCTCTCGGGTGTCAACTTCCTCAGCACGATTCCCTCCCCCCCCCATCCCTTGGTCGCATCGTCAACTGTTGCTGATCGTTTGATGTTTGACCCCCTCTTTTGCCCCCCATCGTCTTCATCATCATCTGTGATGGCGAAGTCGCCGACGCTTCTCGTCCTTACGTCGGTGGGTGGTGAATCTGTCTTGGCACGGCCTTCTTCGTCTTCAATTCTAATCTCTTCCGTCCGGAGACCAGGCGGTTCGTGCACGAGGGTATAGATGTGAACCAATAATCTATTTTGGAGTGATATCAGTTAAGTTCGGTTATTTATCGACCTAACCCACAATGACTTCAATAATCTACATGTAGTGAGACGCGTTGCAGATATCCATCCTTTGGGTTTGAAAGTTGGTCTGCAAACAACACCAGAACAATTCGCATCACTTTCAATTTTCTATCTGGGACGCGAACTAACCACCAAGATGCTCGCTGCTCCCGTGTCTCGCGCTAACAGCGCCACCACCTTCACCAACAAACAGGTTACTCCCGGCCGTTCCGCGACCAGTGTGATGACGTTGAACTCAAGTACTTTCGCTGCCGGCACGGCGCGGTCCGGAAGCTTGTCACCGGCACAGGGGACATGAACCTGATGAGGCACATCATGCGCGAGCACCCTAGCTTCACTGAGGCGATGCTGGCAGCAAGGCCCGGTGAGGCGGGTTCTGTAGTTCATTATGTTCTCCACTCCGCTCAAAACCTTTTCTGGTTGCTGGAGTCGCTCGTCAAGTGTAGCTTGCCGCTCTCTTTTTGAGAAAGCGAGCTGGCTCGACGGTACGCTCGTCACTGTGCACGCACATTTGATTGACTAACATGTTTTAGGTTAGGTACACCAACTAAAACCTGTTTGCGTTGAGACGCTACGGCGCGTCATGGAGGCGGTGACGCGCACTGTAGAGCGTGCAATCGCATCAGAAATGCCAGATCAGTTCGGCCTCATCATTGATGGGTGGAACCATGACTCGGAACACTTCATCGCTGTGTTCGTGTGGTACGAAGTGGACGATGATATCCGGTGTCCCCTATTGTGTATGACTCCACTCGTTAACCATGAAATTGATGACCTGTCAGCAGATAGCCATCACCTCTTCTTGGCGACGATGCTGGCGCGCGACTTCGTCAAGCTGATGAAGCAGTATCGATTCCTGGTAGGCGACAACTGCTTCGTCAACCGCCGCCTTGCCACATTGATGGCGGTTCCGCGAGTCGGGTGTGCAAGGCACCGGCTTACAGAGCTGTGATGCAAAGAATCAGACCCAGATTTGGTGCAGACGTTGATGCTGAAGTTGCGTACTTTGACGCAATCCACCAAACTTCTGTGCAGTGTGTGTCTCTTCACGGGATATTGGTTTCATTTAACGGCTAAAACTGTTATTTTGGATATTAATATGACTACAGCCTCAGGCCAAAATTTCGACAAGGCATTCACCAGCATACCCCCTGGGGTTCAATATTTGCGATGATGAATCGCTATTTCGAGCTGCTCCCCTTCTTGGACGCAGCGGACGAAGAACTGGCGGAGCTGTTGCCATCAGTGGCGTCGAAGCGCCGATTGCGGACCCTTCTTGGCAAGTTGTAGGACGTGGGGTCTATCTCCAACGCGCTGCAAGGGTCGAATGTGAAGCTTTTTGATGTCCGAGTACGGTTCGACAGCCTCATCGCGTCAAAACCCTCTTATGGTCGCTATATCGGTAAGTTAATCACCATGTGTATGCCTCACTGTAATTATCTTGATTATTGTATGCAGGCCCGCGAGCCGAACATTGTGCAAAGCCTCGACTTAGAGGCCGGGTGCCTGCGAGCCCTACGAGGCCAAGCTGGGCGCCTGGAAAAGACCGCACTGGAGCGTTTCCGTGCTGTTTTGCCGACGCATGGAGGTCAGGAGGAGACAGAGGGTGAAGCTATTCGTGGAGCGGCTGCAGAAGCGTCGTCGCCTCGAAGAGCAGCAGCCGGAGTTCTACCTGCTCGGGTCAATTCCTCCGAAGTCAAACATGGTCGAGCGATTGTTTTAGTGTCGCTCGTACCAAGTTCGGGCAGCAGCGGAACTCGCTGCAGCCCTACACGCTGGAAATGCTTTTGTTCTTGCTCGAAAATGCGGGCTTCTGGGATGCTCCCACTGTAGACACAGTTGGATAATTGATCAGCAGTTTGGTAGTCGTTCAATACACTGAAATTGCACCAATAATCTATTTGCTGTCGTTGAGATGTTCAATAGCATATTGCTTTCTGCTTGCTTGCAGCATCATATAATCTACTCCTTCTATGGTCATACAATAGATAACAATGCAATAAACGGTAGCCCTGCCATCCTCACTCGCACCAAGAACCTGTTCCCTGTCATCACTGCTCGCCTGCTCCGTTGATGCTGCGCTGCTATCGTCAGACTTAAAGATGCTCTCAGGAGAGCTTGGTAGCGCCCAAAACAGGTCATCACCAGGTCAGGCCACACGAGTCAAATGTCATATGGTCATTAGCATTTGGCATGTAGCATTATACGACAAATCGTTCCGCGTAATTATGCTGGCGTACTTGCGCTAGGGTAGACTGGCATCCGCTCATAGTTAAGCAGTTATATATCCGGGTCACTATACCTATACAAGGGCAGTTTCGAAACCAAAATATTATCTCAGGGATTTTGGATTCATTTTTCTTCACCTCCCCTCCAGCTGCCCGAACAACGCATTTAATCAACTCGAGGAGAATGCCACGCCACCTATGTTCCACTCGACAGAGGCGACTAAATCTATCTAGCAAAACATCCAAAATGCCCACCCATCCCCGAGACGAACACGCGGTTTTCGTCGTACTCGACAGGCATCCCAAGCAAATCGAGGCGATTTGGATCTATCGGTTTTACTAATCTGATGGTATAGCCGTGGCAGTGTTCGATCCAGGCCCACTTACAGCTCCAGCGCTTCTGTCGGAGACTACTTCGATTGCGGGGTTAGGCCACACGACAATCAATGCACCAAATCATGACGGGGATTCTAGGAGCCATAGCTTGGCGCTTTACTGAATCAGGCGGATACTGATCGTGATCTGCTTCATAATTCGGAAAGTGTATCTGACGAATTTGAAATCGAGAGAGTGAAGCGGAAATTCAACGAAGAATACGAATGTGCATTTGGAGGTGATGTCGCCGATGTCAATGATGACGATGAAACTACATAACAACGCGATAGTGAACCAGCAAGCCGTAGCAACAATTGTTGGTGATGATGAAAGTCCAAGCGGAAATAACGGACGCCGTACGGGTCGAACAACTCGATGGATCGCCGGAACAAGGGCTAAAACGACTTGGGTTAAGCTCTCGTACAGATGTAGCTTTTACCGGAGAACGGGCTGCCCTGGCAAGCGGGAATTCAGACTGGGTGTCGAGAGCTACACGGACTTTGTAGCGCATACGTGTGGACTTTCAGCAAACCCCACCGACAGCACCACCGAGACCCAAAGTACCACGACCAACGTCACTGAAGCAATGAAACGAGAGATAGATCGACTACAACAGCTACTTAAAGTGACATTTGGGATGTAGCTCGATCGCTATTCTACGGTGGCCTTAATCGCTAACGGTCTTACATCGGAATGTCACGGGAAAAGGTTCTTCGGCGTGTCAATCGGACACGATCCGAGGCGTTTGGTGGATCTGTTTAAGGCCAAATCGAGGCTTCCCCGTGCTCTCAGGTTCTTAACGATAGCGGTTCATCATCTAAAGCAAGTTTTTGCTGTTTCACCACTCGTACTGCGAGCATGCTACCCAGAGACGCGAAAGGCTACTCGGTTGGGCTCACCCTGTCCTTCTTTACATGCTCAAGCAAAGTAAGACATCCGTCTTCGTGGACGGAACTTTCCGTTGTATCCCGTCCAAATTTAAGCAATGTGTTGTTTTTACGACGTACGACCGCCCGACAAAGGGATACTACCCAACTACATTTGTAATGTATACTTCCAAGAAGTACGAGATGTACTTTCATGCTATGCAGCATGTGAAGGACGCGATAGACTACACCATGGACCCAGCGTTCATGTATTGCGATTTTGAATCGTGGGTGATTCGTTCAATTCGAGAACACATTCCAAATGCAAACCGATTGGGTGTAGATTTCATTTCAAACAGATTTGTCGGAGAAAAATGAAGAGATATCGGAGCCCTAATGTGGAATGCATGAACGCCATGAGATCAGGCGTACTTGATATGCTGACAGTTCCGCAGTTGAAGGTGAAAACAAACAAGGTATTGCATGGGTCAAGCGGAAATTTTGTTCAAGGTGTGTTGCAGCTGGAATAACGCTATTAATGCGAAGTGGCTCGATTTTGAAAATATTTTCAACGCACATGGATCGAGTGATATCCTCCAAGTCTATGGAATGTCCCGTCTTTCTCTAGGCGTGTTGTAAGCTGCACCAATGATCTCGTAGAGCGCTTTAATCGAGAGATGAATAGTGTCTTTAAAGGCTCGCATCCCATGCTGCCGGACTTCGTGGTCGGAGATGACAAACTGGCTCGAAAGTACGCGAACTTCAAAAGAGACGTCGAGTTAGGAAGAGCTCAACTTCCCAGGAGAGATCCTATTCATCTACCACAAGCGGTGATCCTCTTTGACGAAGGTTCTAGCTCAATTGAAGAAACAATGGTTAAAGACACCGACAATACCAGAGAAAGGAAATCACAAGTCTACATTTGCAATACCGACCACCGTTGTGTTAGTCGTAACAACAGTCTTCGGGAAGATGTTGATATCGAAATTGAAGATGCTGTTCGACTTGATGTAGATTCGTATGGAGGCGCGCAAGGATCTAGCTCAAGTGATAGCATTTAAATATCAGAGGGGCATAGGCCCTTGCCTAATACAAATAAAATGTATTACAATGACAACGTTTACATAGTCGTTAGCTAGTCATTTCGGGAAATCCGTCGGGTTTTCGAAGCATTTGTGGTGATATGCGAGCAAAGATATATCCGGATCACATCATTAGGCCAGATGGCGTACAGCTCGTTAAGCGCGGCTTTGTGTTTGTTTCTTGCCTGATCAATTCTGGCATTCGCTGAAGGAGCATCTTTTATTTTGGATGCGGTTCAAATAGTGGCATGCCTCTGAATGATGCGAACAAGTCAGTCATACGGGTCGCAATTGCACCGATTACCTTATGAAAAATGTCGATCTTGTCTTTTAGCCGTGCAAGTTGGATAGTGATCTCCACGCTAGTGGTAAACGCGTTCAAACACCAGTCATGCAACCAGATCGTAAGCAATCCGAGCAAGCATACGATTTTATTTTAGCAAAGTAGCATGGAACTGAGATCTCGCCTCTTAAAGCCGACGAAGATGACCAGTAGAATGTTCTGCCTCCTCACCAACACATTCACGATCAATGTGCGGATCGCCAGCAATCTCAATGCCATACGTTGATATTCGATTGGCACCGATCGACACGATGTCTACTTCAGCATCCGAATACCGTTGTGATTTCTGTCGTGCATGCTGAGCCTTGCCGCGGCTCGTCCTTGTTAAACGCCCATCCAGAATTTCGACCGCACTTGCATTAAAACGAGGGTGAGGTGTCGCTTCCACTAACGTGCGTCGAGTCTCCTGGGACAGCCGAAACCACGCCTTTCGAGGGCATTCCGCCTTTTTCCAAGAAGCCATTTGCTGTCTCGTGTGATGCGATCGGACCTGTTGAGGCCGAGACGTTTGCGGGCGTATTCCTGGACATACTCGTTTCTTTCTTTTGCGCATATTGCCAAATTGCTGCGTGGACCCGCATCGGGCTGTGCGGTCTTCTGTCGTGTCGTCAAAATGGTGAGCAAATGAGATAATATAAAAAGCGTTTCTTTGGAATAAAATTCCAGTTCCGCTATTGCAAGGAACAAAGAAGCTGGTAAAATAAGCTGGCCTAAATAGGCTGGCTTAAATACGCTGGTGAAAATAGGCTGGCCTAGATAGGCTCGAGAAAACAAGTTTCGTGTTTCAATTTGTCAGATTTCACGTCACAGGCGTAAATAGAAAAGCTAAAATGTAATTTCGCCGGCCTTCTCGGTCTCTATCGTTATTGCTTTAGTGAAACGCTGCATCCAACCATATCGGAATCAACAAAATCCGCAGACAACAGACGATGACATTGCAGTTTTCGTTATCAGCAATTCAGTGACAAAATACTGGCCCCGACTATCTTTTTCTTCCACCTACGTGTCAGTCGAGGTGCGCGCCACTCGATTATTGAACACCTTGAACGGACGGATGAAAGAATAGTAGTATTAATCCAGCTTGCAGACTTAACGGGCATGCCTTTATCACCGTCATACACCAGATAACGCTTTCCAGCGACTTGAAGTACAAATGCATGTCTGACCGATTAATGGTTGTAAGCAGCAACCAAATACAACCCATCATAAAAGTCACGCTCCTGTATCGCTCGAGCACCTCAACGGTCAGCAATATTCAAAATTTATTTTTCTCCATAACGTCAAATGCAAAGCCATGACATATCGCAAAGGCGACGCAAAAACACTAGGAAACCCTTCCATGTCGCCCCTTCGCAAAGATCCACACCATAATTCCGACGGGAATCCGAGATAAATCCATCGATATCCTGGTCTGAGAAGATATATGGACGGCCTGCTAGAGCTGCGGCTTTTTAAAGGCCTCAAAAGGCATAAGCCTTTCAAACCAGTGCCAATAGTATGCCTCCCAAAAGGGTCATCCTTACAAAACTTGTAATACTGTTCCACTCCGCTCTGTCTCCAGCGGTCTATCAAGTTAAGCTCCTTGTCAAACCCATCCTCAAGCAACGTCATCAGAGGCTCCCATATCTTTTGATATAAGTGTTGATCAGTTCGGCGTCTGCCAAGCCAAAATGTTCGATACTCCACATCTCGTTCATTCACACGCCGATCCACTACCCTAGCTACATGCCAAGTTTTACGGGTAGTAATATAACCCCCATCACAAGTTGTACGTTGCGATCCATAACGAGTCCCGGAGATCTTTTGGAAGACCTTCGGTTCGACCTCAGCCCTCACCTTCACCGAACTTCAGCGGGGATCCTTGGAAGTCGATGTCCGACGGCGGATGATATCTAGTAGACATAAAATATATATGGGGGTAACAAGCTGGTTGGGCCGTCACTGCTATCCATACACAAAAAAAATCTCGTTCTGAACTGCGAGCGTCCAGGATAAATTATTTGTCGATAGAAACTGAAGCAATCGTATTTATTTTTGCTACAAACATAACGTTACATTCTACTAAAAGTTTTAAAGGTGAGGTGGCCGATCTGCCTTGAAATCGGCGTGTGAGAATCTCCACCGATCTTCACCAAACAACCACGCAAAAAATGTCGGATAGCGTGGAAGGTACCCGGTCCAACAAATACGTTTCCGCTACATAAACTTGTCCTCCCACCGGTGAACGCTGTTTTGTCATGCTAAAAGTGGCTCCCTTCCTCAAACACAAAGAACACGCAAGCTGCCACGATGAACCCTGTCATGAAACGCTTGCTTTGGCGACAATTCCTTTGGCAGCCAACAGCAGCTGATATCAGTCGCCATACCAACATTAATAAAGCCTGGGGTTTCCAGGCATGTTTGGGTCACTGGATTGCACCCACTGGGAGTGACAAAACTGCCCATACAGTTTGAAGGGCCAGTACCAGGATCGTGATGGCAAATACTTACTGATAATGGGGGCTGTAGCTACGTATGACTGATGGATTTGGCACGCTTTCATCGGTCTCCCCGGTTCTAATAACGACCTCAACATTTTGGGTCGTTCTCCTCTATTTATCAACTTGCTAAACGGAAGAGCTCCTGCTCATGAGTTCGTGATCAATGGGTGTGCGTACAAGTCGTGCTACTTACCGTGTGACGGCATCTACCCCGAGTGGTCCGTGATCGTCAAGACCGTCACCAATCCGCAGATAGCCAAATATTATTTTCCTCTAATCTCCATGAAGGAGCTCGTGAGGATGTAGAAAGGTACTTTGGATTCTGTCAGCACCAGCCCGTGTGTTGGACGATGCCGTGCTTCGGAGAATCTTGGAAGCTGCCGTTATCATGCACAACATGATTTTCGAGGACGCGTGAAGTGACTACAATGCAGTTGAAGATCTTCCTTTTGTGCTCGCCCTAGTCACGTCAACAGCAAGCAGTTCATTGACGTTTGACCGATTCCTGACGCAAGCAGCTCTACTTCGTGATAGTGTGCACCTACCGCCCTTCAAAATGACCTATTTTGAGCATTTGTGGAAAGCTAAACATCATGGTTAGTTTTGTATTTTTGATGAAGACGAAGAACGATACTAGCACACATGGACGCTTTCATATCGCCTTGTACTCTCTCATTCAATACAAAACCTCACAGTAACGAAATTACTCGCCTATCGTTCCCATGGGGTTGCTACTGAGCGTCTCAGTCGTCGAGTCTGCCTCGTTGCTGATGTCCGGGGCGTTTTCATTATCTCCCGTATTCGCTGCTGCTGTAGTCCGGTGCTCCCTAGTCGATTCTCTCATAGCTGTCAGTACAGCTTCACGGCGCATCGAGAAATACTCACGAGCATCTGCATCGAGGGTATCCAGCGACGCGGCGAACAGAGCTAAATTATTGGCCTCTTCAAGTGCGCAGGTACGCTTTAGATTGGAGGATGCCATTTTAATCGTTGCTACCGCCAAATTTTTCAGCGTACTCCTCTACAGCTTCTGCCTTCTGAGCTGCATTTGCGGATTTGATCCCGTAGGTCTTGGCATACTCTTGGTGGTTGTGGTTCCGCTTGGAACTGGTGCATCTGTTGCTTGATTGTTCGGGGTCTTTGAGACGCGCAGGTCTCTCCACTTGGGCTCCGTTTTAGTAGCTGCCAGGAGTAAAGAAACTTGAATTCTTCGCCATTTGTCACCTCGTAGGCTTGCATTTTTGCGTCATCTATTTCATCGTCAGCACTCACCCCGGAACGCCTGAGATCTTTGACAGCAGCATGCGCATATGCGAACTTGTTACAGGCCTTCGAAATAGAAAGCCACTTGGTCTCAAGAGAACGGATCTTCCGAGGTTCAGATCCAGCGGGCCTGCTGGCGTTGAATTTCGCTCGTAGAATGTCGAAGCCTTTTGGTTTGTACCTTTGATGTTGTCTTTGCTGATGGCTCAGGTAGGACCGACAAAGCTGCAAAGGCTTCGTCCGCGCTGAAGTTATTTTCTTTCGCCTTCATGAAGCTGATGCGGCGGCCTGCTCGATCTTCTTTTGCACTACGAGCTTTGAAGAAATCTGATGGACGAAAAGTCGCTCCATGTAGCGGAGTTACACTATATCGGTTCCATACACCGGGGGAGCGGTAAGTTTTAGCGAGTGAGGAAATTATATAGCGTGTAGCGGAGACCGCTGGAGAGCATATGTTCCCACGCTATTTTATTCTTTCCGCTAAAGAAAACCTTGACGTAATTTAGCGTTGACCTGTGGAGATGCTCTTACTGTTAGAATGTATATCCGGCTCTGGACAATACATATAGCACGAATAATATGTTATTTTATATTTTAACAGCAGATTCTAGCTATACATATGTATAAATTGACTGAGTTACATCCACTGACGCTGTAATGGATTATTAGCGGCACTTTGACGCCTAGGCATAATTCTGCAATTCCATTGGCCAAAGCATTGACACAAGAGTGATGGTCCCATTTCAAATTCGACGGCAAAACAGCAAGACTTGTCTTGCCGCGGACGATAACTTTGGACAAAAGGCCCGAATGGAGAAGGAAGTTTCAAAAGGAGGAGCAGCAGAGTGTCCGCTTTCTGCTGATGTGTGCATGGACGCTGTGGGGCCAGTGGAAGCGGCGGAATCCGCTAAGCAATCACTGCAACACGCCGAGGGGGACGTCGCCCAGGCGTCTGTCGATCTCGTGGCTTCCAATAAGAGTGCAAGCGGTCCCGAAGCAGCTACGTGTGACGATGATGACGAGTTTGCCGTACAGATGTCAGCGGCGCAGCTGAACGCGAGGATCGCGCAGGCAAAACATGAGGTCAAGCTGGCAGCGGACGCGGAGCTGCTGGCGGCCAAGAAAGAGCTGGTAGATCGACGCTATGAGGTGGCAGAACGCGAGCGCGACTGGCACAAGGCAACGGTCCAATGTGACGCGCTGCAAAAGCGACTGGACGCTGTGCTGCAGGAGCACAAGCAGACGTTGCTGGGCATGCGCGAGGACCTGCAACTGGAGAAGCTGCTGGCGACGCTGGACATGGAGAAGGCGACGCGGCAAAAGTTGCAAGAAGCTTTCGAGAAACAGCAGCAGGCGCTGTCTTTGGCGCAGGAACGAGTGGAGAAGCTGGACGTGCAGGTTGCCAACTACCAAAAGACGGAGACGGTGCTGGCTCAGTCTGTCGCGCATTTGCAGCATCGCTTCGCCAGCAAAGATCAACAGCGTGCGGCGTCAGTGGAGTACGTCCAGCGCGAACTGGTTGAGCAACATGAGCAGAAGGTGGCAGCGCTTCGCGAGGATCTGGCGGTTGCACGAAGCACAGAGAAATTGGCGCAGGAGCAACTACAGGAGCTGCAGAAGGAGCTCAAAGCGCTGCGTGATAGCCGAGAAAATGTACTGACACATGAGCATGAGTTGCAGGCAAAGGTTGCACAGCTTGAGACCGAGACGGATTTTTTTCAGAGCAAGGCAGAGCAAGTGAAAAGGGCAGAAGCCCAGCTTCGTAATCAAATCCACGCTCAGAGCGAAGAAATCGCAACGCTGCGGCAAGAGAAGGAAAAGTTGCAGCGTGACAACAAAGAGCTGGGCGAGATTGCCAGCGACCTGATGCAGATGGCTGAGAGGCAGCACGCAGAGACCGTGAAACGTTGTATCAGTCCGGCAAAGTCGACTGGAGACGTCTCCGTTGCTACACCCGGCAGCACTCATGAAGAGGACGGAATCTTCCTGCAAAAGCGCAAAAAGCGTTTACGTTTGTCTCTCGGCTAAATTCGCTCTTTGTTTCGTTAACAAGAGCACCTAGACAGAGGAGCGAGACTTTCAGCTTTCGTCCCACCCGACCCGCACCCTTTGGACAACCAAACTACTGTCTGTAGGCATCTGCGGCGCGAATAAAGAGCGGCGCAAAGCTGAACTCGTGATAAGTGAAGTAGAGGTGTCGTCTACTTCTTTCCTTTCTGGGAGATCAAACGTGATTGCGGCGTGAGACGAGGATCATGCTTCACAAGCAACAAGCTCAGAGTAATTGACGCGGTGGCAACGTACCTTTCGTTTCTTCTTGGACTTCTTCGTGGGGGTGATCTTCTTGGGCTTGGGTTCCTTAGGCTGGTCCTTGGCATCGTCATTATCGCCTTCATTGTCACCATTATCGTTGTCACCATTATCGTTGTCGTCCCCATCATTGTCATTATCGTCGTCATTGTCGTTGTCGTCATCGTTGTCGACATCTTCTGCCTTGACGGACACGGATGTGAACGCCGACGCCATCATATTGTCCTCTTCTGCGTCCGACGGCTTCTTGGGCGACGTCTTCGGAGACTTTTCTGACTCCTTGGGTGGCGAAGGCTGTGTCGGCTCCGGTGGAGTTTCTGCCGGTTCGGATGCCGGTGTTTCTTCCGGTTGGGGCGGTAGCATTTCTTCCGGTTTGGGTGCCACTGTTTCTTCCTGTTTGGGCGATGATGGTTCTGCCGATGTGGGCGGGGACGGTTCTTGAAGAACTTCTTCCACTTTGGGTTCCACGGTTTCTTCCGGCTTCAGCAGTGACGGTTCTTCTGGTTTGGGTGCCACTGTTTCTTCCTGTTTGGGCGATGATGGTTCTGCCGGTGTGGGCGGGGACGGTTCTTGAAGAACTTCTTCCACTTTGGGTTCCACGGTTTCTTCCGGCTTCAGCAGTGACGGTTCTTCTGGTTTGGGTGGGGACGATTCTTCCGCCACTGTTTCTTCCGGTTTGGGCGTTGACGGTTCTTCCGCTACTATTTCTTCTGGTTTGGGTGTCTCTGTTTCTTCCGGGTTGAGCAATGACGGTTCTGCTGGTTGGGGCGAGGACGGATCTTTTTCCTCCGGTTTGAGTGCCGCTGTTTCTTCCGGTTTGGGTGGCGAAGTCTGTTCCGGTATCGGTGGCGACGGTTCCTTTGGCGCTGGTTCGGGAGGTGACTCTGCCTTTGCGACCGGAGTTTCTACCGGAGTTGATGCTTGTACGGCAGGTTCCGGTTTAGGTGGCGAGGGAGCCTTGATGATTGGTGCAGCCAGCGGCGTCGGCGGTTTATCGTTGAGTCCCAATAAGTCGACGCTCTCCACGGGTTTCTTAGTCGGCTGCGGCTTGGCCGGCACCTTGGAGCTGGCGTCTCCGGCGGCAACGACGGCCGATGGCGACTTGTAGCTGCCATTAGCTCCGTCTTTCGTGGCCTCAATGGACTTTTCTCTGTAGCAGGGAGCAACATGGACGAGTCAGTCAACGCCAAGCAGACTAAAACGGCGGTATACAATGATATCTCATGGCACGCACACTCGCTTGTTGCCGTTCCTGCCCTTGGGCAGCAGCGCCTCGTTGCCGCTATCGAAGCGATCGTCCTCTTTGGACAAGCAGCAGCCCATGACGATAGCGGTAGTCTCTTATCGGCTAACTGGGGGGGGCGGAGTTTCAGTCGTCGACGTCCGTCCTGAGTCTCACGCGTCCTTTCCGCTTTTGTGGCTTGGGCAAAGGATTCGCTCTGCTGCCCTGGCGGCCGTCCAGGATTCCTTTTCTTGCGATCTTTCCTGATTCGACCGGTATCAGACCGGTAAGTTGAAGCGGGTCGCTGGACGATCGCCATTGGCAGCAACTTGTTTGCCCACTAACGCTGGTATTATTAAATATCTTCTCAGTTAGAGTTTAATGCTGCCATTCGAAAAATTGCAGCGTTCAAAGGAAAATCCTACACATGAAAACTGATGACCATATCTATTAGCGCGATAGCTCCAAGTTAGTGATCAATCCTCCCTGTATGTAAACGAACGAATTTTGCGAACCGCATTGCGCCTAATCTACTGGTTTTTATACCATTTCCGCAAATCTGATATCCTGAGACTCGCTCGACTATCGCCGGATAGTCGGTCAGCATCGGCCATGCCGAGCAAAGGCCAGTGGCGCGTGGTGCTCAGCCTACTGAGCGTGACGGTCGCGGGCGCTGACGCGTTGCACGTCGCGCACCACTGGCGACGGTGGACATGACCCAAGCGCCGACGACGCAGACCACGCAGCGCCAGATCGGCCTGGTGGCGCTAGGTATTTCGATGTTCCTCTCGTTCTCGTGTGCGTTGGCCGTTTGGCTGGTCCCAATCCGCCGTGTGGGCTGCTCGATGGTCATGAATGCGCTGGTCTTCCTGCTGCACGCGTTGGCGTTTCTGCCACTCGGCGCTCTCGTCCTGGTCAAAGGACATCGGGCGTTGGGTGTGCTGGAACTGGCATTCGCAGTTGAGATGGTCGCTGGGTGCGTAGTCGCATTTACAGTGACAAAGTGCGGGACGAAGTGGACCGCAATGATGCGTTCGAGATATCGTATGAGCAGCTGAAGATGGAGCAAGTAGCTGTAGGATGTTGATGAACCGCTGAAGAATTGGACGATCTATCGAATGCGCAGCAAAACTGAACGTGCTTTTTTTTGCCGCACGACGAAATATGGGAATAGAATGGCTGTTTTGTCGACTAGACAAAGTAAAAAAAAAATGTATCACTCGATGCTAAAGATAATATATTGGGTTGTGAGAAATCACTGCACGACCTCGGCAGATTTTGCAGCAGCTCGAGCTCGTGGTGCTCCTGTGTTTCACGCTTTGCTCTTATTTTTTATTAAACTAGATACCTGCAACGATGTAGCTTTCAGTTTGAACTGTACAACACGTTCAGCTATAAAGCATTACAAAACGGCAGGATTCCGTCAATCGGTTAGCGGAGAGTGGGAGACGAGAAGTATATCCACAAGGTTTCCTAGTCACCGAGCATTTTGGAACAATTTTTGGCAAACTTGGCATACTTTTATCAAACATGAATTGACAATAGGTTGCAAACTCGTGTCACACCCTGATGCTGCTAGAGAAATCCGCGTGGTATTGCAGCCTCCTAAACTGCCCAGATATGAATAATTGGACCTTGGCATCACCAATTGGCCTGTGCTGGCAACATCTCGACCCTGTCGAGTTGTTACTCTTTTCTGGCGCCCTGCCGGCTTCAACAACTATCGACTACATGTCTGTCGACATTTAAAACAGTAGAAATCGCGGCGAAATCTTCCTAGTCTCAGCGACAGCCTGCATGTCGCTCCCAACATCACCGTTAACTCCTTAACTCGTAAGTTGACAAGTACTCGACAATAACGGTATGTCCACGTACCTGTCCCACAAAAGACAACAAGACCCCCAACTGCCTCAAGCAGTCTGAAAAAAGCCTTGGGTCTGTGAAGAATGCACGTGTCGGTGTGTGCACTGCTGCTGCTGTCGCTCTTGTCCCTCCTTCCTGTGCGAGTTTACGTGAATTTGAGCTCGTCGAGACACCGAGTGACTAGATTCCGCGGACCTTTGCAGACTATCGACGCCATCGTCGTGCTTCACCCTCTTGTTAAAGACGAATGGAGCCTCTCACCGAACGGCAGAAAACTCCCACAAGTGCTTCAGCTCGTCCAGCCTCGTGCAGCTTTTGTCGCTGTAAACTTCCAGCAACTCAAGTTGTTACCAGGAGACAAAGTGCTTGTGCATGATCCTAACAGTTCAATGTCTGTCACTGTCACTTCAGCGAACGCTACTTCACTCGTTCAGGAGCTCGCGAGCAGCACTAAGTCACCACATTCGCTGCTGCTGCGGACACACCCGTTCTTGGTGCAAGGGGACACGATCGTAGTGGAATATTTCCCGAGTATTCCGACGCTTATGCTCCCAAACGTTTCCAATCAGCACGAGAATCCCGCAGTGATCCTGGACTCGTATGCCTACGTCACAACCGTGTCTGGTACTTCACTTGTTGGAATCGATACGGAAAGCACTGTGGGAGCTAAGGATGAAGCCAAAGAAGCCGTCTGCTATCGGAAAACCCAACCCAAAATGTATGGCAAAGCTCGAGCTGTAGCAAGGCTGATGATCCGTACCACTCAGGAGCAAGTTTTACGTGGATCAGAACAAGCAACAAGCTGGACGTTCTGCACGGGTTGGCTTATAGGACGAAGTAACCACTTGATCACCAATCACCACTGCATGAAAGATGCTGCTGTAGTCGAGTGCACTGTCCAAGATTCGACTGAAGAAGAGGCAGCCAGCACTGAGCTCCAGTCGAACACTATGAGCCATTATTGGCCGTATACTTCCCCACTAGACAAGACTGGACGAATCGTGGAGGCTGTAGTAGGTTTCATGGCCGAGGCCAAATCGTGTCGAGAGACTGGATTCATAAGACAAAACGTTGGCATGGTAGAAGCCACACGAGTCGCAGTGATCGCGGAAAACCCAGAGCTGGACTACGCCCTGTTGCAAGTGCTCCCGAACAATTCAGCGACGAATTTGACGAAGCGTTATGGCTCTTTGCGCCTTCGAGCTGCCGGTCCTGTGGACGGTGAAGCCATCTACATCCCACAACATCCACGTGGTGAGCCTAAAGAGATTGCTGCAATGAAAGATGGAAAACCCGCGGTAATTGAGGTGTTTACGTCAAACTCGCTCGATTCCTTGGAGTTTCTTCGTCGCCACAGCGAACCAAGCGACCTCCAGCCAACAGTTTGGTACAATGCCGACACAGAGCCTGGCTCCTCCGGTTCGCCCGTGCTAAGTCGTAAAGACAACACCGTCGTAGCGCTACATCGCGCAGGAACTTCCGAGTCTACGCAGTCGGCGTCCACGGAGCTTTACAATATGGGTGTGCGTATTGATCTGATTGCACGCGACCTCCAGAGACGCAACGTTTTGCCCAGAAATGCGCTGGCTTCGTGAGTCGCTTGACTGCTGTTAGCTGACAATTTAATTTGAACACTGATACTTAAGTATTCATTTCTGCAGTAGCGACGGGATGAAGGCCACACCTACTGCTGCATCTGCCGTACTCTGGATTGAAAGCTGAGACGGGTGTGCAAGTTTCTGTCTAAGAAAATGTTGTAGAAGATTATTGCGCACCAATGCATTGCCAGTTGCGATCATTCTACCATCCATACAAGTGCAAAAAAAAGTTACATTAGCTGGCATCGTACCTCCAGGAAGGAATAAGACGTACGGTTGCTGAAGCAGATCTGTCCGCAGGTCCCCGGGAACCATAGAAAATATATTGTCGACCAGACCACGACAGATAGCAGCGCTGATATCACCGAGGGACCAGTTGTTTATGCGTAGTTGCTCAATGCTGCCTCTCACGTCAGGAGATGCCCACTCTCCATACAACGTCGGTGAGAACTTGAGATCGGTGTCAAGTTTCGTGCCTCCGAGAGAAATTAACCGTGCATACGTTGCATCATCCGCTAGGTGCTCAGCTGTTGGGTCCACTGCCAGTTGTCGGCTCCATGCTTGACATTGTTTCACGAACCACGCAAAGATGTTGCCGCTGGGATTCAAGAACTCTCCTCTCTGTTAGAATATCGGTCGTAAATGAATGTAGACTTTTCCTATCAAACGTACCCTGATAATGACCCAGCGACACCTAAATACCAATTCTCCGACAAAAATGGTCTCACTTCAAAGCTCAGCGAGCAGCTACCACGAGATTGTTTCAGCTGCGTCGCGTCTTCCTCGGTCAAAACCATCGCCATTTGTGATGCTGAGCCAATGCTTAAGACTGTGTTCATCCAATATCGTCAGATGAAAAGGTCATCGCACTCTATTGCTGGAATTTCACGTACCTGAAGTGCGCGAGAGGTTGAGGTCTGCAGGTCCGTGCGTCTGAGCCATCGTCGTCATGACTGCACACGGGTGATCGCCCATCGCAAGGTATACTGGTTTCCCGTTAGGCAAGCCTAGAACTGCTGCCACCTCCGAACTCTGGCCAATAATTGCACCAGGAGCCTTCACCGTGGGCAACATTTGTACTGGAAGACCAAGTGCCTGCACACTGAAAACATATTAAATAAAAAAAACACGTTAAAGTTAACTATGGTAAGGAAACTGGAGACCTGAAAGCGTTAGACGTACGTATGTGGATTCCACGTCTTTGTGTTGATATCGAAGCCACCCCAGCTAAAGGCATCAGTGACGTCCATGCAATTCTGAGCCGGTGTAGAATGTCCACAAAGCGCAAACGCAATGAAATCTTGAATGGTTCCACATGCGTCAAAGCTCACAATCTCGTGCGGCTGCCTCTCCATCATATATGCAAACGTAGCGAGTCCGTATCCGGACGCAATGGGCGACGTCGAGGCACAGACATCAACAGCTTCGATGCCAAACGAGGTCACACTGGCTGCCGTGTTAGCCAGTTGAATCTTCGCCCTCCACTCGGTCAGCAATGTTGGCGTACAGCGCTGGTCCAAGAACGTGATGTACATGCTCCACGGCCAGCTCTTGGCCGAGGCCGTGCCGGGCTCTCCTCTTCCGGACAGCAGCTCACACATCGCCTGTCGAATCGCACCGCAACGCCACCACACGATCCCGTGCATCTACACATAGACACACACGATATAAGCCCCCAGTATCCCACCACAAAACTACCAGCTACAAACTCACCACTCCACAGATGCCAATCGAGCGGATACTTCGTCTCAACGACGTCGGCAGCGCCTGCACTGCACTGAGCACAGTTGCGAGAATATTCGCCACGGCCTGTTCGCTCTCCTGCAAATTAGCGTCATGTTGGATGGATGCGCTGGACGTGGCCAGAATGTTTCCGGTGGTTGCGCACACTAGCGCACACTTGACGTTCTTGAGGCCAATGTCGATACCGAACATACAGTCTCTCTCGACGGTTTGGGTTGCCACCTCCTGACTCACCTGTACAGTCACTCCTGTCGTTCCCACCTTCTGCCTCTTACTGCCGCTCATGGCACTCGAAGTCGTCGACAGTTTGTTCCTGTTCTTGAAGCTGTAGATGTATCCGTTGGACGCGTGGAAGTTCGGGACGCCCTGCGCCTCAGCGATAACTCGCGCCTGCTCCTGCATCTCCCGGTCCGTGAGGCCACCGCCGACTTGTCGCTGGATCTTGACCCACTGCAGCAGCGCCGCGTCGATCGCCGCGTTGGGGCGACGCCCGCTGCCGAGTTTGCGCTGCCGTCCCGAGCCGCTGCCGTCCAGCGCCACTGCCGCCTCCAGCTCCGACCGGTTGCTGAGCCATTTGCGAACCATGGACGGTGTCACCCCATGGCGTTGCGCCAGTGTGCGCACTGAAGGCGGCGACGCACCCTCCGTCAGCTCACGCACCACCGACAGCTTGAATGCCGCTGGGTAGCTGCGCCGCGTCGTCATTGAGGATCAACCCCGCGAATATAAAACTGAGCCTCGATTATAAGATTCGTTTCGTGTGGCGCACCCTATGAACACACTTTTTAATTTCTACCAATCCGATGTAAGGAAATACTTCCCCATCATTGCAGTGAAGCGAGCATGGAGGCGGCATCCGCGGCAGCGACTAGCGCCAGTATCGCTGCGTCTCCAGCGCTAAACGGAGTTTCAGGAGCGAGCGGAAGTGGCGTACTATCTGCCGATGTAGTGTTGACCACGATCGCGTCAACAGGGGCAACAGGAGACGCGCCCGAAGTCAGTTCAGACTCGACCGGACGACGTATCAAGCACCGCTCCAATTACTCGGTCAAGAAAAAGCGCGAGCTCATCGCGCTGGCGCAGGTCGCGGGAGTGCGCGAGGTCTGCCGGATGGAGGGCGTGCCGCGTCGCACACTGCGCCATTGGCTGGATGACGCCGAGAAGATCAACAGCTTTGAGGGCCCGGAAACCAGGAAGTCTATTGGTCGCTCGGGTCGCCGCGAGATTCTTCCTTTCGGGCGGGAGCTTAGCGCATTCTTGGAGGAGGGACGGCGAGAAAGGAGAGAGATGACGTCATCCCACATGATCGACTACATCAGACAGAACCACGCGCAATGGCTCGAGAGTTACATGGCAGACAAGAAGAGCGCCGAGAGCGGACAAGCGGCACTCGCGAGGCTCTGTCAGAGGTACGTGGAGCGACACGGATTCGCACAGGCAGTAGCAGGCACAGGAGCGACGCGGTCCAGTACGACGACGACTACATCGAGCGCCAGTTCAACTACAGCGACAAGTTCCAGCGCATCTGCGATGCAGTCGAATGAGCCCATACCGCCCTCGAGGAAGCTGCAGACTGCTACGTTGCAGCCCAGTTCATACGAATACGAGCTAGATGACGATAGCCCGTTGCTATTCGGACTGGATATCGGCACTACGGCCATTAAGTGCGTCCTAGTGAAAGCGAATGGCGGTCAGACTGTTGCCATGGCCAACGTTTCTCTCATCGATGTGATCGTATCGACCCGACCAGGAGAAGACACTGTCAAGAATACCATCGGCGTGCAGAATGTGGAGCAGGTGCTTTTGGCAGTTCAGCGCGCCGTGAATTTGCTGCCAGAGGCGGCGAGGCAGCGCGTCGTTTCGATCGGAATCTGTGGTCAAATGCACGGCATCGTGTGGTGGTGTAGTCGCGCTGTCCACGAAGCAGCGGAACGATTGCTAGCGACGGAAGGACATCGGATCCATGAAGATGATGACACTTACGAGCCCGTGTGGAGCGAGCTCATCACGTGGCAGGACCAGCGCTGTACGTCTTCGTACTTGGACAAGTGCCGGGAAAAGATTGCTCTCGTTAAAACGACGGGCAATACTGCACCGTCCAGTCGCATTGCTGCTGGATACGGCCTCGCTTCTTTCGCATACGCATTGGAAAACTCTCCGCGTACGTTGGTGGGCATGGACGCGTGTGGAACAATTCATGACTTGGTGTCTTTCGTTTTGTGTGGTCATACGCTTCCTAGCGAGACGTTTATGGACACTACTGATGCTCACAGTTGGGGAGGTCTTCATCTGCAAACCCAGAGCTGGGACCCAAGAGTGTTGCGCGCACTGCGAATTCCGTCCTCGATGCTCCCTACTGTGATGAAGCCGGGCACTTGCATTGGTCACAGCTCTGCAGGCTACGCTGGCTTCGGACTGCCCGTCAATAAGCCCGTGTACGTCCCGATGGGTGACCATCCGTGCTCCGTGCTGGCCGCTCTGTCCAAGCGGCAGTCGCAGCCGGATAGCGAGTCCGGTTTAACGCGTACGTTGCTTGTATCACAGCGTATTACTCACTGCGACTAACGTTATGCTACCTCTTTGCTTTTGATCCTAAAAGTGGTAAACATTGGCACGTCGGCACAGATAGCCATGGTACTGACTGGTGCAGACGTTGCGAAGCTGTCTTCAAGCTCGGAAAACGTGGCTGAAAGTCAGGACAACTCGAGCTTTGAAGTGCGGCCGTTCCTATTCGAAGACCGTTTCTTGGGCGTGGCGGCGTCGCTTTCTGGGTTCGTTTTTAACATTTCTTCCCTACGCTTCTGCTTCAATTCACTAATCACTTTTGTGTTCATGCAGCGGTAATACGTTCGCGTGGCTGGTGCAGCAGTGGCAGCAATGGACCGAGGAGATGGGGCTCGCTCCAGCTTCTAAGGACTGCAACGAAGAGCAGACTGCGCAACGCGAAGCCGAGGTTTACGCCCGCTTGATCAGTCTGGGAGTACAACACCAGGACACAATGCTCACGTTCGTGCCCACGCTCAACGGCGAGCGTGCAGACCCCAACGCCACTGGCAGCATCTTGAAGCTGCGGATGAACAACTGGAGCATGGGCGATATCAGCGCCGCGCTGTCCCGTGGTCTCGTGGACAACCTCTTCGCCATGATCCCCTCGGAGCTGCAGCCCTTAGTGCCCGTGCAACCGTAGGTGTATTCTCTTGCCTTGCATTCTGCCTCCAATTAGCTCGAGTATTAACTGATCGCTTTGCTTGCCTGACGACAGGATGATCGGCACAGGCAACGCGTTAGTGCGCAATGAGCTGCTTCAACGGTTTTTACAGCGACGCCTGGACCAACCGTCGCAATTGCACTTGCAAACGGCTGCCGATGCCGCCGTGGGCGCAGCTCTCACTCCGTCGCTTCTGGGTGGACACCCAGTCGTGCTTAATATGTAGAGTGTTTGGGTGTCGTCCGCTATTTTGTCTTGCGATTTAGTCCGAATTGATCTCGTTGACGTTGAAGCGGGCGGTTTCGTTTACAACCCCTTCGCGCAAAATTTTCGACGCTACGATGCGATCATCCAATCAAGTCGGTTTCCGTGGCCGGAATATTCTCGTGGAACATCGCTGGCTTTATGCACGCTGAAAACAGGGGGAAAGTCAAACTGAATCGTGATTTGAATTGAGGACCAAAACGTGAGATTTGGTCCTTCAAACATAACTGGCCTTTGCTACGCAATATGGCAGTCGATATGGCGCGGTGCGGTGATACTCAAGGTGAGACCTGGGCTATAACGACAGCGTATCTTGCCAGTTGCGGCAAAACATACCGCCAACGCCGTCGACATCCGACCGGTGTGCAATACGAGATCTGCCGGTTCAACTTTTGCTAATCGGGACATCAGCGAACGTCAACGGCATAAATGCATGTACTGCATATCTTCTCTGCGATGTTTCGAACTGTAGCTCTAGCAAGTTGCGGTCCTGCCTGCATTGGAATAGTCCCGCGCCAAAAGATGTGTCTCCAGTTTTTAAACATGCGATAGCAATTAAAGCCAAACAGCAACACGCTTTTGGGCACATTGAGCTTGCCGATGAGGGTTGCTAAGCCATTGCCAAAAAAAAATCAAGGCAAGAAATGCAAGATTTATGGAGCGTCAGCTATCTAGCTATATGTAGTTACATGTACTTAATCCCTTACTTCCATCGGTTGCCATCAAAAGTTCCGAAACAACAACTGTAGCCATTGTAGCTACTAAAATGCACATTGAATAGTGCGCCAGGAGATTATTTTTGGTATTCGCGCGCTTTGAATTGCACATCGGGAACCAATAAATAGCCTGGCGTGCGCTTCCCGCGCACAGAAATCTAGAACGTTCTCTTCCCCTCGGGGGGGGGTGATTACAAATTTTATATTTAGTGAAGTAAGACGCCCCATCCCAGACCTCCACGACTTCCATCCCTATAGCCGTTATAATCGGCCAATACAAAACCCAAGACATCGAGTCGAGAGTGCGCTCTGGCCACTCATTTTGCAATTCATTTGCAATTCTTTTGCAATTCTTTGCGAAGAAAAGCCGCGTGGCAGGTTGGGGGGGAGAACTCAAGAATCGCGCGCTTGGACAAGAGTGCGCACGCCGACAGCAAGCCAGCAGGACAGCAGCGACTTGAGGAACCAGCGGCCTCAGAAGCAGCATCCGCAGCGGCACTCGGGGCAAGAGAGGGAAGGCAGGACAGGTCAGAGCACTCGACTGCCCGACGGAACAACTCGCAGCGCTCTCGTCGCCACCGGACGAGCGCCTTTTGGCTCAAAGAGTTGCGGCCCGTTTTCCGTGCGCTATCGAAGCGTTTACCGTTTTTGGTGGAGATCATTTCCAGCAGGTAAAGCGTGCTAGTGCCTCGACGGCAGAGATAGTAAAGATGACGTTCTGACTGTGTGTTTTTCTGCGTCGATTGTGCCACAGTTTCGCTGTTTAAACTCACATACCCAACAAACACCCACCCGTTGCATACCTACCCACATTCACACACCAACGCCAACAAACATGACAGCTACGTCGAGTGACTGGATCTTCACGGAACAGGAGCTGCGGGCCACGCCGTCCCAGCGTGACGGCATGAAGTACTCGGATGAGCTGGTGCTCCGCCGCAAGGCGTGCGACTTTATTGAGAAGATGGCGAAATCCCTGGACCTACCCAAACTCGCTCAGATCAGCGCAGCCAACTACCTTCATCGCTTTTACATGCGACAATCGCTCGTGCGCTATGACAAGTACTTGGTCGCGGCCGCCTGTGTGCTACTCGGCTCCAAGGCCGAGGAGAGCCCTAAGAAGATCGTCTACGTCGCCAAGGTGTACGTCGCTGTGCGCAAGGTCGTCGAAAAGGACCAAGTTTTCGCCATTCAGAAGCACGACCCGCAAGCCATCGCCGGCAAGATCATTTCGATGGAGGGTGTCGTTCTTCACAATCTGACGTACGAGCTGACGCTGTCTCACCCGTACAAGTACATTAACGAGAAGGTGGACAAGGTGGTGCGGCTGCAGCATTTGAACGAGCAGGAGGTCAAGATCCAGAGCAGCAAAATTAAACAGGTAGCGTGGTCGTTCTTAAACGATAGTGCCTACACGGTGGCGTGTTTGCGACTTGAGTCGGTGGACCTGGCGGCTGGTGCAGTGTACCTAGCTGGTCTCTACGAGACTTACGTGCCGGAGGACCTGTGCACAGCCAGTGGCCTACCGTGGTGGAGTGCGTTGGCGACCCCTCTTCATACCTTGCAAGGTATTGCCATGCTTGTGAACTATGTTCTCTTGTCGAGGGTGCTGGCAATGTTTAAAGAAAGCTGTGTTCTCCCGTTTATTTAGATGCGGCTCGCAATTTGCTCAAAGCCTACACGGCGCCGTACATCAAAACGACTGTGCTCGCGGCGGGACTGTCGAAGTTAGTTTATATGTTTCACCCGCCCAAGCCGGTCGAGAGCCCCGCGTCATTTGTAGAGATGGACGTCGTGGAGCAAGAGCACTCGTCGCCCATGGTATCGTCGCCAATGGACTCCGCCGCATGCGTGACGTCCCCCGAGTGTGGCAGCAGCCAAGGCCGGTCACCGTACGACCACGACTTCGACCACGACGTCAAATCACATGTCAAGGACAGTGAGGAAAGTCCCCGCGAGACGGCACAGATTCCTGCGACGCCCGCGTCGCTGCTGGACAGTTTCCCTATTGCCAACGATAGTTCAAGTGCTGACAAGTTGTTGGGAAGCACTGCAGCGACGCGAGCGGCGAGCAACGGAAGACTGTCTCGCAAACGCGGTAAGGACGCCGAAAACACGATTTGTTCTGGAAAGAAGTTTAAGTACTGCTTGTAAGAGGCTGCGACGCGAGAGAGTGAGCGAGAGGGCTCCCCTCGTTGGGCGCGCCCCTAGTAGCCAAGCACCATCGAGCCAGAAGGAGCCTGACACGGCGAGTTCACCAGGCGACCACGGGCTTGCAGCTACGCGCGCGCCCTCGTCGCTTAACAGCAGCACCACTCTCCGCATGCAGCGCTACGCTCGTTATGCCGCCATCAGTTTAGAAAAAGTAGAAAAGCGCTAAAAACCCCGACAATAAAAAAAACATATTTATACACGCAAAAACAAACCTTCATGACATGTCGGACATCTTCCTCCTTCGACGCCATCAACCAGCCAGGAAGTGTGATGCGACCTGCGCCGCCACATTGTCAGCAAACCGATAGATCGACGGACACTGGATCCCGCTCGAGCGCAAATGAACCTCAAAATGAGACGCACAGCGCAAAGCCCCACACAAAGGGGAAGCTGCAGCTACCAGTTTATCGGCGACCTCGCCCCCCCCCCCCCCCCCCCCAGCTCGCTCGCTCTTCCAGGACATCGCGTCGCCGACAGATGGAGTCGAGCCACCGGCCGACCAACACCAGTCCAATCATCCAGCAAAGAGTGCTCCCGTCGCTATATCAGCTCACAAGCCATCGCTTTCATGCATGGGCCGGAAGCTTCCGATGGCGGGGCTACAATAGGAACGAACATGGATCCAGCAGACAAACACATGGACAGGACAACATGAGAGGTCTAAGCGCGAGACTGAAGGGCCCGGGGACTGATAATGACGACAAGAAGCTCACCTTCAGGTATTCGACGCCCTCAACTGCGAGAAAATCAGAACACGTTGCTCTCCATTCGCTACGAAACAATCACTTGCCCCCTTCAAGGCAAACTGGAAACTGCGCCCGACGTTCTGCACATATTTTTGGCAGCCTAGGACTGTGGTCTCGCCTGTGAAACGAGATCCCAACACGCGACTATCGGTTTTGCGAGGTGATACGATCCGGTGGCAACAGTGGTGAACTTGCGGTTTGTATGTAGCAATGAACTGGCGCCCCTGACTGCACGTATCGCGCCACCGTTCGGAACAGCGTCATGCGACAAACGCGCAGCTTTGCACTCATCGAGAGAAAACTGGCCTCCTCGCGGCAGAAGTATTCGCTCTTCTGCTTCAAATAGTGAAACGCAGTACAGCCAGCGACAAGGCAAGACTTTTAGGGATTCGCACGCACACTATTCCGCTGGAGGCTAAGTGCAAGTGCGCGGTGATCTGCTTAATTGGCTTCGTTCATGACCCTCACTCGTGCGCGCCCTTACGCTCACTGCGACTGATTTCAGTCCCAATGCTCTCCAGAGAATTTCTGGAAAGGTGCACCGATCAGTTGAAGCAGGTGAGTTAGTGAGGATGCTGCCGATCATCAGCGGCAGAGCGCCCTTAATGCACCTCGTTGATAACAGAAAACGCCGTTTAAAACTATAATCGATGCAATAAATCGTCGGCCATTAGAAGATGCTGAGTATTACCATGCACATCTGCGCTGCAGCTAGTGAGTGCTCATAAACTTCAAGACACATGCACCCTCGCGCCTATGCACAGTGTGCAACGAAACATGGCTACATCCTGTATTAATGCCTTCTTCCTGAAGCTATGCCTTGATCTTCTCCCAGGGTTTGGACGTGGCCACCTCGCCAGCCTTCATCTGCTCGCTCAGCAACACACTCGAGTCGACAGACAGCTTATCCTCGATGTCACGGATGCCCGGCACTGTCTCACCTTTCTGGATGAGATCCATCACCTCCTTGAACGACTCCGGATATGACGGCCCGCCCGCCGTAACCGTCGGGGAGATTGAGCTGGTCACGGGCAGCGGCGTCTTCTCCTCGTCATCACCTGCTGCCGTCGTGGTCAATGACGATGACTGAGCTTTCTCCACACTTGCGTCATCATTCGCGATATTGCTGACGCTGGTTTGCTGCTCTAGACGCGCCATGAACGCGTCGAGATTCGTGGAGGCAGAGCTCGTCGGCGCACTGCTGCCACCAAACAAATTGCTACTGCTCTGCACCGCCAAACGCTTCTCTTCAGTGGCGCTAGAGGTGGTAATTGTAGTCGTCGTGGTCGTCGTCGAAGCCGCCTCCTGTTCCGCAAAAAACGCCTCGAGACTAGCGTGTGCAATCTCCTCGAGCGACAGGTTTGAAGACGACTTTGGGTTCGTGAGCGACTGCAAAGCCTTCAGTAATGCGCGCAGAATGGCAAGATTCTCATCAAATGCACCCGTCGTCTTGCTCGCCGTATGCCACTTCCACTCCATGTTGAAACCTGTCGTCTCAAAGCCAATAGACTGGAGCAATTCCTCGTGATGCTTCAGAAGGCAAAAAAACAAGCAACGTTTTAGCACCAACATATCGACATTTTACCACTTAGAAAACGAAAAAATACCTTGAGAGGCTCAATCTTTTGCTTAAAGTTCGCGTTCCCAGGAGCAATACGACGATAGCGAGGTACGTCCGGGTTCTGCAACATACAATTACATTATCAGATGCCGCTACATATGCTGGGACAACCATTATGCTGCATTTGGCCTTACCTCGACGAGATTCTTGACATACATACTGAGAATGCCCGCTGCCAGCTTTAGTTGTTCCAGTGAGTTCTGCATATTGAGATAAAGCACACTTTAGTCACGGTCGGGCAATATACATATCAGCCAGACACATACCTCAGTTCTGAGCTTCTTCAATGCTTTCTCCATTCGCTCGGCCTTAGACACTACATGAGGGACCACAGCAGGCGGTTGCTGCGGGTTGACCGATGTTGTGGCCGCTTCAGTAGTCTTGTTTACAGAGGCTGACACCATCTGCCTTTTTATATCTCCATTCTTCTTCGTCTCCACGGTAGTTACAGCAGACTCATTATCACTCTCCGTCTTCTTCGAAAGCAACAACGCCTTCAGCGTTGAGATCTCAGCTTTCAGCTCAGAGATAGACTGCGCATTGCCCTGTTCAGCCAGCGAGCTGGAAATCTGGGCGGCCAGGAGCTTCTTGCTCTGCAAGTCGCGCTCCTTTTCGTCCAATGACGAACTTAACTTCGCCAGTTCTTCCGTCTGCTTTTGGATAGCCGCCGACACGCTCGAAAGCTCAGCTAGTAAAGCCTCGTCCTTCTTTGCCTCCTGCTCCTTCTCCTCCTGCACCTTGGCAGCCTCTAACAGAAGTGGCATTGGCCGCTGCAACATCACCCCAACAAAATAACAGTTGTCAGCAATATGACCATATCACACAGAGACGATACGAATCAGTTAACTAACCAGCCACGGGATGTAGCCCGACTGCACCGCGTAGTTCCACAGGAACGTCAATATCGAAGCTGCACCGACCAGCGACGACACCGTCCACAGCACTCGAACATAGGCAGGATACCGCGCTTGATGGTGCATCATCTGCTGCATGGGCGAAGCGGCAGTCATCATCATCGGGGCTGCCGTCGTCAGCTGCTGCATGGGCTGCACTACCGTCTGCGCTGGCGCCGCTGTAGAGTTCGCTGTGCCACCGTTCTGGTGTCGCTCAATTGCCTCTTGAATCTCCTCCTTGGTCATGCCCTTTCCCTCGAGAAACGACACGCGCTCGGACAGTGGCGTCGACTGCAGTAAACAGAGATATCGCGTGAGTGATCGTCAAGCGAATATGTGGCGCCAGAACGTGACACATAGCGCGAGAGACGCGGGAGACAGCAGATAAGAGGCGACGCACCTGGACGTTCGGATGCTGCAGGAATTTGAGCCCGTTCTCCACCATTTCCTCGCGCAAGGCCATCGCTGCGCTGCTCGCTCCGAGAGCCAACTTGAATCTGACAAATGACTATTACGTTGACTGCAGGAACGCAAGTCCCCAATTTTACTATTCGGAAGAGCCCAAAATACGTAATTTTGGCATAAAATCCCACTACACACACCCAAATTAGCAGAAGCATACCTTATTTCATACACATCCGACTTGGCTGGCTGACGACGAGCAGCTTAAACAAGCAGAAGGAATAGCTGCGTTCCGTGCACGTCGCAAGCAACATGGCGCCTCCATACAAACGAGCGAAGAAGGACAACAAAGATGATGAGGCGGACGGCGCCGAACCTGCGTTCCAGATGCGCAACCCGTCGCACATCAAGAACAAGATGAAGCGCCAGATCGTGATGCAAAAGTTCCGCAAGGAGAAGAAGGAGGCCAAGAAGGCGGCGAAGCTCGAGCGCCTGCGCGAGGCTGAGGAGAAGGGCGAGGAGGCGCCAAAGATGGAGCCGCGCACCATCGATAATACGCGCGAGAAGGAGGTGACTATGGTCAGCAACGAGGGCGATGAAGAGATCGAGGGCGACGAGCGCGACGATGAGTTTGCCAGCATCTTCGCCAACGAGGAGGCGCCTAAGCTTATGATCACCACGCGCCCGTTCCCATCGGGAGAGCTGTACCACTTTATCAAGGACCTTATGGACCTGCTGCCCAACTCGTTTTACTACAAACGCGGCACGTTCGACATTAAAGAGATTGTGCAGTTCGCCAGCAACAAGAAGTTCACGCACCTAGTCGTACTCTCGGAGAAGAGCAAGATCTGCAATGGGTATGTTGTCCGCGATGGTTGATGGTGATAGTGTTGTTACATTGACTAACTTTGCTACTGTTGCTGCGATGTTACAGTATGCTTGTGAGCCGCCTGCCCGAGGGCCCGACAGCGTTCTTCAAAGTCTCAAACGTGAAGTTGACGTCTAGCATCAAGGAGCGCGGTCGCCGAACGAATCACCAGCCGGAGCTGATTCTCAACAACTTTTCGACGCGTTTGGGCCACCGCGTGGGCCGCTTTCTGGGCTCACTGTTCGAACACCAGCCGGAGTTCGAGGGCCACCAGGTCGTGACGTTCCACAACCAGCGCGACTTCATCTTCGTACGACACCACCGCTACACGTTCGAAAACGAAAAGAAGGCGCGTCTACAGGAGATTGGCCCGCGCTTCACCATGAAGCTGCGGTGGCTGCAGCAGGGCACGTTCGACACCAAGTTTGGCGAGTATGAATGGGTCCACAAGCAGCACCAGCTCGATACGTCACGCCGAAAATTCCACCTCTAGGCAGTCTGCATCGTCCATTTACTCAATCTGCAACACAAACATTGTTAGAGCTCCAATTTTTTTTCAGGTTACTATTTGCATTTTTCGCTTTAAAAGCAAGAGAGTGGTTAGAGTACCCGTCCAGAAAAAGAGGGGGTGAAAGTCATATAAAACGACAAGCGGATGCGCGCGCGCGTAGCCACGCGCGGGGTGCAGGGCCGCAGGGACTGCCTTTGCCCAAGACCGCGATGCCATCGGTCCACGGGAGGGCTAGGGTAAGTGAGATGTGAGACACTCAATACAAACTACAGAGTATATCACTAGACGGGTGCAGCAACAAATGCCATAAAGCAATTCGGTGGTGCACCGTTGAACGAGTTTAAAACACTGTCCATTTCTATTATAACCAGAGCAAGCAGTGCTGCAACCGCTCCTGTTGTTGCCCGCTATTGTTGATTGATATCATCGCGGGACAACTTTCAATACTGTAGCCGCAACTCTTTAGCCGCAGAGATAGCTGTCCTACCCGATCTGAATATTGTTGTATGGCCCCACGTCTACGGTGCATATCGCATCTTTTCGAAGTTCCTACCTCCAAAAGCTCGAAGTTCCACGTATGTACGTACAATAAAAATTCGGTAAGATGCAAAGAAGATGTTTCTTGTAGCAGTTTAAAATATAATCTAGGGTGCCAAGTGCATCGGAAGCCCGTCGCAGTCAGGTAATGCCAACCAGCTATCTAGCAGAAAATAGCTAGTAACGCGGCGTGATTTCAGTGCGCGCACATGGCCATCCTCACGGCGCTGCCCGTTTGCGACTCCTCCTCCTCCCGGTAGCGGTCCACTGGTGTTCTCGTGAAGCTTACTCGTTGGTGGCTTCCATCAGGTAAGCAATCAGGTCACGGCGCTCCTGCGGTTTCTTCAGGCCGGCGAACACCATCTTGGTGCCCTTGATGTACTTCTTGGGGGCCAGGAGGTACTCGAACAATGTCTCATCAGTCCAGACGACGCCCGAGTTCTTGTTGGCAGCCGAGTACGAGTAGCCATCGGCCTGGCCGGACTGACGGTTGATCATGCCAGAGAGGTTGGGGCCCTGCTTGTGGGCGCCGCCCGCGTTGGTGGTATGGCACTGCGCGCACTTGGTCTTGAAGATCTTGGCGCCCTTAGCAGCGTCTCCCTTTCCGCCGGCAACGTCAACCATTGTTCTTGAGTGTGTGTGGGGGATGGTTCTGGTGGTGCTTGCGACGCGGATGCGGCCTTTTTCAAAGTGCCTCGGCCAAAGCTGCGGTCACCGCGGCACTGAAAAAACCTCGTGATCGAGGTTAAAAGCTAACGTGAGGACGCGAAACGACCGTAACCGCCTTCCTTTCGCAGCCAATCACCGACCGTGAAACGGTTTAATACGCTAAATCTTTTTTGCCAGCTACGCATTGCAAGTGTCACTACAGTAGAAGTCGCATCGCCACGTCTTCGCGCTAGACGCGTTAGACGCGCATGCGCTAGAGGCAATGCTGAGGCTAAGACGCCTGAAGAACCGGATTTAGACATTTTCGCCACTAATGCAGACCGGAGTTACTCCCAATGTCCACGATTGTAGTGACTGAATGACGCATCGTTGTCGCGTTTAATGGGTCAGTCGCGCGGCTCTGCACTTCAGAAGTGTTTCTTTCAGGTGTTTTATTCCATTTTGGTGGTGTGGGCGGATCGGAGCCAAATACGTGCGGCCTCATGCAACAAAACGGCGGCGCTCGATGGATGCATTTGCTGAGGCAGATTAATGGACGAGCAAACAAACGCATGAGGCGCAAGACCAGGAACGTGGACATGATTGCGCCCTGAACCCCACGCATTTGGTCAATGCGAGCCGCCACAGCGGAGGCTGCGATGCCATCGCTGCCGTCACTGCCGCTCTTTTTTAGCGCAGTCGCAGAAGAGAAATGTCGAAGGAGGAAAGGGTATGAATTTTTTGGGAGGAAATGCGGAGGTTTACGATTCGGAAGGTTATTATTGTGCGCGGGGTGGGACAAGCATCGCTTGAAATTGCCATGTTGAGCACTTGCACATGCGAACCGAGATGCAAAACAGGCTGGCTTTTATAGTGACAGGGGCGCGGGAACTGCTGTCACTGGCGTTCATGTTGCAGCGCGTCGGACTGGGTTGCAGTGCGATGTGACCTTTGTATATTTTTTATCGAAGCGGAATACACCCCACCACCGGTATACATGTAAGTTTTTGACAGGCAAGTTGCGCAGGTTTGCAACGCCAGATTTTAAGATCCACCGATTCTCGGAGCTGGGACTTGCTCAGCTGGCTGCTAACTGCATCTACTAATACGTATACTATTTTAAAGTAATACTCTACTGTATGATGAAATAATAGTAAAATGAACACGCCACTTTGATACGGGAACTGCTCCAGCGTACTACTACATCATATACTAGTACGCTGGAGCAGTTCCCTAGTGTAGTTTACATGTACCGTTAATAGTAATAACATAGTAATTAGCACGTGACATATACCACACAATGCGTACCCAGATCCCTTCAGTGGAGTGCATTGATCCTGACCGCCATGGCGTCTGCAAGGTACGCGGCGCTGCCCGACGAGACTCTCACTGTCCCTGCGTAGACCCACCTTACAGCCCAGCGTGTACTCACCATTGTGGTCTTATATCTTCTCCCCACAGCCGACCTCTGACCACCGCGCAAGACGACGAGTACTTCCCGTCTTTCCTGACGGCGCTGCAGTCGACGCCCAAGGCCGACAAATCCAAGGAAAGTGCTCCGCGCGCCCGCTCCGAGGCGGACGTACTTTCATCGAAGACCAGGCCTCGCCTTACCTTCGCCGAGAGCTTGTCCATGAACCGCAGCACGCAGCAGGGCGTTGAGGTACCCGAGGACTCGCCCTTCAGCTTCGGTGGCAGCTACAAGGACGGTCTGGGCGCGCGCAAACGCAAGAATGCGTCGCCTCAGGATGCTGCCCATGAAACTGACGCTCAGGACGAGGACGTGCCGCCCCCGCCGACGATGTCGTTGCTGGACCCCGTGGGATTTGCAGCAGGATCGCACAGCTTGGACGATGACGAAGCGGCGGCCGCTGCGGCTGCTCGACGCAGTGCCGCGGCAGCGAGAGCATCGTATTACCCGAATGTACACAGCGACGAGTGGGGGAGGGACAAACAGTACTGGGTCACGGTTTTCGGCTTCCCGTTAAGTGCTAGATCCTTTATCCTACACCAGTTCCAGTCCGTGGGCGAGGTCGTCAATTACTCGAGCAGCAGTGGCGGTAATTGGCTGCACCTGCGCTACCATACGAGACTGCAGGCCGAAAAGGCGCTTAGCTACGACGGACGCACTCTGGCGAATAACATTATGGTTGGTGTGAAGAAGTGCTACCCATCTGACAGAGACGCCAACGCACTTGACGAGACGCCTGTGTCGAGCTACTTCGGCGCGCAGTCGCGGCAGATCCTGGGATCCAGAGACCTGGAGGTGGACCCCACGGAAGCCGACATCATGCTGCCTCCCCGACGTCGACAGGACATTTGCTCGCGGCTTCTGAGCTATCTATTTAACTGGTGACGGGGCTGTCATTTTGTGGCGAAGGCCGATATGGCTGAAGGCGTAGCGGTTGTGGAGTACTACATAGTAGAAGCGAACGGAACGGATAGTTACACAGGCAAGGAGGCAGACAACTAGAATGGAACGAGCTGGGCTGAACACAGTTCTATCTCAGGATTGCAGCAAGAAAACCAAATTATTGCAGCGTACGCGTACGCAGATGCAAGCGTTGCTGGCGAGGTATGCAGCTAGAGCAGATAATAGTCGCACTGTCCGAAGGGCTTTTCATGGCGTTTCTTTTGGGTCTTCATTAACCCTCATCTCGTAGTCAGACGTTAGTTTTCTTGTATCCTAGTAGGCTTATCATGAACCCTTTTGCCGAGGGTGGAGATGGCGTTTCTAATCCGTGTCCTACATGTAACCCCGAGTCATGAGATCAGTGCCGTGGCATATTGGGTGCCAGCAAGGCAAGAATGACACTAATGTGTGTTCATTTACGTCGAGCATAAGGTCAACTCCAATGCTCAACAAGTCGATCGGCTTCGTGTCGTCGAGCAGACGCATCGAAACATGCAATGACGCAGGACGGGCAATCAGGCCTGGAATTCTCTTTGTTAGTCATCGCGTCCGTCGCAACTCGACAGCACGTTGAGCACACGCGGCTTCAAGTGTTGCTTGGCACTCATCCCGTTGTGTTTCGACGGGCTGACTTGAGACAACAATGAGATAGAACCGTTCAAAATGTCATATCATAGGCCAATACGTTTCCGAAGGACATCCGACATACAAAGCTACAATTCGTCGCAAGGTCGGATCTGCCGACTATATACTATCGCAGGTTTCTGAGGCAGCCACCTAACCCTAGTAAACTTCAGGATGGGATGAAAGTCCGATCTCACCATCGTCCTTGACTTGATCCACCATCTTCTGGCAGCAAGGCTCCGAGCAATTCGACACCAAGCAGAAAAAACTTGTATCTGCCATTTTATCAAAACACGTGAGACGCGCACGTCAAGCCAAGCCAAGAACCTCCACACGCCGCCATGCTGCCGTCCATTGTGCCACGCATCCAGCAGAAGGTGCTCGAGCACCAGATCGTCGCCAACAGTCCCAAACTCGCACGGATCCTCGCGCATCCTGCCGGCCCGTTCACAAGTAACGCTGCCGCAATAATGATCTATGGTTGACCGATTGCTTCAATTGACGACGTTGGTGCTTTGCTATTTGCAGTTCACTTCTGGGCACCGACTTTCAAGTGGGTCATTTCTATCGCCAACATCGCTGACATGCGCGGCGACCCCGAGAACATCTCGGTGTTGCAACAGCTCGGTGCGTACACACAATTATTGTTTTCCAATCCAGCGGCGGCAGTGTTTCTGACTGTCATGCTTGCTTACTTCAGCCGTCGCCGGCGGAGGTCTCATTTGGTCGCGATACAGCACGGTGATCTCGCCCGTGAACTGGAATCTCCTCGCGGTGAACTTCTTCATGGCCGGCACGGGCATCGTGCAGCTGTACCGCAAGTTTGACCACGATCACTCGATGGCGCGAGCCACTGAGGTCGCCAAGTCTCAGTACGGCAACGCAACAGAGACGGCCAAGGCAGCCGTTGAGCCGGCCACATTGTAGGCGTAGCTCTACCCGTTAGTCGACCTCGCCATTTAACTATAACTATACATCGCTAACTTAGCTGCCCGGCGGCCTCCATCCCATAGAGACCTAGCGCCCCAAAGGCACGATTTAATGACGTAATTGAACGCACTCGTGACAGCATTTCCGCTTCGCAATCGGTCGGAGCCCTCAGTGAAGCCAGTGCTTGCGGGTCGGATTTTTTCCGCTGCAATAGACACGCAGATGCATGCACAATTGTGGTGGCCAGCATCAATCACCCTTTGAGTCGCTTTTTATAGGCTGCCGCGGGGGCCGCAAAGACACGACAAATACGAATCGCCGACACGAACTGTCGGGTGCCCCGAGCCCCGGATCAGCTCGAGATCAACAGCCACTCGCGCAGAGGGAACTGCGTGGAGGACTCTACAGCCAGGCTGAATACCAGATACAGTAGCTTCAACTGGTCCAGCGCTTTCGATCGATTGGTCAGTGATACCAATAATAACAATAAATGTGCATAATACATGTGTACTATTTGGAGTTGCCTCGAAGTTGTGTCAGCAACAAGCATCGAGTCAATTGAAGGCGCAAAAGCCGCAGGTGTTGCAAATAGCTAGTCGCATTTCCCAACACTCCATAGGATGAGGTGTGCAACTTCAACACACTGTTAGTCAGGGTCACTAAGCCAAGCAGACTTTCAAGATTGGTATCTAGAGCGATCTGCAAAGGTCGCACCTTCAAGCTCGATCTTCAACTCGTGTACTGTACCTCATTTCTTGTCCTCACAATCGCTTTCGCCGCGTGGGGTACAAGTTGACCGAGAAGACCCAGCTACAGACCGTCGCCATGCTTCCGTCCATCGTCCCACGCATCCAGCAGAAGGTCATGGAGCAGCAGATCGTGGCCAACAGCCCCAAGCTCATGGCACTGCTCAACCACCCGGCCGGCCCCTTCACAGGTAGACACGCCCGTCAAGGACGCTTCAAAGATCGTCCCTCTAACCTGTGCTCTGCATATGTCAGTTCATTTCTGGGCACCGACCTTCAAGTGGGCCATCTCCATCGCCAACATCGCGGACATGCGGCGCTCGCCCGAGCACATCTCGGTTGCCCAACAGACAGCTGTGACGGCCACGGGCCTCATCTGGTCGCGCTACAGTTTGGTCATCACCCCCAAGAACTGGAACCTTTTCGCCGTGAACGTCTTCATGGCTGGCACAGGGCTCGTACAGTTCTATCGCAAGTTTCAGTATGACAACTCGGACAAGATGCAGACACTTACTAACGGCGCCAAGTAGCCCACGCTTGAGACAGCTTCGCCGTCGGGTTCAATTTCAATGTGCTACTCTATTGCGCTATATCGAGCCAGTTGCTCCCCGTATAGCCATTCCAAAGGCGCCACAAGTTACCTAGTGAAAGATGCAACCTCTATAATACTGAATGCCTCTATAATACTGAATGCAATGATGTTTTATGTGTAATTTCACGAGGAAGCTGGGCGCCGGTCGGACATGACCATATATTCACCGACGTCAAGGGACGAAGCCTATCGACGGTGCTGACGTCCTTGAAGGTGGGCTGGATATGCGTTGCTTCGAGTGGGGAAAAAGACATGAGGCGCCAGAGATCGCCGACATCCGACACTATTGATGAGAAAAGTATCTGATGCGGGCGTGACGACTCCACCTTCCATCATAACTATGATTCATACAGTAGTCAAAGCAAAATACGCCCCATCTAAATAAAAACGTATGATTGGTTGAAAATCAGATATGTACCGCATTTCGCATGTAGAGAGCTGCAGCCTCATATGAGATGCACCCTTGTATTGGCCAATCAAAATAACTTGTCATACCAATTAAAAAGCGCATGTTGTAAGATGCATCTCTCCAATGGCCAATCAAAATAGCTTGTCATCCTTACCTAAAAATCGCATGTTAAGAGATGCATCTCTCCAATGCCGGTCACTTTGACGCCGATGGCATTCTGCTTTTACCATGGCGCGCGTCAAGCCGCGTCCGGTGGGCAGACCACGGCTTGGAGGCAAGGGTCGCCACCGCACCAAGCACACAACAAAAAGCGTTTCTGTAGCAAAAGGTAGCCATCTAAAGGTTCGTACCGTTCGATGTGGAACGATTCTGTCTAAGGAGATAGAGCTGGAAATTGCAGAGTGGAATAATAGTTTAATAAAGGAAGGTGTGCCCGTATCACCTCGGATGCTGTCAATTGAAGCCCAACGCATCGCTATGGAGCTGAAGTCACTACTTTTAAAGCGTCCAACAAGTCGATTAAAGGCTTCAGGGGTCGACACCGGCTGAGCATGCGTGCACCGACCCGGCAAGGCCAAGCCAGCCTTGCTGATATTGACAAGGTGAAAGCAGAATTTGCAGTCGAGGTTGAAAAAAGGCACGGCAATTGGGCATCACACGCATTTTTTCAAGCAGATCAGACAGGTTCGGAATTTATTATTATTTTTTATTACTTTACTCACTTATTACCTAAAATGTTTTTGGCTTTAACGTGTGCATACTAGCTGCTTCTTTTTAGTGCCTGCCTACGAGGCGAACGGTAAATACATGTGGAGCCAAAACCGTATGGGTTAAGTGCGCTAGTACTTCGAAGGAGCGAGCAACTGTGATGCTGCTGGGAAACTCAACAGGAATCAAGTACACCCCCCTTTGTGGTGTTCAAAATGAAGCCATCTAAAAAAATTAAGAAGACTGTCATAGAATATGACGAAAGTGCGGCTTCGGCGTTCGGACGTGGCCTGAAATCAAGCGTCTTAAAGACGAGACGGATTTCAGATCTACTCGAACGGGAAAGGCACCGATAAATCGGATGTTTGATTGTACTAATAAATTAACTAACAAATTTTATTTTTCAATTATTTTTAAAAACTAGGTTGGTGGAATCGGAAGCTGTCTCAAAAGGTTTTAGAGTTTCATTTTCGCCAACCGACCGCTCCCGGAGGAGCCTATTCTGCTCCTCTGGGATGACTTCAGTGGGCATTGGACTCCAGAGGTTGAGTCATATGCTGCGTCAATAAAGGTCGTCTTGATGAAAGTTCCTCCGAATGCCACGTCGGTTTGCCAACCGGCGGCTGTAGCCTGGAACTTCCCCCTCAAGTCTGGCCTGCGGAAGTGTTGGCTTGAGGACTGCAGTTGCAGCTTCATAAGTCACGAGAAGAAGGTGTCAAGTTCAAGTTAGAGGCGCCTCGTCGTCCAAAAATGTGCAGATGGATATGCAGCAGCTGGGAAGGACTAAGCGCTCAGACGATCGCGAATGGCTACAAAAAATCCTGCTTGCAGCTTCATGATGACGTTCTTGCCGCTGCGTCCCTAGTGGATGAGCTGCAACAACTTTCTCTGGTGGGGTCGACTGTCGCCGATGACCAAGCCTTTGAACGTATTGAGGAAGTAGCATGTAATCATAAATTTTACTCTACACTGCTAAATTGATTTATTTTTTTAAATGGGTTGATACAGGATGTAATGTACTAATGAATATTGGGTGCAGCTCTTTACATGCGAAATACGGTACATACAGTGAGGCAAAATCAAAGCATTTTTTATAGGCACGTGTTGCTGTGCCCATCTAGCCCTGTCACAGTTTTGGTTTACACTGTAGTTTTGTATGGAAGGTTCCCATCTCCCTTTTACCCTAGCCCTCACGAGGACCGATGGCATCGGGGTCTTGGCCGTCGCTGCGCTCCTGCGAGGAAAATATTCTAAGTTCGGCCCGCTCCAGTGCTCGGCTCGCTGGAAAGCTCGGCGCTGGACCCGCATCCGCATATACCGCGCGGCTCTGCTTCGCGGGCACCCCGCACGGGTTTGCTGTGGCTACGTGCGCTTGCAACCGCTCTCCTCCGTTGGTCGTTTTATGTGACGCTCACCCTCTCCATTATCAGATGGGCACACGAATCATTCTCTTTTTATATTATTAACCCCCAATTTATCCTTAATCTCAGGCAAAAAGCGTGTCGGTATCCAGACCCATTTGCAAGTTAGATTTTAGATATGAGTTTGTATTGGTAAACATGTGTTGCGAATTGCAGATGGAACCCCTCTATTTTGGAGTCTTATTTACAAGTCGTAAAACAGAGTGCCAATCAAGAGATGGGGTCTATTTTCGACCTCGATAAATAAATCCAGGGACAAAATGTAGCCGCCAAAATGCTAACACAATTTTGTAACAGCCACTCAGCAGCGCAGTCAACGAACCAAATTCGCCGGCGGCCGTATCTCTTTCTCTAGAGGCGCCTAACATTCTAGTGCACTGCGTTATGAAGTGCAGACGGAGGAGAAGAGGGTGCAGTGAACTAGAAGTTCTGCGCTGACATTGCTGTGCTGCAGAAGGTGGCGACAGGTACGGCGGAGCCCCTGCTCATTTTGTTTTAATGCTGCGCTATATTCTAATGATATTTACGTGACTTCTACTGATTTGCTAATGCTGTGCGGAGGTGCATTATGAGGGGCAGGCAGAGGAGAAGAGAGTGCAGTGAACTAGAAACTCTGCGCTGGGCTTTCCCTGGATATGGCCCCACATCTAGCTTAATCTATAGAATAACAGCGAAAACTCTGGCTTTATTCCAAGAGGTGGCCATGACAACACGTACTAACAGTCCCACAGTAACCCCAACGATTCAGCCAGAATCAAAATCAGATACATCCCCATAAAGAGGCGGGAAAATCTAAAGGCTGCCAGCGCGCCTCACATTCGCAAATTTTCGCAGCAACCCAGAGCCTAGATACCCATGCCGTCAAGCAACACCCCGTCCTCGCTGGCAAATGGCCGCGCCGTGCCCGCGATTTCCACGTCCGACCGATGTCCACGCGGCGCGTAGACTGATCCACACCACGTTTGACGGCGTGATGGACATCACGCCCACTGCGCCGTTGGAGTGGTACATATCGGTGCCCTTTGTTCCGTCGGCGCTTTGTGCCCCAATTGTACAAAGGACATGCGCTTGGACGTGGCTCATGAGCGCTGGCGGTGCTCTCGCGCCTCTTGCCGCATGGAGCGGAGTGTTCAAACCGGTTTCTTTTTTTTAAGAGCAAGCTTCCGCTGCGGAAGCTTGTTCGCCTGCTCTGTCATTGGTGCGCACGCACACCGGTCACGATGGCCGCCCAAACGGTGGGCGTCAATGAACAGGCTGCCATGCAATGGTATTCCTATTGCAGGGATATTTGCTCCAAGGAGAGGTTATTCATCCCCATGGAAATTGGCGGTGATGGCCACGTCATCGAAATTGACGAGACTTCACTTAAAAAGAAGTCGAAGTATAACCAGGGCTGCCGCTTTCCCGACTGCTGACTATTCGGTGGTATGGATCGCACCACCAATCGGTGGCTTGGTGTCATCACGTACCAGGACCACACCAAGCCCACACTGTCGGCGTTGATAAAAAATACACATCAAGCCCGGGTAAGTTTCTATTGATATTTTGTATACTGAAACTTAATATGCCGTGTCTGAAGGATTGTAGCACTATGATTATATGCGATCAGTTTCCGTCGTACGTCTCGGCGAATGGCCAGCACACGCTTGCCAACAGCCGCCTATTACAAGACATGAAATTATAAGCACTTGTGGGTGAACCACAGCGAGAACTACGTCGACCCGGTCACCGGCGCACATTCGAATCGTATCGAAGGCGCCTGGGAAATCCGGATCAAACAGCGCATAAAGGTATACGATGTTAGTATACATTTTATTGTTACTGATGTACTAACTTGCGTTTTGTGTGGGCTATGCGCGGCATGAAAAAGCCCTTGCTTCCACTGTACCTTGATGAGGACCTACGGCGAAACTGGTTCGCCCCGCCACATGCCACAGCGACGGAGGTGCTGTCCGCGCTCGTGACGGGTATATTGAAGTACTACTACTGCGAGCAAGGGTAGCGTAATCACAAATGAAAGGATTGACGCTTTTATAGTTTGGAATCTGAGAAAAAGATTTGAGGTGTGGGGCCATATCCAGGCAGAGCCCTGCGCTGACATTGCTGTGTTGCAGAAGGTGGCGACAGGTACGGTGGAGCCCCTGCGCATTTCTTATGGTGGGTCTTATTCTGATGCTTAGCTCGTTTTTGAGCAGGTTTATCTAGATTTGAGCAGGCTCTTGTACTGAAGTTAATATGAACTCGCTCCCGATGAGTGAACCTTTGAAGGGCGTCGTCACGTTCCGCAAAGGAAGCTTTGACTTACGATCGCGCGGTGGGGAGGGTAAGAGTAGATGGCACTTAGCTTCGACTTGTAGTTAGCGACCTATAAAAGCAGCGTCAATACATGCACAGAGTGTCGGTAACAATAATTTACTTACCTCAGCCGGGACACACTCTCTAGTCGCCCCGGTAGGCGTTTCCTTGTCATGTGGAGGTCAAAGTGGAGTGCTCGGCAGATCGTAGATAGCGAGATATTCTTACCAGAGGGAAAGTTAGTCGCTCGAAAACCTTGGAGCTCTTCGAGATAAAATGTAGGATGCGCGTCGATGTACTCTTGTCGTGTAGGAACACGCCAAAATTTTGTCTGCCAGTGCTTCCCACCCACAACACACGCTTTGTCCACTGGGACTCAGCGAATATGGGGGCGAAGCTTCGACCTGAAGGCCTTGTCTCTGCCCTAGCACGGGGTTGGTAGGTGAGCCTGTGCGCCTTGACTCGCTGTTAGATTAACCGAGCTCTCCAACAACCTAGCCACGAGCAAAGGCTAGGTTGCTATCGCACACTTCTTGTAATCTCGCTGGCCCTCAGAAGGAAGGGACATGGACTTTTCAGCCGTTAGCGAGGGGTCGGAGCAAGACTCCGGCAGGTTGTTGTTAAACGGAAGTTTTTCTTAGCACTCCTGGGTCAGACGTACTCGTCCCTGGCACTCAGCTTCGTCAGGCTTCTTCTTGGTCTCTTTTTTGGCGCTGCCGGGTGGATGAACATGGGCTCCAACTAGCCACCGTGTCCACCGACAGACATAATCCTGGCGATCAAGCGGGACCAGATGCTGCAGCCGGACTTGACTCTTGTGCGATCGAGAGGAAAAGCTGTTCTGTTAGTTGCGCACGAAGGCGTTTATCTCTTAACCTATCATTCCCTATGCTTCATACAAATATCTAATGTGAGCTCGTCCGTTATGTAACCACCGAAATCTCGGCGACTGCTACCGAAGCCTCGACAGGCGGCTGCCCGGATACCATCCGGATGCGACTAGTGGTCACCGTCCGTTGCTGACGTCGTGTGGTGCACATGGTCCGTTGTGGGACACGTTCACAGTCTTATTTGACCAATCAGCGCCCGGTCGCATATTCAGCCTTCGCCCTCTCCAAACGGGGTCGCGATAATCGAGTCTCCAACGACGGCAACGAGGACGGCCGCATTCTCAGGCTATTCCCGACACCACACTCTGCTACCCCAGCAAGCACGGTAGACGACCACCGAGCGCTCCGCTGAGGAGCCTTGTTTTCATTCTACGACGCCCTTTGGTAGAAACAGCCGATACCATCTCTTGATCTTCCTTGGCCGCGGGCCTAGTATGTCGCTGATGAAAGCCAGGTCGAGGCCGTACATGTGTAGCAATGACACAGCCCACCAGCGGAAATCGATAAAGTACGTCATCGACCGAAGTAGGGCTGATGATTGGTGTCTAGATTGTGAATGATTGCACGGAATTGCCCCTATAATGGGCAATTCCGTGCTGGTGCTGCTAAACTTGAGCGTATGGGGGTCTACCTGTAGCAGCCACACACCGATAAACATGTGCTAGCGTTGAGGATGCCTTGGCACGTTGTGCTCTGGGTTTCTTCAGCATGGGTTTCTTCGAACTTTTCTTCTTTTGTTTCGCTCTCGATTTTATCTGCTTTGGGCAACTTCGCTTTGATGCAGCGCTTTGATTCTGTTTTCAACTTTTCCAGCGGGTCACGACTCGAGTCGATTCGATTGTATCTGCGCTGGACAGTTACCAAGTGAGCACACACAAGGAACTTGTCATAGTACCTGCACCCGCAGATTTTGCTGTCGAGATCAACCCACCAGCCGTTGCGCGGCATTCCCAGCAAGTGAGCACGATATGAAGAGACCATTTAGTTGCCATATCGTAGAGATCTTTCTGCTTGCGGACGGCTTTTTCTTCATCTTCGTCATTTTGCTCGTGTTGACTCTCTTCGAGGGCATCTTCTTCCTCCGAGGATTCAGATTCGTCGCTATCTGAATGGGGTACTGCTTTACCCCTGCATGTTATTGTCAAGTACAAATTTTGTGCTGTCGACTTCGATATTTGTTGCGTAGATTCAGAATCGGCTATGGACAGGTCTTTGTCAAATATCAAACGAAATTGTTCTTCATGATGGTTATCGCCGGTGATGGAGTCTAGAGCAGTAATCTCTAACACTCGGACGAGATTGGCGTCAGACGCGGTTTCAAATTGCACGCGACATGCCTCAAGCATTGCTGCCGCTATCTTGACGACATCACTCGTAGGTCTCGCTCTGTAATCGGATACTACAGGATGCAACGGGCTTATTGTCTCGATAAAATCTCAAAGGTTTAGGAGAAGCCTTCTCATTTGATGGCGGCGTCTCTGGAGGAACTGTTTCAAGGCTCCATTAAGGTTCTCGCAAGGATTGTTTGTAGAGGCGAATCCACGTGGAGTGTGGTACGATTGCCACTGACATTAACGCCCTTGAAGCGATTCTCCGTGAAAGTAGTCTGCAAAAGACGCGATATGGTCTTTTTTTTGTCTCCATTTCTTTAACTCTCGATCTTTTATCGTTTCAAATTCCTCTGGGCTGTTTGCGTAGTGCATATCAATAATCGACGTCATGATCATCAGCTTTCCTTAAACGGAAGGTGCTGAATGCGCTTGCGAGCGTTATATAGTACATGTAAATAGTACATTAGCATCTTGGCTCCAGCAAACGTAGGAATCAACCCGAAAGATATGTATTGTGCATCTCCCGCGTTCCCATAACGGCGCTGACTTTAGCGTAGCCCCGTGCACCTCGCGTACCAATTCCACGAAGCTACGAAAACACTCCCGATATTCATGCGCTGTCCGGAGGAAATTGAGCTGTCCCCATAGCAGTAGCGATCACATCACTGACTCTAGAACTCACTGCGGCAAAGCTTCGTCAGCGTTTCTTGCCCTGTCCTTCGATCGCGCTACGTGAATTGCGTGCTTCACACTCTGGACTACAGATTCGAGCACGCCACTTAGACTGCCGCGTCGTAGTTGGTCTGCATCTTGAGTAGGTGTTCTTTCGACGCAACTGAGTGATGGTTGGAACAAGCATCAACCATCTCCTTCGTCTTAATCCTAAGAGATAAATTCATGTTTTCATCAAGAGAGGAGTGCTGGACTGGAGCGGCGATTGTCAACCGAAATGATAAATCCGACTTTGACAGAACAGCACTCTTCGCCTGCGAGTGAACTGCGGGAATCATCTGTACTTGACCCTTCGTCTTTAAGTTACGCCTACGCTTCAGCCTTTCATAAGAAACTCCGTTGGTAACTTCTGGAACCGTACTGTCTGGGTGGTTTTTAGCATCTTTGTCACGCTCCTTCAAAGGTATGCTGAACCATAGCTTCCGGAGTCGTATGCCACCGTGGTCGCGCAACGATTTCGAGTCCCCCTTCAATCGATTTTCTGGAGCCAAAGAATTGCGGTCCCTTGAGTATTTGCTTCTCGATCGTTGACGTTGGTTTCTGTTAAGACCCACAATGCCTTGTGTACGCGCATTGGCAAGAATCCCTAGTTGTTGTACCCCCCCCCCCCTCCCCCCTCGAGCAAAAATAAAAAATGAGTAGCGTGCGAGCGGTCAAATTGCCGAAAAGAGCGACAAATTGATGTACATGTACGTTTGAAGGCATAATTCATCAGACTGGAGGTAGTACACAACCTGAAAACAACAATGGTGCATTGAAAGTTCATCTGACTGGAATAATTACGCCGATGAGTATTATCAAGCCTCAATGGTGCTTCACGCCTGATGCTCTCGCCATATATTGCTCGACATGCCGAACAAAGGAAATTCCATACAGCCAACTTAGATCGCACGAGTCAATAGTGATGTCATGAGAAGACTCGTCGTAAACAAACTTCCCCCCCTTCGTAACGTCAATAGCTACGCAGTGGCTCACTCTCAGCGAATTGTAGCCGGACAAATGTACAAGCCACCAGTAAGCCCTAGCTTGTTCAAACGTGACAGAGTTTCCTTTCCACTAATTCCCCGCATAAGTTCTTGTCCAGGATCTTCATAGCTAATCTGTTGGCCACTTTCCGTTAGTATGCTTCACAAAGCTCCGGAGTTCACCATACGTTACGCCCGCTGAAGTGATCGGACGACCTCGAGAAGCACATTCGCTGATAAACTCGAGTGAAAATCGCGCCATTCGGCAATCCCTAGCATATTGGTTGCGATACCCAAAGCGTAAAATGCACAAAGTCCGCTTGGTGACGCGCCCACGAGATGAGCATGCCCGTTCCGTTTGCAGAACGAATAGAAAGTAGACATAGTAGACGCCTTCCAAGCGTCCACCACGTCGCACGTATCACCAAAGCTGTCCTCCCTTAAACAGCTACCAGGTTCCCAAGTATCATCCCAGCGGAATCCATCCGGCGAGTCACACAATTGCGATACGAGTATCCAGACGTAGCGTCCTTACGATCGATAATGGCAAACACTAGACCAGACTCAGTGTCGCCCTGTAATAATGTAGCGTTCGCCTTGTTGCTGGAAGCTGGTGGAGATCTTAATTCTGTACTTGCAGAAGATGCCATACTCGCAGGAACTGCTGATTCTTCAATCGTAATCTCAGATTTTGCAGTTGTCGTCACCTTCGCTGAGACCTTTGGAAGAGAGGGCATGCGAAACTCGATCCGACTACGACTACGCCTCGCATGCGAGCTGTATTTCTTGCTCTTACCAATGCTTCACCATCCCTTAAGTAACACCCTGGTCCCTCTGTGGCACGTATCGGTCGAGCCGGGGGTCCCACCAGGACAATAGAGCATTGCAGGGCAGGATCGTGTGGAGCAGTTGATTCTTGGGGCCAGCAAAAATATGTTCGAATGGCTCACAGCAAGAGGGTGTAGTCTCCTGTTGATCTGGCGGGTTCTATGGCCTGACCGCGGAAAACAAGGAACCAGTGGATGATTGAAATATTCCAACTGAAGCAGAAGCGCTGGGACGGCGTGACGTTGAAGAGTGCATTCGGACAACGTGAGGAAATGGTGTGACGAATACGTAAAGGATAGATTGAACACGACCTCGTGCGCTTTCTATGCAGTATGTTTTGGAGCCGTGTGTTGTATAGTCCGTCACAAAAAGTGTATAGTCCGGACCTTTCGACCCTGGTACTGCACCGCAAGCAGAGCGATCCTCACCTCCATTTGCGCGACTAGCCCACGACAGTCACGTGCGTAACTTGCCTTGATCGCACGATGTGTGGACACAAATGAGTCGTTGAGTGTACAATCCGGCTCGCAGTAGATAGAAACCTGCTTCGCCGCAATTACACACTGGATATCACTCGTGAATGCATGTCCATAGGCTACGATCACTCAAGCGACACGCTGAACTGGAACGCCGTGTTTGTTATCGAGGGGGGGGGGGTCACAAAGTGGTACATGTAGCTAGTACGCCCTGTGCTCCGTCATGGCACCAGTCAGCGCACCAAAGCGAGCACAGCCACACACGGCGTAGTGTTCCGGCACAGGCTGCATAAGCATCCCACTCTATTCTCCGATTTTGGTTTGTGGCCGTAAGACACGCCCCGTGACCACCGCGTGCTCGTCCTCAAGGCCGACCACTGTCTCCGCGACTGCGTGTGTTGTTGGAGGACTCGCTGCCGGTGTTCATCATCCTGACGACCTGAAGCAATGGAAAATAAATAAAAAAATCTGATTGACCAGCTCATAGCAAAACATCAGCAACCGAGCTCGACGTTCGGAAATGCAGTTACCGTTGAGGCCGACCCACAGCAGAACCGATCAACGGGAACAAATGCTGCAGGTATGGACTCGAAGGGGTATCAACGCAGGCAAATGGAAATTACGACTTGTCCAATAGTATGCTGACAAAATTATTCGAGGAAATTTTGATACAGAAAATGAATTGATTCTCGTCATATGGTAGTAAGTACCGGTACTTATATAACGTTTCGCATATCGTCTCTGTTTATCTTCCGTGGCAATTCTGTCGAGTGTAATTTGAAATACAGTTAATTAGTATCGTAAGCCATTCGAAGATGCTCTACTTCTTCCTTTGTTGCGATTCCATCCCTCCCTGAAGTCTCAGAAATGAGGTTTACATGTATCTTGTTTTATTAAATAAAACACTTGAGTCGCCGAAAAGACGTATAGCACCGACGCACTATTTTTAACCGCGGAAATTACCGAGTAGCTGTTCCTGGAGTGACTTGGAGTTAAGCTGGAAAGTTGAGGTTACTGGCATATTCAGTTCATGATGTCCATTCATTGGTGTTTGCTGCTGTCTCTGCATTTGTATCGGCTGCTGTTGTTGTACTCCCATCATCATTGGCTGCTGCATCCCCATCGACATCGAAGACTGCATGTTCATAGCCATTGGTCGCTGTTGCTGCATCCCCACGCTCGTCACTTGATGCTGCTGTATCCCAAAACCCATCGACTGATGGATGGCCATCGACTGTGTCCCCTGCTGTTGCTGCGTTCCAAATGTCGTTGAAGATATCCCCGACATCGGCCTCGACTGCTGAGATTGTATACCCATAGGCCATAACTGGGGCTGCTGCATCAACTGCTGAGTCGGCATCATCGGCTGCTTCATCATAGCCGTCATGTTAGACATCAGCATCGGGGTAGGTATCGACATCCGTGCCATATCGACAGGCTGCGGGGGTCGCACCTGCTGTAATTGGGGTCTCATTTCTCCCACTTGAGTCGCTGCCTTGGAGGCCTCTGGAACTGGCAGTTCGACGTCAAAATTGATCATATTAAGCGCGTCAAACTCCCGGTGAAGCTTCGCACGGCGTTCCTCTCTGTCCTCTCGACGCTCGAGTTTCTCCTTGTTCTTGTTGATCGCCCACTGTAATTCCTGCAGCCAATTCCCGCGTTCTTGCTCACTAGTAGCGACCAACTCGTGGCCTCCAACAACACCAGGAACTTCAACTCGAAATCCGCAGCCTTTTGGTCTGTCGGGGAAAGTGGCTGCTGCCACACGCACCTCGTAATTCACAGGGATGATGATAATGGGCCGTACACCTGTCGCATTCTCATACAACAGCATCGCTTGGGGCCGTAACAAGGCAAAGTGTTTGGCCCATACACCGTCCATCTTCTTCCGCATGAGTGGACCACGGAGGACGCTCTGTGGCATCTCGGCGGCGTCCACGGCGCTCACATCTGCGTACTGCATGCCGTTGAGACTCTCATTTGGGTCAATTTCCTGCTCTTCAAGGCCGAATCCTTTGTCATCTTCTTCCTCCTCCTGGACCGCTGCATTTAAATCAACATCTTCAAGCTCGGCCTGTTTCTTCATCCACGCGGTTGGGTGCAGCAACTTAAATGTTCCTCCATAATGTTGCGGGATGGCTGTAGCTGGCAACACTGTACTCAGTTCTCTTGGGTCGGTTATCACTCGAAGTCGTTGTTGGGTCCGAATCCCCAGCAACTTAACCAACACTGCCGTCAAGACCTTAGCGAACGCCGAGCTGTTGATCACGACGATCCGCTTGACGACTTCCGGGTAGCAATTCTTACACATCTGGAGAATATCCGTCACCATCTTGGCCTCGAGATTGGCCAACGTACAGTGAGCGACATCCACAATGAAGACGATACCTGGGGCCTGTTGCTCCTCCATAACTTCAACGGCCACGTCCATCAGATACACGCACAGTCGACGAGCGTCTTCGAGAGAACTGACGGCTGAACCGTCCGCCGTTCCCTGGCCTTGACGCTGCAGCTTGTGGTCGCCCGGTCGGAAGTGTTGGAGCTGCAAGAGTAGAACGGGACAGCCTTCATGGTCTGAAGCCCCGTCCAATAAGTGAGCGTAACCTTTACGTAGTTCTTCTTGTAGCGTGGGTAACCCGACGTTGAGCGCCAGGTAGTGCCTCTCCCTGCGGTATGCGTGCTTCTCCTTGAGCTGTAAAGCGGCCCGCATGACGTCCCCATTGTTGCGACGTAAAGTGCGCAGCATCTCGGCGTCCGTGAAGACGTCGGGTAGCGCCACAGCACTAACCAACGCTTGGAGGGGAGTTGGATGACCTGCGCCGTGGAGTTGAGCAGCGTAGGGCCCTACGTCCCCCGAGAAGTTGCTGGGACATTGTCCGTAGCCCCCACCGCCATACGACGAGTAGTTCATTTAAAGGTAGTATGGGTAGTGCACGTGAGAGAGATTTTACGACTGAAAGGGCGGATAACCGTTATACATATAACAATGTACTGCGACAATGTAGTGCTTTGTGAGTATGGCTACATTTCGGAGGGCTTTGTATTCGTAATGGATAAATACATCCAAGTCATTACGAAAATTTAAAACAATGGCCTCCAAGAATACTTTATGGTTCAATCGTTCCTCACTTCCTGGTACCCAACTATTTTCTCCATGACTCACGAGCACCGCTACCAAATTGGCTACACTATGAGAAGGAAAGGGACGAGGTTGCCACGCCGGGAGTTTGTGCTCGTTTGGCTCTTGCTCCTGACTCTCCACGCTCTCTGTGCCGCGTATTTGCTGGCCATGGCGACCTTGTATTTCATCATGGAGCATCCGGACATGGCATATACGTCGAATCTATTGGCTACTCCAGACCAACGAAAGTTTCGCTTATTCGGTGTTCTTATAGGGAGCTGTGGTGGGTTGCATGCTCTCCAACTGATACTGCATCTTGTGTCATCCATCCGGGCTGGGACTGTCGTGGTTTTCCCTCGGGATGCCGTCGCTCGACGCTTTATGGACTATATCGGAGGCTACAAGCCAGCCAAGACCGCCAGCTTCGCGCAGTCTAAAGCTCAACTGCATAGCGCCGCGATGCGCACACTTACAACGTTCGAGAAAGCGCTGAGTGTCCAGGGGAGGTACTTTGAGTTAAGTTTCGTGCTCCGTAAAAGCGTCGAAGTATCTGCACAGATTTACCAATGTCATCATTACAGTACTCGCATCTCTCGCGTGTGGATTAACGAAGCTTTTGTGGCAATGACAGTGGCCAATTGCTTAGCGACACCGCTCTTGAATCACTTGATGCTCACGTCTTCCTCTCGCTCCTGGTCCAAAGTTGCCTCGCTAAGTAGCTTCAAGACAGACACAAAAATCCCAACTATTCGTGAACGCACTTTGTGTGTAGCGGTGGATGTTTTACTGACATCCGTGTCAAGTTTAGCGCTGCCATTGGCCATTTTCGTGCCTTGGGCTCGCAGATTTGACTCGGAGCAGTATACGTTCCCAGATGATATTCTCTACGATGACTTGGCGTTCACAAGACTCATTTACGAGAACCAGTCTATCTTTGCGCTCTCTCTCACGGACAATTGTGTCAAACTTATTCCGCATGGGAGTCTTTTGTTGGGGTTAGCAAGTATCAGCTTTATTCTTGAAAAAAATCCTCCGAGTGGCTTAAGTGGGACTACGATCAAAGTCACTTCAACTACTTCACGATCTCCCCCACCAAAATTTAGAAACATTTCAAGACTTGTGCAGGATCTTGCGGCTTTTATCATCTTCTTGACGGCTTCAGCACTTGTATTGGCATTGCACCTTCGGGCGGACGACCTCTTACTAAATACCAACTCGTCCACCGCCCAAATGTGTGAACAAAGTTTACGTCCGTGGTTCGCGCAGAACGTCAGCTGCTCCGTTGTAAAGTTCAATTGCTATCGCCAAGGAGTGACGAGTCCAGCAGCTGATGCATTAGATCTACTGCAACGCGACGCTCTGGCATCAATCGTCTTTGAGCACTGTTCAGACTTCAGGATGCCCGCTGCAATCCGAGATTTCCCCAATCTATTGGGTCTTGAGCTCTGGAACGTGACACTCGTGACTTGGGGGGCCGAAGCAGCGTTAAATGCCGATTTGCACCCGAAAATGGGCTTTCTCGTGATGGTGCGAGTCAACATGACGACTTTGCCCGTCGGTGTGCTGGAGTCTCCGTTGCCGTCAGTTTTGTCGGATTTTGAGCTTATCTTAACGAACTTAACCAAAGTTCCCGATGAAGTGCGCAATGCGTGGACAAATGCCGAAATAGTTTATATTGAGCACTCGCCTCTGGAAGAATTCCCAACGGTAATATTTCGCCCAGCGACTGAAATTTCTCTAGTGAACGATAATCTTCAGGCGCTACCTGACGATCTTTTTATGTCGGACGTTGAGCAGAGTGTTTTCTATTCTTTGCTGGCATTCTCCCATAACCCACTGCAAAACCTCCCCGCATTGGCGAACGAGGACGTGGCAATTACCGAGTTGTGGCTTCCTCACACAGATATAACGACGCTGCCATCCTGGATCGAAGCGACGGTAGTAGAGCTGGTAGCAGTCGGAAATACACCGCTATGTGAAAATGCAGGTGCCCAACTGCCACAAGTCGTCGACTGCTCGGACACTGAACGGAACCCGCTTCTATCTGGATTCTACCCGCTGGCTTTCGTGGAAGCATCGCGACAGCTTTAAAACTTCTAAGAGAGCGGTAATATGTTTTATGGGGTAGTGCTCTTGGTTGTCTAAAATATATTTATATGCTTAGCTATATTATACTGTGGCTATCGTGTTTTTCCCGACTTGTCTTTTAGTATAAGACTACTTCAGACAGCTTGAAATAAAGTCATAGCTGTAATGAGATGACACTTTTTCGCTTAGATATTCAGGACTAAATGCTGTAGCTCATTTATTATTAAGGTGGATCTTCTGCTTATTCTTGCTTTTGGTAGTTGTTAATGCTTGCGGAGTTGCGATATCTTCGATTCCACGAGTAATTCTCATCAGAGTTGCCATAAGCGTGTTGTCGTTTGTCGAACTTGGCAGCGTTTTCTGTGAGTATTTGCTGACGCTGAACCTCTATAGCACGTCGATCTGCATCCTGCCTCACTTTCGCGTCTCGGAACGACTGTTGGGGAGGTTGTAGCCATTTTACTGGAAACGAGGTCGGGTCCATGTGCCAATCCCATAGAGCGAGAAGTGCCATGGCTATATACTTCCAGAAACGCGGGAGCTTCTTGACCATTTTGGCTTGGAATTGGTTGACTTAGTTAGACGCAGGTTTGATTGGGTTTCTTGTGCTCTGTTGGAATGCAAACTGATTTATGTGAGTGAACCTCGACCAAAAGGTGTTTTCTGTCTCTCTCCTTCTCTGGCCATGGTACGAGAACACAATACTATTCAGCAGTATTACTGCAGGCCAACAGATCAGAACACACTAATTAACGTTATTTTTAGCCAGAGATACTCACGGACTGAAATAACTTGTTGCACCCTGTTCTTCTTGCACTAGCGTACTCGTCCGCAGAGATGTCCTCGCCTCTCAAAAGCTAACTATCGAAAAGATAAATTAAAACGCAGTTCGGTGTTAGACTTTCAACTCTAACACCGAAAAAACAGTAATGATTATAGTAAAAGCAGTTTATATCTATATGGGCATGTGAGAAGTCTCAAACTCTATTTCGCTGCTACCAATCTTCGGGCTTCTACTTACATACTAATTAAGAATAATTGGGGTCTTGCGGTATCGCCGATTCCACCAGCCATTCAAGTCCTGGTTTGGGTCTCGGCGGTACCTCTCGTCGAACTTGGCTGCTGTGGCCGCGAGTATTTGCTGCCGCAGGGTTTCTGCAGCGCGCCGATCCGCATCCTGGCGCATTTTCGCGTCTCGATACGACTGCTTCGCTGTGGCAGCCATCTTCCCGTCTCGGTAAAATTGTTTGGAGTTAGTCAGTATTTTACTTGTCACAAGTTCTGGGCCATCCGCCAAGCCCCAGAGCGCTAACAGTGTCATCATCACGATCTTCCACAGACGCGGGAGCTTCTTGACCATTCGTTTGACTCGACAGCGCTTGTGACCAATTGAACAACGCTTTTGATTGGACTCCAAACTTCACTTACGTCCTCGTCGGCTGGAAGGAAAATGGCGCTGCTCGATCCACAACATGGTCGCGAACGTGAAATTAGGTTGCTGCACTCGTGATTAAAAAGCAGGTAAGAACACGGTGGCAGCTAAGGATAGCTCGATCTACTGAGAGGAAGATATCTTGAGCTCATGTCTACGTGCAGCGCAGCGTCTTTGAGAGAGCCCACCTTATGGTAGACTGTGCAGCATAACGTCCTCGCCTCTCATTTTCTCCAAACGATCCTTCAGTCGATTGTCGTCGCCGCATTCTCATCCCAGCCATAACGGCACCATATTACTAAACGGGACGTAGCATTAGCAAGAAACCGTGGTGTCGCGACTAAATCTGGTACTTTAGTACATATAATTACCATCAGGGTAAGTTAAACTTCCTCGTCCCATCTAGCTGGTTCGCGACGTCTGCGTTCCCAGACGGAGAAGCTCAGTAGCAACGGCTTGGAACGACATGTCTCTGTATCATCAGAAGTCGAAGCGCACAGTACGCAAATCCAAAGCAAAAAAGCTATCACAAAACTCCTTCAATTAGATCATTTAACGAACTCGTCCCCCTACAGTTCGTATGAGAGAGCACCAGCCAACAGACAGCGACGTTAGCGATAAGATGAATGGGTCGTAGGTAAGTACTGTAGATGGATGCTAGATTTAACTCGATGTGGCGATTTCCTCCGTCTTCTTAGGGTCATACGTAAATTTGCGGTAGAACTGCACAAGGCCCGTGCTGGCCATGAAGACGTTGACGGCGAAGAGGTTCCAGTTCTTGGGAGTAATGACCATACTGTAGCGGGACCAGATGAGGCCCGTGGCCGTCACTGCCGTCTGCTGGGCGACCGAGATGTGCTCGGGCGAGCGCCGCATATCCGCAACGTTGGCGATGGAGATGGCCCACTTGATGGTGGGCGCCCAGAAGTGCACGGTGAAAGGGCCGGCCGGGTGGCCCAGCATGGCCGCGAGCTTGGGGCTGTTAGCGACGATCTGGTGCTCCATGACCTTCTGCTGGAGGCGCGGGACGATGGACGGCAGCATCTTAGAACAGCGGCTTGAGACGGTCTTGGGCCTTTGACGTGAGGCTCGGAAGTGGTTGATTGTCGCTGGCAAGGATGGTGAATTGAGCCGGTGGTCCGAGGTTCACATTCTAGTCAGAAGGATTCGGGATATTCAGCGAGTAGAACGAGCGTAAACGTGTTATTAGCCAATAGGAATGTATATGAGACATGTGGAAGGTTGGGATATTACATGTAGCCGCGTTGCTGAAGGTGCGTCATGCACACTCCAAGCACCAAAACGTCCGGTCTTTTGCGCCAGCAGCGTTAATTGGATCGGCAAGGGCGATCGGCAAGTGCTCGTCTCGATAGTTCTCGGCGGAGATCATAGACGATGGCGTTAAAGCTGCTTCCTGTGTTATCCATCAGCTCGGACCGCCGAAAAACCCTGGCGAGCAAGCAATGTTCGGGCAGGCTGTTTTCAACGGTACAGCTTGGACGCATTCGCTCAGCGACATGGGTGAAGAGGCCGCTTAGCTGCAAGAACGTTTTAAAGAGGCTGATTGCGGGAGGTCCAGGCGATCAGTCAATGCTACGAAGTAAGCATTAAGAGCCTACCATCGTCAGCGTCGCCGGTCAGAATGTGTGTCGTGCTCCCTATTGTTGTGCTTGCGTCTCGGGTCGTCGTCGCACGTAGTAATCCTCAAACTCAGAACGGTTGTTTTTCATAGCTATTTAACAAGGATACTATTCCTTAATGACAATTAACCAGGAGGACGTACTCAATACACATAACTGGGTTTCATTCCCATCTCATTTGTTAGATAAACAGCGGATGGTTTCACCTACGTGACGTCTCGACAATCTTAGAGTTTGCGGAGCAACCAACGTTTCAGAAGTAAGTAGGTTTGAAAACCTGGGAGATCTCAAGGTCTAAATAGTCTAAGAATGAAAATAGCCTCTTCTTGTGCAAATATTATACCGTTATTATTGTACCGGTGTTGTCCACAAAAATATTTGATTATTGTTCGTCGAGTAAATATAATATTTCACAATAATACCAGTACAACACTGGTTTAGCTTATTGCTACCCCCGCCAAAAAAAAACGCCCAACTTCTCTTAATACTCCTCACTTTCGAATTCGACAAGATGCCCCCTAAACGTGAGATCTGCTCTTTCATTTTTGTCGGCAGGGCAAAGGTGACTTTACAGCCAGTTTTGCGATGTATCGCGAAATCAAAAGCTGGGTTCGGCTACAGCAACCCGTTGTCCCACTCCGCTCATCCTGACTTTGAGTGGAGCTACCACGCTTCAGTGGCATCCGACACCTCTTTCAAATCTCGGCTTCATGTCCAAGGTGGCAAAGTATTGTTACCAGTGGCTTCTGTTGGTTGTCGAGCGGAATCGGCCGGTTGCATAAGTGGTCAACGTCATCTTACAGCTAGCGATGACCCGGCAGCTATGGGAGCCCAGTCAAGTGGAAAGCGATGAGAAGTTGCTGCTGACAGCGAACTTCTTTCAGATCTCGTCAGGTTGAGGTATGCGCTGGACTCTGTCGCTACTCGGTGCCGCGCAAGAATGACGTGAGATCGACGGCACATCAGCTTGTTGCCCACGCTCGGAGATGCGGTTATTCGCGCATTTACCAGCGTTTTAAGGAACACCTTCAATGTGATGCTTGAGTTGATTCGTGACCGGGTTGTTTTTCGATCGAGGAGCGGCCGGAAGTAGAAACCCTGCAAGATGTCTTGCCGCCATCCTGGAACGGTATGGGGGTATGGGGCGTACGGTAATGGACCTTCCATCGTCCATTTCGTGCGGAGCTATGGTAGTGGTGCCGGAACGGTTTCAATCTACGTACGCCGAGTGCAAATAGCACTGCTGCGGTATTACACAGGTTTCGTGGCGTGGCCGAGTCGACAGAAGCGATCAAAGTCCTCTGTGTTTCATGAAGAGCGATTTCGATTAACTGAAGGTGTTGTGTGCTTCATGGACGGAACGCACGTGAAACTAGACCAAGAACCACACATCGACGGTGCCTTGCGCTATGATCGAAAGTGTCGCTACCACTTTAACGTGCAAAGCATCTGCAAACGAGGACAAGGTATCCTTCTCGTGTACACAGCCTGGTCGGGATCTTGCTGTGACAGTCTTTTCGAGAAAAAAACAGTAGCTCAACTTTCAGAGCGGTTCTTTCCGGGCAGCTCTCATTCCGAATAGAGTTGTGTGCTCAGCACGCGTCTGATAAGCTACCGGCGGCTTTGCAAGCCGAAAACGCATTCTACAACGAAGTCATCTCATCGGCACGCGTCAAAAACGAAAACTGCATTGGGTTTCTTAAGAAACGCTGGATGTCGCTAAAAGGGATTCACACTCAGATCAAACGCAAAGAAGATTTCGCTTTGTCAAAAACACAAATTTTGGCATGTGGAATGTACGGCGCGTGATCAAGACGACGATGGCGACACAGGCATTAACGTTGACGCCAGTCACAAAGCAGCGAAGCGTGAGCGCATCAAGAATGCGCTGCGTAGTAGCTAGGAAGGAACGGATCCGCAAGTTCTGCCTCCTCCTCACGAGATTTTCAGGTGAGTATCAGTACAACAGCCATCTTACGACGTTCTTCATCGCGTTTTTCCCGACGCATTTGTTGGCGCTCCTCTTCACACTCAGTCTCGCTTGATGTCGTGTTCCAGACTGATCGTCCAGATCCTTTTGTAGGATGTCATCGTTGCTTCGAATGCTTTTCCTGTGAAGCTATAGTCAGCTTCGCTCGTTTTGCTCCGGAGCGTCTCGTTTTTCTCGGCTCCTCTACAGACAACAACATACAAAGCCGGCATGGCTAAATGGTATCCTCCATAGTGAAGTGCCTCGCTGTCGAATAAGACAATAAAACCCGGCAGAGAGAGGATTGGCCGATTATACTACTGTTTGTGCAAAACAAATCTGATATTTTCCGTGTGGTGTGTAAAAAACGTGCTATTATCAGACCGTTACCTCCGGATACCTAGGAATTGCTTTCTCAAAGCTGCGAGTTACGGTTGTCTCAGATAACTCGTCCCAAGCAGCAATGGTCGACTTAATGGCACGGATGCGCTTCTCTCTGACAGTGCCTCCGGTAATCCCGCGAAACTTAGATCGGATTTTCGACTTTAGTGGCCCCATCACGCCGACGTCCAGCAGTTGACAAACCGCTGTCGTATTAGGTGGAAAAGGGACCACCGTAGCGTTTGCTTCCTCGACGACGACCCGCTGACCGTCCTCAGGTACGTGGGAGTCAAAATTATCGAGGAGGAGGGCAGCGGGGCCGTCAATTTCATATTTAAACAATTGTTTTACATAAAATTGCCAACCAACTGCGTCCAATCCACGCGTTCTCCTGTACGGTGTAGTAGTGCCAGGCCGGTAATGGGGCAAGTCAAGGCGTTCGATGCCCCACCGAGCTTCCCAAGAAAATTAAGAGAATCGGAAGTTTTTTACTTGTAACAACACAAACGAAGTAATTAGTCGGAGGAATATAATATAAAAACGCTTTTATTGATGCCAAAACTTACATATTATAAGTTTCGGCATCAATAAAAAAACATTTAAACGTATCTCCACCGCGAAGTGTAAGCACTGCTGTTATTCTGCCAGTGTGCTTCATCATCTTAGCAATTCGAGCGGGATCCTTGCACCCTTTGAGAGCCCAAAAGCGAGACGGCGGCATGTCAAAATTGATTGCAGTTTCGTCGACACTAATTAATCTCTATATGGCTCCATATACCGTACTCCTTCCAAAACTTTAGACAAAACTCCGCTCGCTTCTCCAGCTTGCAGTCGGCATTTCGGCTTCTTGGGGCTTTTGCGCCGAAAAGTCATAGCTACACAACGCCAAAACAAAACTAAAATCAAATTAAAACAATAATTAATTCGTAAACACGAAGGTTTCAGCACCAAAATAATCTCAGGGCTTTTGTGCTCTTCCATGTACCTCGCACACCAGTTCGGCTCCAGCAGCCACATGTAATCGATCTTTGAATGCGCTGAAAGGGCCTAAATAGCATAAAGTATAACAAAGTAAATATATATGTTAAAATAGTCCCTATTAGTTATCAATGTCAACATACCTACCTTCTCTGCGTCTATCTTTCATGAACGTCACAAGGGCTGAGACACTAGGAAATATTTCCTTGCGCCCCTGCCCCTTCGGCGACGGCGATCGAGCTTTGCCACGAAAGGCAGGCGGTCAGCCTGCTTCCACCACCCGAAAATTGTGCCGCGTGGCCGCTTGAGCTGGCGCGCTGCTTCGTCAACTCCAACTTGGGCGGTGAGCAGCGCGCCTTCGCGCTTTTCTTTTATCGTGTAGCGCCGCTGCTTTCGCGTCATTGAGGAAGTGCGCGCTTAGTTTTAGCTCGGCAGGCGGCGCATTTTACGCCGTCCACCCGATTTTGTTCTTTGCTGGATTCGCTAAATAATTGAACATTCTCGAACCCTGATTCGCTAAAATTATTTTATATTTTGTATGGAGTTCCTGCTGTGTCTGTGCCTGTTGCCGGCTTTGTATGTCGTTGTCCGTATAACACCGCGTCAAATCCTTACGTTTCAAAGTCTGGGCCTTTTACGCATCTTTAGCAGCAGCCGTTGTTGCTACTGCAGCCTTCATAGTAGCTGAAGCCCTTGATGTGGCTGCATTTGAGGAGGCAACACCGGTCCTGGAACCGGTAGCTTTAGACGACGTTGTGCGTGCGGCCGAGGCAGTCAAGATGGAGCGAACTCTCTATGGCGAACCCCCTTTCGGTTCTTTGCTGTCAAGACGTTGGTCGGAACTCGATAAACTAGGCGCGGTTGATAAATCGGTTCATTTGCCGTGGGAGCCCAAAATAAATCGGCCGGTTGCTAGCATTGAGCAGATCGCTGAGTGATCGACGAACTGAAGTGATAGTCGTTGGAGCAACGTCTTCAGAACGCCTTTTGGGGCTTCTCGGATCTTCCTGCAAAACGTTATTGCAGCCGAGTTGGAAATTGCCTCGGCAACGATTTCATTGTCAACCGTAGCCAATCCGTCAATTCCAGCTTCTCCACTAAAGCTAAAGGCAATCTCATCACTATCGCTGTTGCCACCAGCCTCCATCCTCTCACGATAATCCGAAAAAAAACTCATGGTAATCTGTATCGCGTTCATGCGTTCCGGAAAGGGGCGCTCTGAAGCACTCGTCTTTAATATCTGCCTCAATGTCACCATCGTCACTGAGATATGGTGCATGCAGTTGAGACACTGGTCGACGTACGCCTGCTTCGAAAATATAGCCTCCATTCGCTCGTAAAATGGGCACGCGTTTTCAACCAAGTCTTCAATCCGGACGTCAATTATCATCTCGTCGGTGATCCGAATCCTGTCTGTTCATTTTGGGAGCACGAGTAGTTTTGTACCGTCTGAACTGCGAGCTCCAGCGGCTTTGGTAAGTTTCCTTGTCCCATTTCATCCTGTGTCGTGGGTCTGCATGGTCGTTCTCTTCGAGTAGTCGTAAACAATGCCATGCGCGCAAACCTGGACAGGTTAGTTACACCAGCCCATGGATTATGCCCTTTCCAGCCGTTGATACACCGAGATAGCTGGCGAGATATTAATTTAGCTTTATCCACGTGTTTATGCCATCGAGTTGAACCCGCGTCGGGTGCATCAGGGTCTTCTTCTTCGAGGCCCTTTCCCGCGCGTCTTGGCTTGCTTCCGAGAAGGCATGGTTTCCTTTTGTAAGTGAACTGCGGGGTTCAGTAAAATCGATATCCTTTGAAACATGAGGCAATCACTTTGAGGAGGTTTGTGATTGGCGAACGAGGGAGCCTCTTAGCAACCCCAAAAAGCGCGTAGAATGAGCCTCCGGAGGCTCATTCCTTCAAGTGATGAGTCTCATTCCTTAGACTCATCGTTTGAAAGAATGGTTAACTGAAAACCGCTATTGTAGCGATATTGTAAACTAAAATATTTGGTTATTGGAAAATTAAATATGATATTTTCACAATAATACCAGTACTGTACAATACCGGTTTAGTGTATCGATAAAACATCTCCCAGCCAAAAACGCCCAACTTCTCTAAATACTCCTCACTTTCGAATTCGACAAGCTGACCCCCAACCGTGTGATCTGCTCAGCAGGAATTACGCAGTCTATGACATTTCAGTACCGTATATCATAGTGTAATACTTGTGATGAAACTTGTTGTTGGGAAGGTATATCGGAAACTGAATTGAATTGGCTTATCTGTTTGCTGTGCTATCGGTCTACCTAAGGGGGCTCTGGCGGCGCGCGTTTTGAAACATGCCGCGGTTGACTGTGGCTCACCGTAGCGAGTCCTTGCACAATCGTCGCGAGTATGCAGGTGACGACTTGTGCTCTCTGTGCGCGGATCCAACTGATGATAGCGTGTTGTTGTGCTTTTGTATCTGCGGATCATTACCCAGCCCACTTGAGTGAGCCTCGGTATCTTGAACATTGAAGCCGTCAACGTTGAAGCTGAAAGTACCGTGGCCCCTCTATGCAATGAACAGTACCGTAAACCTTTACGAAGGAGAATTCCACTAATCTCGAGCCGGCCGAGTGCGCTGGCGAAGGTCTTGAGTAATTCCTGCCAGTGGCTGACATGTTTAATGCCTCGCTCGCGTTCCCATGTTTTTGTTGTTGCGACAATCCGTGTCATTTCATGAGGTACTCAGGTTGACGATTGCAGTGCATTTCTTCATCAGAACCTCAGCGGTTCGCCTTCGTCGTCGAAGTTCGCAAGAGTCGACTTGGGAATCACTCTTCCTTTAAGCTGTCGGTTTGCTGGTGTATGCCTTGAGCTTGTCGACGTTGAAGCGTGGACTGATGTGCTTCACGTTTGCAGGCAAATCCAGCAGCGCTATGTTACCTTGAAGCTGTACGGAAGTGTACGGGACGACGAATCTCGGAATAAACTTGCGCGAACGCAGCGTTGTTTCCGCAGTCGCATGAGAGATATTCAAGCCCTGCGTTGAGTATCGCAAAGTCACCAACCTTGAACGGATTGTCTACTCGGCGATTATCGGTAGAACTTCTTCTGAGCCGCTTGTGCGTCCAACAAATTATTACCCGAGAATTTGATCACCTTTTGCCGATGCTGAACGAATCGAGACGCATCGACGAAGAAGGGTGGTAGCTTCGAGGAACTAGACACAAGCGTAGCGTGTGCATACTCGATCATAGGCAGATGTTCATTGCGGTCGTCGCTATGGTACGACATGCCGCATCGCATTGAGTCTTCGAGTGTCCTGTTTTGACGTTGAGTTTGCCGACATGCCTGTGCTTGGTGAGCCGTCGTCATTGCTGATTTAGTCTTCATCCAGCTAAACCAGCGCTGTCCAAAATTTGGACGTGAACTTTGGGTCACGATTCGAGATGATAGTCGATGGAATGGCTTAGTGCCGGACGACATGGTTAAAGAACAGCATGGCCGTGCCTTCCGCTATTGCTGTGGTATGGGTTAGAAAATAGACAGGTCGCTTAGACAGCTTGTCAACTACACGATAATAGCGTCAAAACCATCGGACACTGGCAGGTGACTGATGAAGTCCGTTGAAACCACTTTCTAGCAGACAAGTGGTAACGGAATCGGGTGAAGCTTGCCGAACTGGCGTCCCGTCTTCGACTTGTACCTCATGCACGATACATAGATCTGAACGTAGGCCTTAATGTCGAGATCACAGCAGGCCTTCCTTATTCCGGTAGATGGACTTCCATCGAGTTCCCGTTCGCTGGATATCCAACTCTGCTATCGTGCATACTCGGGTTCGATGATACTTCCTGCCCGTTGCACTTTCCCGTTCTGCTCTCGAATCCATGAGTGTCCGCCTATTATAATTTTTCGTCATCTCCTCCGATATTGTCCCTTGTGGCTGTGATAAGGGCTTAAACAGTATCGGTTTCAACGTCATATCTTCTCTCCAACCCCCCCTATGCCTTTCTAGTCTTGGGAGGCAACCCCTGGTATGTTCCCAAGCACCTCCTCAAGAGCTCGAACTGGGCTTAGCCATGCCATTTGTAGCTACTTTCCTGGGTGCTTAGCCGCTTTGGTCCTTGTCCTCGATAGTTCTCGTGGCGTTATGATGGCTCTTGAATCATCGAGCTTTGGGTTGATTGTCTACGCTATCCATGCCTATCTTCTTTTTGTTATTGAGAAATAGTAATTACTCAAATTTCGACACATATCTGTACTCGGAGTAATCGCCACCGATTTCTAGAGCTGCTTGCACGATGGAATATACTCGTTTTTTCTAACTGCATCTCGCAACTCTCACAACAACCCACATGCAATGAGTACATTACGCGCCGCTTGGCACGAGGGTCTACCCTCGACCCAGAAGAGGGCTACGGGTCGGTAAGTGATGTTGGTTGCTGCTGCCTTTTGGATATAAGACTTCTGACTCAAAATGTGCGTCATAAGCCTCGCACATTCTGAAGCCCTTCATTGAGCTCGCTCAGAACGCTCGTGCACATTCAGCTGGCAATCGAGTGCAGCGAAGTGTTTCATTTGTAAACTCAAGGCATCGTACTACTCCGCAGCGTGCTCTGACCGGCGGGTGCGGCCCACGTTCACAAGGAGATTGCTACAGTATCCACTTGGTATTTGAAGCTTATATAAACTAGGGACAACGACCGGCAAATACGCACCCTGATGAACTCCATCCGCCGTAGTTAAGAACCCGATTTGAAAACGACAGCAAAATACACCACATCGGAATAAAGACGTCTGATTGGTTAAAACTAAAACAAATTTAAAGGCTCAAAACTGATTTGACAGATCCCAAGAAAACAGTAGTGCACATAATCAGACCTAAATGTGCAAAAAAAACAAAGCAAATAAGTTGTTATTCTGCTCCACAAGTTATGTAACAAGGACAAAAATACACTTGTCGGCCGATTTTCATATGCATTTGGCCCAGGACAGCTCTTATGGATAAGTGCTGTCTTTACTAATAGTAATAAGTTAGGTGGAATTGACTTCTGTCCCTAATCCGATATATTGGGGTTAAACTTTAACCATAGTGTTTTTTTAAAAGTACTTGACCATCTTATACACCTACTTATTGCAGCTAAAGTTAGGGCCGCTCCATGGGGCATCTTATGCTTTTGATAGTTTCGGCTCTGAAGCAAACAGCCATTTTACATGAAAATACGCAAGCATTTCATAATTTTGATTGGCTAAAAAGATCTGATTTTTTCGCGATACAAACTTAGGAGTACCACTCTCTCGTGCCGTATTTTGCTGTCGGTTTTTTTTTGCCGGTCGTTGTCTGTATTGTGCATTGCAGATTTTCTGGCACAACAGCCAACAAACAGAGTTTCCACTAACGACAAAAAATGCTACAACTTGATACCTTCTTTACTTGTCGGTAAACCAGCAAGTTATTACCGGATACCCGATGTCACTAACCGTAAAGGTAGCATCGACATGAAGTTGGCAGTACGCGTCAGCCGTTGAGAAGCGCAAACATGAATCGATCATGGCTAAGGACGAAATTCCAATGATGAAAGGGTCCTCATCTGAGCCATTCCCGATGTAGTCATATCCGTCTCTATCCAACTTTGCACCAAATAGAAATGCTGTATCAATCCCCAAGCCAGCGCGATAGCACTGAAGCCGCATGAGTGTTGGATGGCGCTTCTCGAATTTTTAGGTTCTTGCTCACGGCGTATATGTCTGAGTGCGTTGCGTATCTGCATTAGATTGGGCAATCCACGACTTGAACCAGGTGCAGATGTTCTGTGCTGCTTTTTCAAATTCAGCAGCATGAGGCGCGGCGAAATTCCTATCTCGTCTTGCTCTGCTAAAACCACCTTGATGGCTGGTGTAATGCGCGCGAGATGAGCTGTAACGCAAGGGACAACACCTCATATATGCCGATGTTCATCACCCATATTGTCCACGTATCCTGGGCTGAACATGTAAATACCTTCCAGATAATCAGACAGGCCCAAGCTCACTACAGGTCTTGCTTGTACATTTGAGACGGCGCTCTGGCATTGAATGTTGGCCACCACACACAAGGCAGATATCGAAATCGTGCTTCAGAAATACAGAAGAGCAACACATTGAATCGAATCGAAAGTCCTCGTAGTCATCCACCGAGTCTTGTACCGAAAGCTGACGCCATGACTCCATTGCTTGGTGGTACCTTTCTCTTCTTCTTTTCGGTTAATGCCGCAGCTTGGATGAGGTTGGTTTCACTGCCCCTCCGCTGGAGCGGTTGTAGATCTATACATATTCACCCCCTATACAGGGTATCTGTCAGTAAAGAAAATGAAGCCAGGCGCTATACGAAAGCGCCTGGTTGTCTTAAACGATCCTAGCGCTCAACATGCATATAGTGCTTTTGGTGCCTTGCTATAGTGCCGTTAGATCGTTTGAAGTAATTTCTAACTGAGCATAATTCAGCCGGCCTGCTGGTATATTCAGACCCTGCTGGTATGGTTGCCCCCCGTTCTACACGAAATGTATGGTACGACACCACCTGGTATGTAATTAACCCAGTTTGTATGGTTTGACCCAAAAAGCTGTATGTTGTGACGCCCTCGTCAGTACCAGGCGGTGCCGTTGGAACGACGTCGCCATCTGGAGTGAAACACAGGAGGACGCCGACGCGGCAATGTCCGTGCTTTGATCACGATGCGAGCTCCTCAGGATCTTGTAGAGGTCGTTGCCGCAGCCAGCTGGGGCCGCACATGACGGACATTCGGAGCCGCGGCTGACTCGCGCTTGTGGTCTCGGGGCGTGTGCTGAGCTGTGAGTCAGCTCGCCTCTCGGACTGAGTCTCGGTGCAGCTTCGTCATCGGCGCGGATCGGAGTGGGAGCGAGGACAGTGGGCCGACTGAACTCACGCTGAATCAGCGGAGGTGGGACGCTCGGCGTCAATTGCCGGCGACCGGTGCCGTGAGTCACGGCTCGTGACGGGTAGCCAAGGAGTCCCCGGCGCAACGCGTCCGTGCAGCAGCAACGCTGTTGAGACCCATCTGCTTCTTCTTGGCAGACAGCGAGAGAGTCTACTTGTCTTGCCGAAAGAGCGCGTACTGGCTGGCGCAGCGATGCAGTTCACGAACGAGCTGTTCCTCGTTCGATGGCTGCTAGAGAGCTTAACAGAGTCAACTGGACCAGAGGCGAGCTTGTCAGGCACAAGACGTAATGCGCCACCGAAACAGGCGCCGAGCTCGCTGGCAGTGTGAGTAACCTGACCGACATGAGCGCGTGGACGCAAGTGTCTGCAGCTGTTACAACCATGTGCCGCGTGGTGTTCTGAGCGCCGCCCGTTGCGCGCCACGACGTTGATTCACAGCGCACGCACTTCGACCTGCTGCGCGGTGAATGCGACCACCTTTGGTGATAAGTTTCTCTGCGCTTCGCATTAAGATTCGGGCATCGAATGGCCAGGCAACCACCGCCGACTCGTCTTCTCCGGCGCTAGAGTTTAGCGCCGGGAGACTAGATATGCGCTGGCTGCAGCCACTTCGGACCGATGGTCCATCCCAATTTCTGAAGATAAGCACCTTCAACGTGACTTGAAGCGCGCTGAATGACCGCGTGGAGCCGGGCCGGTTGCGGAGACTGTGACGCGAGCTGTAGTAATCGCAGCGAGCATTAACCACGGCGGCAGCAGGCGAGCTCTGCTAGCAGATCGCTACAGTATACAGACAGAGCCGTCGCCAGATGTCACGTGGATAAGCAAGCAAATTCGAGCGCCACCTGATCAAGTATCTAGCCTAGTCGGCGATAGTGCAGCGCTGCAGTATGTACAGTACAGTACATCCAGTACTGGACGGCACTGCCGGCCATCTGCCTGGATTAAACCGGCCGGAGGCCATTCCAAAGGTACACCGTGGCACAGAGCGGGACCCGACGAGCATCCATCGATTCGTGCCTCTGATCACACCGACCCGTTCGTATCGCGTGTGCAGTCCGTGCAGTGCAGTCAGTCAGTCAGTCAGTCAGTCAGTCCCTCAGTCGGTGGACTCACTTTTGAACTCGACACTGCGTACGGACACTGCAACGAGTGCTTACTGCAAATCGTCACTGCGATCTTTCGGCCATGAACGTGATGAGCATGAACGCTGCCACGACTGCCAGCAACATGACCAAGAAGAGGGCGTTGCCTGTGTCGGAGGCGGTGATGGCCGTCTCGTCCAGCGTGATGGCCGCGGGTCACGACGACGACGGCGAGGAGATCCTGGTGGAGGCCGAGCCGCTACCGCACGAGGTCGCGACGGACCCCTCGCTGCGCTGCCGCTATCCGAGCAAGCACTGCCTGCGCACGCGCACAGTCAAGAAGACGGGCGCGCTGCATAGCATGTGCGCGTTCCACCGCGCCAAGGCGAACCGCAACCAGCGTCGGCTGGAGAAGCGTAAGCGCCTGCGGCTCAACAGCACGGACAACGTCACGGAAGGCGCGCACCTGGTTGCGGTGGCCCCACAGCACCAGATCAAGCAGGAGCCGTGCACGACGCCGGCGTTCTCACCGAACTTCAAGACTTCGCTGGACGAGTCGGCGGCGTCGCCGTTGGCGTTGCAGTTCCAGTCGCCACGCGAGGTGACGAGCGAGTTTGAGCCGTTCCGGACGCCCGCGGCACTATTCCCGGAGGACCTGGAAGAGCTGTGCGAGCTGGTGGACGTGAACGAGCGACAAGTGCGCACGGGTCCAAGTGAAGACGATTTCCGCTTGCTGTCGCAGCTTCTGCTGTAGGTGATGGCGACGAGGGAGAGCGAGAGAGGAATATTTAGTTAGAAGGAACGTAGTGTTGAATGTAATGAAAGTGAGTTCTCGTAAGATCTTCGAGGTACTTGTTCTTGTAGACGTTAGATTACGATGGAGTGGACAGTCGTTTTCAGCGAATATTGTCTCTATATCCACTGAGTGTCTATAGTAGTAAGGAAATATGCATGCGGAACAGTTGACTTGGACGAAGGCGTTTGGCGGGAGACTGGATTGCATTCTTTACTCGAAGTACTGTATCCATATTGTCATCCATGTCGGCAACATGTGCTTGGCGAGCACACCTCATTACTTACCCTCATCTCTTTAGTCGAGTGACATCAGACACCTGTACGTTAGTGCGGTAAGCAGTCTCTGCTGGTATCCTCAATCACCTAGTTACTATGAGTACAATGGACTGAGTTTTGTATTGTAACGTCGGTCAATCGACACATAACGAAAGTGCCCTTTACATTTCGGAATTCGCTGTTTGTCATTCGATAAGCATTGCTCGTCCTGTCGATTTCACCAAATTGAGTTCATTACGATGGGCAGTTTTATACGGTAATGCCTCCGTCTACAGCAGACAATCCAATCTCATCTCATTCTCGACTACGTACGCCGGGTCTGCACGCTAAGGTCGAAGTAACCTGAAGATCTTACGAGAACTCACTTTCATTACATTCAACACTACGTTCCTTCTAACTAAACATTCCTCTCTCGCTCTCCCTCGTCGCCATCACCTACAGCAGAAGCTGCGACAGCAAGCGGAAATCGTCTTCACTTGGACCCGTGCGCACTTGTCGCTCGTTCACGTCCACTAGCTCGCACAGCTCTTCCAGGTCCTCCGGGAATAGTGCCGCGGGCGTCCGGAACGGCTCAAACTCGCTCGTCACCTCGCGTGGCGACTGGAACTGCAACGCCAACGGCGACGCCGCCGACTCGTCCAGCGAAGTCTTGAAGTTCGGTGAGAACGCCGGCGTCGTGCACGGCTCCTGCTTGATCTGGTGCTGTGGGGCCACCGCAACCAGGTGCGCGCCTTCCGTGACGTTGTCCGTGCTGTTGAGCCGCAGGCGCTTACGCTTCTCCAGCCGACGCTGGTTGCGGTTCGCCTTGGCGCGGTGGAACGCGCACATGCTATGCAGCGCGCCCGTCTTCTTGACTGTGCGCGTGCGCAGGCAGTGCTTGCTCGGATAGCGGCAGCGCAGCGAGGGGTCCGTCGCGACCTCGTGCGGTAGCGGCTCGGCCTCCACCAGGATCTCCTCGCCGTCGTCGTCGTGACCCGCGGCCATCACGCTGGACGAGACGGCCATCACCGCCTCCGACACAGGCAACGCCCTCTTCTTGGTCATGTTGCTGGCAGTCGTGGCAGCGTTCATGCTCATCACGTTCATGGCCGAAAGATCGCAGTGACGATTTGCAGTAAGCACTCGTTGCAGTGTCCGTACGCAGTGTTGAGTTCAAAAGTGAGTCCACCGACTGAGGGACTGACTGACTGACTGACTGACTGACTGCACTGCACGGACTGCACACGCGATACGAACGGGTCGGTGTGATCAGAGGCACGAATCGATGGATGCTCGTCGGGTCCCGCTCTGTGCCACGGTGTACCTTTGGAATGGCCTCCGGCCGGTTTAATCCAGGCAGATGGCCGGCAGTGCCGTCCAGTACTGGATGTACTGTACTGTACATACTGCAGCGCTGCACTATCGCCGACTAGGCTAGATACTTGATCAGGTGGCGCTCGAATTTGCTTGCTTATCCACGTGACATCTGGCGACGGCTCTGTCTGTATACTGTAGCGATCTGCTAGCAGAGCTCGCCTGCTGCCGCCGTGGTTAATGCTCGCTGCGATTACTACAGCTCGCGTCACAGTCTCCGCAACCGGCCCGGCTCCACGCGGTCATTCAGCGCGCTTCAAGTCACGTTGAAGGTGCTTATCTTCAGAAATTGGGATGGACCATCGGTCCGAAGTGGCTGCAGCCAGCGCATATCTAGTCTCCCGGCGCTAAACTCTAGCGCCGGAGAAGACGAGTCGGCGGTGGTTGCCTGGCCATTCGATGCCCGAATCTTAATGCGAAGCGCAGAGAAACTTATCACCAAAGGTGGTCGCATTCACCGCGCAGCAGGTCGAAGTGCGTGCGCTGTGAATCAACGTCGTGGCGCGCAACGGGCGGCGCTCAGAACACCACGCGGCACATGGTTGTAACAGCTGCAGACACTTGCGTCCACGCGCTCATGTCGGTCAGGTTACTCACACTGCCAGCGAGCTCGGCGCCTGTTTCGGTGGCGCATTACGTCTTGTGCCTGACAAGCTCGCCTCTGGTCCAGTTGACTCTGTTAAGCTCTCTAGCAGCCATCGAACGAGGAACAGCTCGTTCGTGAACTGCATCGCTGCGCCAGCCAGTACGCGCTCTTTCGGCAAGACAAGTAGACTCTCTCGCTGTCTGCCAAGAAGAAGCAGATGGGTCTCAACAGCGTTGCTGCTGCACGGACGCGTTGCGCCGGGGACTCCTTGGCTACCCGTCACGAGCCGTGACTCACGGCACCGGTCGCCGGCAATTGACGCCGAGCGTCCCACCTCCGCTGATTCAGCGTGAGTTCAGTCGGCCCACTGTCCTCGCTCCCACTCCGATCCGCGCCGATGACGAAGCTGCACCGAGACTCAGTCCGAGAGGCGAGCTGACTCACAGCTCAGCACACGCCCCGAGACCACAAGCGCGAGTCAGCCGCGGCTCCGAATGTCCGTCATGTGCGGCCCCAGCTGGCTGCGGCAACGACCTCTACAAGATCCTGAGGAGCTCGCATCGTGATCAAAGCACGGACATTGCCGCGTCGGCGTCCTCCTGTGTTTCACTCCAGATGGCGACGTCGTTCCAACGGCACCGCCTGGTACTGCACCGCAAGCAGAGCGATCGTCACCTCCATTTGCGCGACTAGCTCCACGACAGCCACGTGCGTAGCTTGCATCGATCGCCCTGTCGTCCTATCCAGTGTGTAATTGCAGCGTAGCAGGCTTCAATCTACTGCGAGCCGGACTCGCCGAGTGGTAAACTCAAGGACTCATGGGCTTCCACACTCCTGGTCCATAGGCAACGATTAATCAAGCAACACGTTGAAGTGGAACGCCGTCTTTGCCATCGCTAGGCGGCGGCGACCGTCACCTGTGACCAGCACGGCTTTACCTTGCTATCCGCTACTGCAGCTAACTAGGGTTCTAGCTATTTTAGACAGACGGCTGGGATTGCTCCGGCTAAAGCTGGCGCGCTGCCTGTGCTCCGTCATGTCCACAGGCAGCGCGCTAAAGTTTGCTGCGTCGAGCACAGCCACACTCGGCGTTCGGCACCAACTGCATTCGCATCCCATACTAGTCTTCGCTCCGCGATCTTAGACTGTGGATACCGCCTGCTCGTCCTCATGATCGACTACTGTCTGCCGCGATTGCGCATGTTGTTGGAGGCGTCACTGCTGGCGCTCCTCGTCCTGACGGCCTTGACGCTGCGTCGCCGGGTCGCCAAGCAGGACGAAACCTCACCGAAAACCGACGCTCTTGCGTTGTACGACTACTTAAAGCCTACGTTTCGACGCAGCGTGGCTGTCGCGGTGTTGGGACTCGAAGCGTGGGGCGTGCTGGGACTCGAACTGAGTCTGGAGCACGACTGTCCGCGGTCACATTGGCTGGTAGTGCTCTGCTTGTCGCTGTCTGGCGGGTGTCTGCTAGTGGGGACGTGGCTGGGCGTGCGGGAGACGCTGCTCACCATCGACGGCGATGTACGTCACGTCACGGCTCAATTCAACTTCAATGACTTTAACCTGTCCCGTTATCGCATCGACTTGTCTGACTTCCCGGTTTTGCGCTGCCTGTACAGATCCTATCGATGCTCTGGTGTTTGCGCTGTGCGTGCTGCTCGCGTCTGACCAAGCGAGCGTTGCTGCTGCCTCCGTTAACTTTGCTGGTGGCGCTCAACGTCGCGTCCTGGCTCGACGGACGCACGACGGAGGTATGCAGCACGTCGGAGCTACTCTCACCCCGGACTTTCTTCGCTGGAGCCGTCTGTGTCTTCCTAGCCATGTTCGTTGCAACGCTCTTAGCTGTGGGCTGTCCGCTCGTGTCGCGCACGTGTCGTCCAACGACGTCGCGGCTCAGTAAGGTGCTGGTAGCGTTCGGCCTCTCCGTCTTTGCCCTCGCATCAATTGGCTGGGCCGTTGTCGGCTTGGTGAGTCTACCAGGACACCGGAATGGAGTCAGCGCCGGCGCGTTCGACGCCGATAGCTGCTGGGACGACCTCGTCGTGATTCATTCGGCCCAATGGAGCATCGCCCAGCTGCTGGTCGTCGGTAGTCTGCTCCTCTTGACGACATTCTGCTGCCGTCTCGAGAACTTCTTCCTCGCAAGGAATGAACCTGACGTTGACTTGACTGAGCTCTCACCCAGACTCAAAACTATCGCTCTGCAGACAGACACAGGACACACCACGCTGTCTACAGAGAACTCGAATGAAATTGTATGAAAAACTTGCATTATATGTAAATCACCCACCTACAAACTGTCGGACAGGTCTTCTTGCTTAAGCCGCTTGCTTGATGGTGGTGGCCAGCTGCACGAACATGTTTTGGTGGTGTTCCCACTGCTGCTTGACGCTGTTCGCGTGCTCGGCGTTGGCCCCCTCGGCCGTCGCAAGCTGCTGCACAGCTGATCCGCCACGCTGCAGCAGCGCCTGTAGAGACTCGGCACGTGCACGGTTGTGCAATACGATGGAGAGCGATTGCACATCGTGGCCGTTCAGTGCACGCTGCAGACACTCGGTCAGCAGTTCGGCCGGCGGGGCAGGCGGCACGTACAACAGCATAAGCACCAGCGTCTGGCACAAACGATCATCTCCGGCGTCGTTGATGTCCATCTGGCGCCCACCGTCAATCCGTCCGGACAACAGGTGGTCCACCAAATAAGGAAAAAGCACAAACCGAGCGGACGGGTGCAGCAGCGGCAGTGCGCGACTCACCAGCAGTTTACCCTTAGAAGCCGTCAGCATCTTGTGGAGCTGCTGCACATCGCAGCTCATGACGCCACGAGCGACTGACTCACCATCGCCGTCGGCTGGTTGTGTCACATTGACACCCAGAAGCGCTGCCAGCTCCAGAAGCAGCGACGCCGTCCGCGAACGCAGTTCAACCAGGGCCGGATCCATCTCGTCCTCGTTCATCGAGTGAAACTGCTGCACATTAATGCCTCGAGCATCCAGCAAGTGGCGTGCATCTTGCAATGATAACAGACACTGCATACCGCGGTCCAACTGGAGACGCAACTTCCACGTGTCGTTGGCAAACACCGAGTTACGACTAGCATCATCGTTCATGCGCAAGACCTTGGCGGCGTGAGCTTCCGCTGCAACAGCCTGAGCACCAGGACTCGAGCCGCGCACGTGTTTGGAACTGGCAGCTTCACTGCTGGACTCTGCCGTCGCAGAAGCAGCAGTCTCGTCTTCACCTTCACATCCACTGGACGGCGTCCGCTCTGGATCTTCCGCATTTGTCGGTGACGAAGCGGGTGGCGAGTTACTTCCATCCGTACCAGCCAGATTCAGCAACTGCTTCGGACGGTACAGACTGCTCTTAGTGTTGCGTCCGAGCACGTGAAACTCCGATTCCCAGTTGCGCGACTTGACTTCACGCTGTACGTCACGCGGGTCGACAGATTTAATGTGTTGCAGTTTCCAGGACGGAAGCGGGACGGACGGACGGCCAGGTACACCAGCACGTGCGCGCTTCTGCATGTAATTGTGGAAATAATAGTCATCACTGAAGGGGTCACTTGAGCGCAGCCACTTCATCTGTTGTTGCATCACAAAGTTCACATCACGCGGAGTCATCATCTTAAAGGCCGGTGGGTTCATCATCGGGGGCGGGTAAGGCATGCTGCTTCGTCCAGGAGGTCCAGGGAATGGCGGACGCATCGGAGGAGGTGGACCACGTCCGTAAAACTGCGGCGGAGGCGGCGAACCACCAGGATACATTCTCTGTGGTGGTGGACCTTGTGGAGGACCCTGCATGTACATAGAATGGGGAGACCGGCCGTGGATTTGAGGCGGCGGGGGCGGCATGAAGTGCATTTGTTGCTGTTGTTGCCTGTTGGGCGGCGACATGGGAGGAGCCATCGGGGGCGCACGCCATGCATTGGGCGGCTGAGTGTTCTGTGGCATTGGCGGGGCAGGAACGGGTGGAGCCTGTGGAAGCGGAGGCGGCGCCTGCTTCAACGGCGGCGACACGGCGTCGTCCACTGAGTCGTCGTCGTCTAGACCCAGTCCTCTGAGGCCTGGCACTTGGCTCTCATCCAGCTCAGAGTCCTGTTCCAAGCTTAAACCAGGCGGAGGAGCTCGTGTCCCAGCTGTGGTTCCCGTCTTCTCGGCTGTATGGCCGTGAAACTTCTCCTCAAGTCTCGAGAACTCTTGTTGGCCTCTTGCCCACTTAAGGTCCTCTGAAGGTGCCGCTAGTCCAGGTGGAGCGCTGAATCCTGGAGGCGCGCGGCTTGAAGATCCGGCACTGGTCTCACTGCTTCCCGTGGCAGCGGCTCCGGACTGGAAGCTGCCCATGAAGACGGCGGAGAAGGCGTCGTTGAAGAAGAGCGAGGAGCTGCCGGCGTCACTGGCCTGAGCGCCGCTCTCCACAGGCCCCAACAGGTCGTGGGCGCGCAGATCAGCCAGCAGGGACTCGTACTTCGTGTCGTCCACGCTGCCGTTAGTGAAGAAGGCCGGCAACCCGTCCAAGGACGAGCCAAATAGCGAGTCTTCCGAGGCCATGGCGGGCGTCTCGAGCTACGTAGAGGCTGGGAAAACGATGCAACAAGCGGGAAAAAGCTGCAGCAGAGACGGATGACAGTAGAAACAACCGGTTAGCGGGCGATGTAGGCGATTCGAGATGCAACCGGTACGGATGCAAACGTTAGACGATGGTGAAGATAGTGGTGCTATTTCCCCGTCGAGAAAGATGCTGCAGACAGCAGGACACGCGAACATACCTTAGCTACTTGGCAACGTGGTTGTTGTGGCCCTCCACTTGGCAAATGAACTCCCCCTCGGAATAGCAACTTAAGAAGTAACTTTACGTTGCGGGTATAGATTGGAGCAACATTAATGAGAATATGAAGCCATTTGGTTCTACACGTTAATGGCTTACTGCTTCTTGGCTACACGCTTGGCCTTAAGGCGTTTAAGCTCACGTACGAGTCCTAATAGGAAGGGCAGGAGAAGAGGAGCCAATAGTGGCGCATATACGCCCAGCATCTGCTCTTGAGGGAAGTAGAGCTGACGGATCATAGTGTGGTCGTAGTACGCGGCATCCGTGAGCTCCGAAGCTTGACGAGCCATGACCAACAGGCTGCGCACGTTCGACATGTCCACGCACTCTTGCTGCTGCTCGCGATAGCTGTCGCAAAGGATGGCTTCAAGTCTCGTGACGGCTGTCTCCACTCGAGTTTGCACCTGCTTCAGCACACTCAGCTCCGGTAGCGTTTCTACGAGCTTCACCGTTGACTGAAGCGACTCAATGGCCGTCTGCATGAGCTTGGAGAAGCGATCACGCATGACGACGTCCAACTCCCAGTCGGCAATCCCATCCGATACTGAAGGTAAGAAGAGCAATCGCCGCCTTGATGCGTCGCTGTCTGCCGTATCTTCCTCTCGCTGTCGATGAATAAAGGACGGGACGCCCAGTAGTGTACGAAATTCCGTGACGAAAAGTCCCATGACTCGCTGAAGCTCACGCGCTTTAGTTACTGCGGCTAATGCAGCCATGTCCTCTTGAGATTTGTTGACAGGAGAGTTGCTGGTAAGTGCATAAGGATTCAAGACGACGGCAATGCCCCAGCCCGGCAGCTCGAACGACGTCGCCAGACCAGTGTTGCTCTCTTTTTGACCTACAGGACGGATGTACAACGGGGCATGGACGGTATCTGGCAGCGCAGCCATGAAGTGGAGCACTTGCTCTCCATCATCTAGCACCAAAGCGTCCAAGAAGTCGTTCGCGCTCTTAAACTACAAGAAACAGTATAAGAGACCATCAGCAAATCAACAACGGACTACAAACACAAAGATCACAAACACGCTTACATGCTTGAGATCGTCAGCATCGGTGTAAAACCTCGTCCCATCCGGACTCGGCGTAACCTTCTTCGCCAGTCTCGCATACTGTACCACCTGCGTCTCCACTGTAAAGTTGGCCAGCGGCCCAACCTTGTGTACAAATCTGCCCATGTATTGGTCCACCAGCGTCCGTAGATCCTCCGTCCAAGGCGTCACCGGGTTCTCCTTCAGTAGCGAAAACTGCAGTCGATAGCGCAGCGCTCTCCGCGCCATCTTCGCTTCGATATTCTCCTTGACGATCTTCCGAGGGTACACGTGCCTCTGTACCAACGTTTCAATGGCAGAATGCACCGCATCTCCCCTTTTAACTTGGCACTGCGAGGACCACGCGTGACGATATTTCCCAATGGTCAGAATAGCGGTAGAAGCCGCTGCCTTCTCGTCACAGAGCAGGAAGACAGTGAAGTGCTTGTGCGGCGTCGCTACCAGCGTCTCCAGCACATCGTCTGTCACCTGCAGACCTGAATTCAACGCAGTCTGCAGCGCCTTCTTTTGGTCGGCGTTTAGTTGCAAGTTATGCGTTGAATAAGCGACGTTGGGGGCGCTGGAAAGCGGCACAGATGAAGACGCTGCCGTGTAGACGTCCACCTGGAACGTGTCCGGTCGTCCGAAGCGTGACGCCGCCCACGACAGCTGCTGGATGCGTGACACGGGGAGCGTTACGCGCTCCACCTGCGTCAGGTGCCAGGCCACGGGCGCCGCCAGTAGCGCGAACAGCACGAAGGCACCCACGATCTGCAGCCGCGTGCCGGCCATACTCGTGAAGTATCTATCAATCGAACGATCGTAACTAGGTTACGTTTCGAGGTTACGTTGAATTACCGGGCACTTTAGCTGCCTGCCTGCTAATGGAAAAATTGCTACCAGCTATCGATGACCACGGCCAACAGAGCCTAACTATTTAAACTTAAAGCCCTTGCGCTTGAAGTGTTTGAACTTGCCCTTCTTGTTGTAATAGCCGCCGCTGTAAGCCACACCTGGGTACGCGACGTACTGCGGCTGCGGCGGTGCTGCCACGTAGCTGCCTGGAGCGAGCGTAGCCTGCACGAAAAGCTGACGGCCTTGTGCTGCGTAGTAGGCTTGTGCCTGCTGCGGAGGCGGCGCCCCGTAAACGCCTGGCGGTGAAAGATACCCTGCGGGTGGCGGAGGGTACTGCGCCGGGTATGGCTGGCCTGGTGCCGGGTAGCCTTGCGGAGGTGGGTACTGCTGACCTGGAGGCGGGTAGCCTTGAGGTGGGTAGCCTTGAGGTGGGTAGCCTTGAGGTGGGTACCCTTGCTGGGGCGGGTAACCTTGCTGGGGCGGGTAGTTGCCGCCGTACATGTCGTCGCTTGCTGCACGTTCTTAATAGTCGATTGGATTTGTGCGCTTGGCTTCAACACGGCGTCTTTGCAGCGTAACCGGGGTACGTTTTCATATTTAAAACGCCAGTTTTGGATACCATTCGTGACACCGTTTGTCAAAGGTCTTAGGTTAGGTGTCTGAGCAAAACTGTCCGGATAATAATGTCGCATCAGATGCCGTAGGTTTCTTTAGACGCAGGCTCCATTTCGAGCGTAATAGCTAGACTAGCTAGACGGACGGCGAAGATGGCAAGGCACGAGCAGAACGAGTCGGTGACGGACACGCCCGTACTGGAGGAGGCGCCGCGCACCGAGCCGCCCGCGGAGACGAACAACCGCGGCAACTTCACGCGCAACCTGAACAAGGAAGCGGACGAGAGCGTGGCGCGCAAGATGTTCCTAGGCGGGCTGGCGTTCCTACCGTGGTTGCACCTTGTCAACGTTATTTTCTATCGCAAGCAGTTCATGGACCCGACTATCGATGCTACGGTCACCATGTGTACGTGGGATACAGTCCCCTCTTCGCAGTTGCTGCTGCTGGTCCTTGTGGTGGAATGCTGGTTGTCCTCTATTGCCTGTGCTGATGTTGGTTTCTGTTTCGTGTTTGCCAGGGGTACGACGATCGTTCATGGGCTTCTGCTTCTGGACAGTGCTCTTCCTGTCATGGGTGCTCGTCTTCCAGCTCAAGTGGAAGGAGTTCGGCTGGCAGAGCCTCGTCATGGTAGTGCCCGACGAGGACGAGAACGCGGGCTGGTGAGTAAACCCAGGAGCTCGAAGCTTAAGAATAAGGTCGAACGGGAGTCTATTGTCGCCTCTCACAGTCTGCCGACACTGTACCATGCTTCCTCACTCCACTCCGTCGTTGCAGAGGCGATCAGCACGCCCACAACTAAACGGCGTCCGAGCGACGCCATAATTTCCATACAAACTTCTATTCTACACCATGTTCATACGACCCTACTGAATCCAAGTGCATTTGCTGTACGATTTCCGTACCTAATCGGGAAGCTCCGACTGGAATAATATCTCGAGCTGCCACCGAAGCACAACTCACCGCCTCGACACCTTCCTGCTCTCCGCTCTTCAGTCGGCAACCATGAGCGCCCCCATCCTTTCCATTGACACGCAGCATGAGGACATGATCGTACGTCTCTTTGTCTTCCTCCTGGCTCTCTCCGCGCCCTGTTTGCGCTTCTCCAGCGCCTCTGAATTGACACCTTGCGATGGCGATCTGCCTCTTTATCTATTTCTTTGCGTATAACAGCACGACGCGCAGCTGGACTACTATGGCAAGCGTCTGGCCACCTGCTCCTCGGACCGCACCATTAAGGTATACGACGTTACGGGCGACGTGCAGAACAACGAGCAGATCCTGTCGGGGTACGTGGCGTGGCATCGCACTAATTAGCGCCGTGACCGTAGCACTTAATAGTTTTATTGTCACTGCAGCCACGAGGGTCCCGTTTGGCAGGTAGCGTGGGCGCACCCCAAGTTCGGCGTGTTGCTGGCGGCCTGCTCGTATGACGGCAAGGTGATCATCTACCGCGAGCAGAGTTTGAACCAGTGGACGCAGGCCTACGTGCACGCCTTCCACGAGTCCTCGGTCAACAGTATCGCTTGGGCGCCGCACGAGTATGGACTCGCGCTCGCCTGTGCCTCGGCGGATGGCACCGTCTCCGTGCTCAGCTATTCGCGTACGTGGTCAGCTGCAGGGACATATCTGAATCCTTTTATGCAGTGGTTAACGGTCTGGCGATGTCGTTTCTGTAAATATTGCAGCCGAAGGCTGGAGCGTGAGCCACTTTAAGGACAGTGCACTGGGCTGTAACGCCGTGAGCTGGGCTCCTTTCAACTCGGTGGGCTCGCAGGGTCCTACGGGTCCCATCCGACGCGTGGTGACGGCGTCGTGCGACAAGACGATCAAGATCTGGAGCCTGCTTGAGGGTGAGACGGAATGGACGAAGCAGGAACTGAGCTCTGCTCCTGCCCACAGCGACTGGGTGCGCGACGTGGCTTGGGCTCCGAGCACGGGACTGCCCGTGAATCTCATCGCTAGTTGCTCGGAGGACAAGCACGTGTACATCTGGTCGCAGACTGCCGAAGACAGCACTTGGAAGCGTGAGCTGCTGCATACGTTCGACGCCCCCGTGTGGCGTGTGAGCTGGTCTGTCACCGGCAACGTGCTGGCTGTGTCTTCGGGCGACCACAAGGTCACGCTCTGGAAGGAGACACTCGACAAGAAGTGGATGTATGTATTCATTCATTATTGTGTGAAGGGTGCTGATACTAACTCTTGCTGTTGTTACTTACAGTCAAATTTCGTCTGTGGACGAGGCGGGTGCCATTCACAACGGCAACGAGTAGATGTGTCTGACGCTATTAGGAGACGGAAAGCCGATGTGAAAAGGCGTTCTTGGTCATCCTGTGTTGACTTGCAGTAGCCCCGTTCCTGTTGTTTTTGGTCGTCCGTAAATTCCTTTAGACGGTAGGTGGCGGATCTATATGGTGGGGTTTTCTTCATTGGAATGAAGAGAGGTGACTGCCAGGTGACGGCCAAGACTGAAAGCGTTGATGGCATCAAAAGCATGACAGACAAAGAACTCAAGGACTCGAGTAATACACATGCGTACATACATATCGAATGCTGAATGCACTGCAGCAGTAAGTACATGGCGGCTCGCCCCTCTGCCGGAGTCTGCAGTATCTACTCGCTTTTGTGTCAACCTTATCCTATCCTAACATTTCCCGTGCGTCTACTCTTCGAAGTTGCGCGTCCACCGCCGCTGGAACTTCTCCTCGAGTGCCTGCACGCACTTGTAATGTACTTGGTGTTCGTGGTTAAAGCTAGATAGCGTCATCTGCTGCTCAGAAGAGCGCGCCTCCTCTTTCTTCCACTCTGGATCCGATGGATCCAGTCTCTTGCTAATCAAAGCACTATGGCGCTGCTCCACCGTCCGCAAGTACCCAGCAATCCAAACATCGTCGACAGTCACACACACCGCCGGAATGTCCGCAAGCGCCTCCACGTCCGTAAAGAATCCTCGTCGGTATGCGTTTCCACAGCATGCCTGTAAGATATCCACATAACGTCCATTGGGCCGCATAAAGTAGGGCACATAGGCCGGCACCACGCCCACTTCGTGCCACATGGGGAGCATTCCCCACCCACAAACTCCCAGTACGTCGTCCGGCTTGGCCACCGCTTCCCACGCCAGCGACGCTACGAGCTCCGACGGGTACTCGAAGTCATCATCCAGCGTGATGATCAGCGTCGACGCATTCGTCTCCAGTCTCAGAGCTCCCAGCAACTTCGTGGCCGGGCCGTCGTCCACGCAGCGGTTCACCTTGACCAGGGGCGCGAGGCTCACGAGTTCAGACGGAACCTCAGTCTCGTCGTAGGAGCGCTCTGGGTGCCGCTTCATGGGACCCTCCGGTATGTTGACGTAGATCTGATCCGGTTGTAGACTCTGGTTGGTGAGCGAGCGCACGCTGTCCATAACCTTGTCCAGGCGGCTGGGCGTCGTTGTAAGCGACACCACGACACGGAACGGCGGGCGCCAGGGCGGCGATGTGGGCGGTAGGTCGTCGGCCCCGCGGCCGTCGTAGGCTGTGGTGAAAAGCGCCGTGGCCGCGGGCGAGATGCTGCCGTAGCGCACGAGGAGCTGCGTGTAACCCCAACAGACGAAGAGCGCAGCGGCCACCAGCAGCGCGCGCAACAGCGTCACATGTCGCAACAACGAGTGAGGGTGCTTGCTGTGGCGCGGCAGCACCGGTTGCCTCATGAACACGCTCCACTCCCGGGTCATGCGCGCGAGCATGAAGGGAAGAACTCGAGGACTGGTCCCAGCAGTTGGAAAATGGATGCACTCGGTGTGTGAAAGTAACAGTCGCATAATCGCACTTTAGTATGTAGGACAGGTTAGTCCGGACAAGAGGAACAAGCGATAGATTCAAAGAGTGATGTTTTACTTGGTGCATGTAAGAAAAATGATTCACTTATCCTGTATCAGAGGAAATGCGGTACGAATCTGAGCAACATATACCCTTTCAGAACATTTGATTTTTCACATCCACCTTAAAAGGTCAAAAATATTTTGTTGTGTACCACACGATCGCTGAAGTATCAGTTAAGTTCCGTCTGGATTCTCGATTGCCCAAAAAGCAGTTCAATCAGAGGGTACAGCATCAGGATGAATCTGTTCGGGCGCAAGTCGGCAGCGCCTCCACGCACGGGGCCCGTGGCGACGGCCGACACGATCCGAAAGCTGCGCGAGCAATTGGAGTCGCTGGAGAAGCGTGAGCTGCACATTGTGAAGAAGATCGCGCTGCAGCTACAGGACGCCAAGCAGAAGAGCGCGGCCAAGGACAAACGCGGCGCCATTTTCGCGCTCAAGCGCAAGAAGATGTACGAGGCCGAGGTGGAGAAGCTGCAAGGCGCGCGTATGACGCTCGAGACGCAGGTCATGACGCTTGAGAGTGCACACGTCAACATGGAGACTTTCACGGCGCTGCGCTCGGGCGCCGAGCAGATGAAGGCCATTCATGGCCAGATGAACGTGGACAAGGTGGATAACATTATGGACGACATCCAGGAGGAAATGGCTACAGCGGACGAGATCGGCCGCGCCATATCGCAACCGCTCGGATCGCAGCTTTACGATGACGATGAGCTCGAGGACGAACTACGCGAGATGGAGGAACTAGACCTGGAGGAGAAGACGCTGGAGCCCGTGGCCGCCACACCCGCAGAAGCTGTGGCGGCGGCGGCCAGAGCCCCACCCGCGCCGGTTGCAGCTGTGGCAGCGGCTACTGCCACGTCGGCGCAGTACAACTTACCGGACGTGCCTACACACACCGTCGAGTCCAACATCAACGTGGTGGGCAACGCGGACGAAGACGAGCTCGAGGCGCTACGGAAGCTCGAGGCGTCCATGGCGCTGTAGTGCACATCAGATCATAAAGAAAGCAGAAGCAGGTTGAAGTGCCAAGAGCTTGTCCCAAGGTGATAAATTGCGTAATGTTGTCACCGCCTGCGAGCTCTTCTTCGGATATGTATGGCAATAAAGGAAAACGGATACACAAGTGGCAAACTGCAGTGGACAATGTTTTGAGTTAAGCAGATAGACGGCTGTACACAAAACCCTCGTCTCTCCTTCTCCTTCTCGTCACCCTGTAGTCTGCAGCCTGCGGCTCTTGTCTTGCTCTCCTGTCGCATTGCATCTATCTCTTAACCCACTGGAATTTCTTACGGGCCTTGGCCTGACCAGGTTTCTTCCTCTCGACCATACGCGGATCACGCGTGAGCAGTCCCGCCTTCTTGAGCGCCGGACGCATCTCCGGTTCGAAATTCTGCAGCGCACGGGCGATACCATGACGCACAGCGCCGGCCTGGCCTGTCATACCTCCTCCCTTCACCGTGCAGTACACGTCGAACCCGCCAATCTTCTGCACCACCGAGAAGGGCTTAAGCACGTCCTCGCGGTGAGTGTCGCGCACAAAGTAGTCCACCAGGTCCTTCTTGTTCACCTGTATGCGGCCCGCGAAGGGCTGTGCAGCGGGCTTGACCCACACGCGCGCCGTGCTGGTTTTGCGGCGGCCGGTGCCGTAAGCGCGACCCTTCTCGTCGAGCTTCCGCACCCGCACGATCTTGTTCTTAGCCTCGTGAAAGGTGATGCGCGCAGACTTGGCGCGGATTGCGCGCTCCTCCTCGATGGTCACCATGTTACGCACAGACTGCAGCCACGTCGGGACGCCTTCCTCAGTGACGGCGTCCATGTCGCCGTCAAAGCCGAACCACTTGTCGCCGTCCTGTCGGCCCCAGCGCTCCTCATCGAAGAACTCGGCATTGTGCGCCAGGAAGGCGTCGAGGCGGCGCCGCCGCTCGGCCGTGGAGATGCCCTCCTCGTCAATGGGCAACAACTCTTCCACCTCAACTTCCTCGTCGTCTGAGTCTGAGTCACTTTCTGAGTCTGAATCTGAGTCCGAGTCGCTGTCGTTGTCCTTGGGCGCGAACAGCTTGGCGGGGTCCGCCTTCTTGTCGTTGTCGGCCTTGTCGCTCAGGAAGCGCGCACCAGGTACCGACACAGCGTTCAGCAGCGGGCGCCCGAATGACGGACGCAGCGCAGTTGCCGCCGCAGGGGCCGCTGCGCGCGCCACGCGACGCGCCGTCAGCAGCAGCAGCTTCATGTCCTCAGCCTGGAGATGCGGGGGAATGAGAGGCGTGAAATGGCTCGGCACTTTTGGTTATCTGTGGCCAGAGGAATCATGAGCTAGGAGTGGATGAAATGTTAGAATATTGATCGATACGATTGGCTGAAAAGAATATGTTGGCAAGGATAAATAGGTACCATACAGTACTTCAAAATTGTATTTATGTTCGCTTTTGTATTAGTGTGTATTTCCCTTCTCTACATGGTACAGGCGTCTACTCGGCGATACTTTCCTGCTGTTGCGGGGGCGGAAGCTGTGCCTTCATGACCTCCTGGTAAAGCAATTTCTTCAGCGTCTGCGGGTCGTACGACATTTGCGCGTAATCGAATTGCGTCAGCTTCGTCGCGACGTCGGCGTGGCACGGCTGCTCCAGTTGCGGGTCGCGCCACTGGCTCACGTACGGGTGCTCCAGTGCCTCGGCGGCTGTGATACGCTTGGCCGGATCGAACTGTAGCAGGCGGTCTAGCAGATCCAGTCCGTCCGGATTGGCTTCCGGGAATATCTGCGCCCAGTCCACCTTAGGCACATGTGGGTTCTGGACCAGGAACTGCCGTCCGGCGTAGCGGCGCGCCACGGGGTTATCGCAGAAGCTGAAGGTCGTCGGGGTGCCCACAATGTCCACAATCACCTTGAGCTGATCAACGTAAGACGTTCCAGGGAACATAATGTGTCGACCCAGCAACTCGGCAAATATGCAGCCAATAGACCACATATCGATAGCTTTGGTGTACGCGTTCGCTAGCAGCAGCTCTGGGGCTCGGTACCATCGTGTAACCACATACTCCGAGAGTCCTTCGGCCAGATCCCGGTCGTTCGCATGCCGTGCAAGCCCAAAATCGCAGATTTTGATCCGGCAATCCGAATTTACGAGGATATTGCTCGGCTTGAGATCGCGGTGCAAGACATCCGCCGAGTGTAGATAATGAATGCCACAGAGCATTTGGTACAGGAAATACTGCACTTGATCATCGCTTAAACTTTCTTTCGAGTGGATAATACGGCACAAATCCGTCTCCATGAGTGGCTGGATGATGTACAGATCTTCGAAATGCTCGTAGTCTAGTGGTCGCTGCAGCTCGTGGAAGCCCATAAGACACGGATGTGTGCCAATCTCGCTCATCAACTTGATTTCGCGTAGTGCCAATAAAGCCACTTTTGGATGTCGCAAAAACTGGCCCAGTTTTTTTATGGCAAAAGTACCGCCATGGACAAAATCGCTTGCTGCAATCACCTCACCGTAGGTCCCTTTTCCTACAATCTTGACCATTCGGTACTTTTCCGCCAATTGATAGCGTACGCCATTGATAACAAACTGGTGCATGACCTCGTCTCCTGGAGGCGAAAATTGCTGCGTCAATTTTGTGAACGAGCGGAAACTCGTACGTGCTGACGGGCTTTCGAACGACGCCAGAGAAGCAGCTCCAATACTTCCGTCGTCTGAACAGAAGCTGCCCCGGTAACTGTCCCGGAAACTCGACGTCGAAGATCGTTGTGAGACGGACCGATGGGACATGGACGAGATTGTAAGACCGAGCTGCAACTTGCCAAAGAAACTCTGGTGGTCGTTGGACAGTACGTAGCTCTTTAGTTCTCCTGCCCTTGACGCATTACTCCCGGTTTTTCTCCAGCTTCGTCGCCCCATCAGTCGACTGGAAATTGTACCGCCAGTGCTTAAACTGCTACCACTGCTGCTGTTCAAGAAGCTAGCAAGGTTAACGTGAGTGCGGGCAACAACCTCGTGATTCGAGTTACGGCAGCATTCAATGAGCAACACAGTGTTGTCATCACGTGACAGCCGGTCAAACTGCAAGAAAAGCTCCTGTTGGTAATTGTACGACCACGACGGCGTGAGTTCACTCGAGTCGGCCGGACATTCCACAGGAGGAGACGACCGAGACTGAGCTTCTGTATGCCATACGCCCTCAAACTCGTTGGTATCCAGCGAACAGCGAACGAAAAACTCGTCGCCTTGCAACTCTCGTGACCGAACATCCGTGATTTGGTACAGATTAATTGAAACCACATAGCCACCGACCACTGATTCCCGGATGCGCTCTGCCAGCGATGGCAGCGTGAGGTTTGTAGTGCAACCAGGTGCTTTAAACACGACACTGGAGGCCACAACGTCGCCGAAAATCTCCCAGCGACTCACGCGGCCGCCATCGCTCGGCTTAAAGTGCAGCTTGTGAGTCCACTGCTGCATAAACCTAGTCTGATTGTATCGCACTTGCATGGTTTCCCTCCCGGAGATGACGACCACACGATTGCGGTTCCGGCGGTGGCGCAGTTCAAAGTCTGCGGTCTCACCCTGTTCTTCGTCCTCCTCCATCTGGATGCTCTCTACGATAAACTGTTCCACCTGTACAGATTGAGATAACCTTGAGAAGTACTCGAGAACGCCACCAAAACCGCGGTATTTGCCCTCGAACGGCACCATGGGCAGGTAGTTGCTGCGTAGAATCACGTCGGACTTCAAGAGCGAAAAAAAGCGGACCAGCACGTGGTCCATTGGCGCTAGCACGTTAGTCTTGGCCAGAGGCTGGTTTGGGGTGACCGACATGAACGACGCCGTCGACTTCTTGCCGCTCGGCAGCGGCAGCGTGAGACTAGATCTGTCCGTCTCCTCCGTCGCTCCTCCAGGGGTGCACGGCCCGGCCGTAGACGGCGAAGGGGGCATAACAATCCGCACTCCACCGTCGTCCGCCGTCACCCTGGCACACAATGTCGCGTAGAAGTACTCGTATCCTTTGTAAAAGTCGGCCACGTCGGTGCGCAGTCGCTGCACGGCCGGGCGCATGTGGCCCGAGACGTCATAGTCGGCGATGGCGTTGGCCACGAGCTGCAGCCACGCGAGCTTGCTGGCCTCTGAATTGGTGCGAAAATGCAGCTGATGGCCCTTTTGTGTGGCCAGTGTGAACCTGAAGGCGGACTCGGAGTCCGCGGAGGTGGCGGTGGCCGAGGACGGACTCATGGCATCGGCCCCGGATTCCGACTGCGGGCTAGCGCCGGCCACGGGCGTGGAAGCCGCCGAGCCCGTCTGGCTAGCTGGCCCTCCGACGGCCATGCTCGGCATCTCTTCGACGTCCCAAGCCTTAACGAGCGATACGCGGTCCGAGAAGCCAAACTTGCCCTTCTTGATCTTGGACTTGGCGTTCTGACGGCGTGCGTCCTCCTCGGACAGGTAGCAGTAGAGCGAGCGGCCACGCAGCACAAAGTAGTACGTCTCCCAGTGTTTGAGCCAGTCGCTGCGCTTCTGCAGGTAGCCCTCCCAGTGGAAGCGCAGTGGCACGTCATGTGGCACTGAGCGGTGCGGAGCGTGGGCCGCGGACGGCGTGGCCAGGCTGCGCGACTGGCTGGCCGACGCCGGGGAGATGGACATTGACGACGTCGATGATGCGCGCGACTTGATGTCGTACGAAGCCGATAGCCGGACGTCCTCGCCCGCCCCGGCCGGCGCAGACCGCATCGACATGCTCGGGCTTTGCGTCATGTTCCGGACTGGAGCCTTGCCAAGTCTCTGGTAAACAAATCAACCGGCTCCAGAATGAAAAAAATGAAAACTTCTAGGAGAAAAGGTTATATTATAAAGTTAACCTTTTCAAAGGTGAAAAATAAAAATAAAAAGGTTTCAAACAAAACAAAGATGGCTATAATTTGCTAAATACAGTATTTGTTCGCTTACTCGTCGATACACGTATTATTATTATCAGACAAGAGGTCGTCGGGAGTTTAAGGATAAAATTAAGGGCAACTGTCAATTTGATATATGTTGCCGTACAAAATCATTCAAAATCAAAGAAAAATCAGGTGATTTGTTTGTCGGGGTAGTATCCATTTGTCAAGATTTTGACTGCCGACAAACGTCCCGCAGGTGGCAATGGTGGGGAAATTCAACAAATTCACGCGCATGTCAACAACCCGCCGGTATCGTTAAGGAGGAATAGCAGACCACCAGTTTTAACTCGGTGCATGCTGGTCGCTGCATTTTTACACCAGAAAAAACTGCGTGCACATTGGCAAGAAAAAGAGTTTTAATGCAAGTCCTAATTGACTGACGTTTACGGTGAATGGCCCAGTCTGGATCAATTAAATTGGTAATAAGCTGATTGTTATTTGGAGCGACCCGGGTCGGGCCGCTCCAAATAATTGCGTGTCACGGACCGGGTTTTCTTATTTATGGCGGAAGATTGCCACAAGCTAGGAATTCTGGTAACAAGTTGAACCCGATGGGGGGGTGGGGGGTGACGTCGTGGCCAGTTGCGCCGCCTGGGTGGCGTGCTTCTGACGACTAGATTATCATCTGGATCGAGCAACGCGATGACGGTGCTTCAGTACACGTACTATTAATCTTTTCTCAGATTTGCTTGACTGCGACGACTGCGCTTGCCAGCTCGCGATCCTGAAGTTTCGGTCGCGACTGAAGCTAGTCGCGCATCGTACAGCATGACATGCTAGTGACTAAAGCTGAGACGCGTCATCGCGTTACCGGAGACTTTGGCCAAGTGCGTCAGCTTCGCTTCAACTTGTCAGCCAATAGCAATTCGCCACGACCCCCAAAACGATTGTGAACTCGTAGCAATCCTCCATCATGATTGCTACGATGCTTCAGGACGACCTTAACCAGGCCGCAAGTGTCGAGTCATGACACTGGAGTGATCATCAACCACGTCTTCTTTGCGACTAACAAGCCTGTGTTGGAGTGATCAAGTCGTATCAAGCACCTCATTGTGGAGAGGGACCCAGACAGCACCGGAAACAATTTAGTCACAATTCAATTTGCCACATAAACAGCAGCGTTTTTCGAGATCACCATGAGTGACGCCATTAAGAGCGGTGAAACTACCACAGAGGTGAAGTCTACGACGTTGGTGGCCGCTGCTATCGACGCGGGCAAGTACAAGTTCATCCCGGAGTTTGGTGGCCAAGGCCTCTCGTACTGGACCGAGCTGCAGCGACTTTATGCCGCGTCCGAGACCATCACGCGTGAGTTTATCAACAACGCGGCCCGGGCGCTGCTGGAGGAGTCAAGCACGGACGAGGCCAAGACGTCCGTCGCGTTTGAAGCTGTCGTTGACTTGGCCAAATGGCTGCAGTATCTGGAGATCGGCGACGTCCCGGACGGGTTGGCGATGAACCGGGTCTTCTTCAGCATGCCGTTGTTGATGCTGACGCAATGCGCCAACTATCTCAACTTCCTCGAGACTACGCGCGTCACCCACGAGAGCATGCTCAAGAACTCGGCCACGGCTATCGGCCACAGTCAAGGCGTCGTGAGTGCTGCGATCTTCGCGGCGGCTGCAACAGTGGACGAGTTTCAAGAACTGGGGATCGATATGCTGCGCTACATGTTCTGGCAAGGCCTACGTGCGCAGGAGACGTATCAAGAGATGCTGGTGCTTTACAACCAGAAGCACAAGAAGGTGGCGAATGCCAGTCCCATGCTTGCTGTGCGTGGGCTCAACAAGGAACAGGTGCTGAAGACACTCGAAATTGCTCAGCGTCAAGCTAAAATGCCGGACCTGCAGCTCTCACTCATCAACGCGTCGAATATGATCAACGTGACGGGTTTTCCTGCCACTCTGACGATGCTGAAGCAGTCGCTCGAGGCGGTGATAGCCAAGCCCGGTGCTGAGCAGACCCGCATCCCGCACTCGCAGCGACAACCCGTAGGATCCCTGTCGTTTTTGCCGCTTTCTGCTCCTTTCCACACTCCGCTACTAAGTGCAGCGAAGTCTAAGGTGATGCAGGACGTTCAACGTGTTCACTGCAAGCTCAAAGGAAGCCAACTGCTGATCCCAGTGTACGGGACCAACACGGACGCGACCAACCTACAGACGGTTGACGATGTCATGGAGGAACTCGTTGAGTTGCAGCTGCTACAGCTCGTAGACTGGACGGCTACGTGGTCAATGATTACGACGCACCACTCGGACACGACCCACGTCCTTGAGTTCGGCCCGGACCTCGGCGTGGCCAAGTTGAGCAACAAGGTGAACGAAGGTCTCGGTATACAGGTGGTCGTCGCTACTTCCAGGTATCCGCTCATCAAGTCGTCGGCGTTGGTCGGACTCGACCAGTTCATTGACGCGGCGCCGACCTTCAGCTCGACAGACTCGACGTGGGCGAAGAAATTCGGTCCGTACGTGACGTCGCAGGGCAAACTCGTCAACAACTTCACGCGCGTGCTCCACAAGCCGCCGGTTATGGTGGCGGGGATGACACCGACCACCAGTCTGAACGGCGTCGACCTCGTGGCAGCGATTCAGAACGCTGGTTTCCACGGCGAACTGGCCGCAGGTGGCCTCACGCGTCCACGTATGTTCGAAGACGCCGTGACGGATCTCGTGTCCAAGATCCAGCCCGGCCGTGGCGTTTCGATCAACATGCTGTACCTGAACGCCAAGCAGTGGGGCTTTCAGTTCCCACTGGTGCTTCGCATGCGTCGCAGTGGTGTGCCAATCGAGAGTATCACGATCGGCGCCGGCGTGCCGACAACGGAGCGTGCGCTTGACATCATGACGCAGCTCGAGGCGGTCGGCATCAAGCTGGTGTGCCTTAAACCTGGTTCTGTTGACGGCATTCACGCAGTGCTGGAAATTGCGACGGCAATGCCGGCGATGAACGTCATGATTCAGTGGACGGGCGGCCGCGCAGGTGGCCACCACAGCTTCGAGGATTTCCATCAGCCGATAGAGGAGACGTACGCCGCGATTCGCCGCGTGTCGAACGTGCTGCTGGTTGTGGGCTCAGGTTTCGGCAACTGGGAGGACTCAGTCACGTACCTTACGGGCGACTGGAGTTTGGCCCGTGGCCACGTGGCCAAGATGCCTGTGGATGGCATTCTGCTTGGGTCTCGTGTGATGGTTGCGAAGGAGGCTGCGACCGCACCGGAAGTCAAGAAATTGCTCGTGGACACGCCGGGTATCGGTTCCGAACGGGACTGGGAAACGAGCTACACGGGTGTTGTGGGCGGCGTGACCACGGTTACTTCCGAGCTGGGCGAGGCCATTCACGTTGTGGCCAACCGCTGTACTCTGCTCTGGAAGGAGTTTGACGCCAAGTACTTCTCCATCCCGCATGAGCAACTAGGACTCGCTCTTCGACTCGACAAGACGGACATCATAGCTCGTCTGAACGCGGACTTCCAGCGCCCGTTCTTCGGCCGCAAACGCGATGCCGAGACGGGGGAGATCGTCCCTGTTGACTTGGAGGAGATGTCGTACGGCGACGTCTTGGCCCGCATGACCGACTTGATGGTCGTGGAGAACCCGGGAAGGCCGCCACACTGGGTGCACGACACGTATTGGTCGCGTTGGAGCAAGTTTCTCTTGCGTACGGAGCAGCGTTTCTATCGTGAAGAGTGTGGCGACACATTTGTCCAAGATGCGGGACTAAACGCGGATCCGAGGGCTGTGCTCGATGCCTTTCTGTCCACGTATCCCAAAGCTGTCACGACGTTGATGTCCGTCGTGGACTGCGATTTCTTCCTTGAACTGTGCCGCACGGGTGGCAAATCGGTGAACTTTGTACCAGTTATTGACACGGACTTTAAGACGTGGTTCAAGAAGGACTCGCTCTGGTTCTCGGAGGATTTAGACGCAGTCCCGGACCGTGATGCGCAGCGCGTATTGATCCTTCAAGGCCCCGTGGCAGTTCGATACAGCGCGACGGTAGACGAACCCGTCGTGGATATCCTGGGCGGCATTATCAACGGGTTTACCAAAGTCGTGGAGGAACGCGGTGAGGTTGTTGCTGTCCCGGATGCCTCCATCCGTCGGGCTATTAACATCGACGGCGTCCACGTCACGGAGAGCGACGACGTCATTAAAGTGTCGTTGCCCACGGAGGAGAACGCTCTACCCTCTGCTTCCGAGTGGTTTGCTGCTCTAGCTGCGTCTGTGAGCGACATGCCCTGGCTGGACTCGCTTATCTCATCGACAGACGTCGTGGAGAACAGGAAGTGGACGGCGAACCCGGTCCGTCAGCTCCTCGTGCCGCAAGTGGGCCAAAAGTGCATGGTCGACGCTGCTGGTATCCGTGTGTTCGATAGCTCGATCGACATGTCGGGCCCTGTGATCGAGATCACGAAGAAGGCGGTGGGTATTGCCGTCGTTGTGAACGAGGTGCGTCCGGCCGTAACTGGTCTCAAAGCTCGTGTCGTGGCGCTGGAGATGACGTTTAAATACCATCCGGAGCTGTCGTGCCCGATCCACGTCGACAGCGACTTGATCGAAAAGGTGAAGGCGTTCTACGCTCACTTCTGGCTGGCAATTGAGGGCAAGGAAGATGAGTCGTGTAAATCTGCGTGTACGGCGAGTGTGACGTCCTGTTTCTCGGCCGACTTTTCCATCTCGAAGGACGACATCGCTGCGTATCGTGGCGCTCTGGGACTCGATATCAATACGGCCGGCGCTCCTGCTGACTTCTCGACGGTCGTAGCGTGGCGGCCATTGATCCAGTCGGTGTTCACAAAGGAAGTGAAGGGCAACCTGCTGGACCTTGTGCATCTTAAACACTCCTACAAACTCTTGTCCTCACGCAAGGCTTCAACCACGTTCCTGTCTGGCGACGAGCTCGTGAGCACGTCTAAGGTTAACAGTCTACGTATTATCGACAGTGGCAAGATTGTGCAGGGCGTGGCCACTATCTCAAGACGTACAGTGAACGACGACATGATGGAGACGCTTGAGCCTCTCGTGGAGCTACACAGCGAGTTCCTCATCCGTGGCTCCTTTGATGACTTCGAATCGACCTACTCAGTCGACAAGTCGGTGGACGAGCTTGTGCTCTATCGTTTGGAAGATGTGGCGGTTCTGACCGCGAAGCCGTGGCTGAAACTTGCAGCCGGGTTCTCGTTAAACTTAGGCGATCGCTTAACGTTCCAGCTGACGACGAAGAAACAGTACATCTCAATTAACTCGTTGAGGTCCTTGGAAGTGTCGGGTGTTTTGCTGCGAGAGGAAGCCGGGTCGACAGTAGAGATCGGTACGGTCGAGTTTAAGAGCGACAAAGTGAATGAAAGTCCTGTCGCGGCCTTCATACGCCAGCTACAGCTCGAGGACGTCAAGATCGGCGTCAACAACGGTGCGTACCTGCTGGAGACGCCGCTGGAGATCACTGTTCCGACGAATGCTCTGGCGTACGCCGTGGCGTCTCGTGACCTGAACCCGATTCACCGCTCCAGGTACGCCGCTATCCTGGGCCACCTACCACAGGGCAAGCCGATCATGCACGGCCTGTGGACTGCGACGAAAGTGCGCGACCTGGTGATCCAAAGCTTCGGCCAGGGCCTGGACACGAACGTTGTGGACTACAACGTGGACTTTGACGCGATGGTGTCCCCGGGCGACACGTTATTCATGCAGGCGCGTCACGTGGGCGTAGACAAGGGCAAAAAGGTCTTGTCCATTGAAGTTGTCAACACTAGAAGCGATCGTGTCATCAGCGCACGTGCCGTCGTCAAGCAGGCGCCGATGGCCGTTGTTTTTACGGGCCAAGGTTCGGCTGAGGTTGGAATGGGCATGGCCCGCTATGAGGAATCTTCGATTGCCCGGGAGGTTTGGGACCGTGGCGACCTTCACCTTCTCAACACATTTGGCTTTTCAATCCTCGACATCGTGCGGACCAACCCCAAGTCAATCACGGTGCATTTTGGCGGCAAGAAAGGTCGACAGATTCGTGACAAGTACAGGAGCTTGACGTGTGAAGACCCGGAGACGGGCGAGGTTGGGCCGCTGCTTCCTGACATCACTGCGTGCACACAGAGCTTCACCTTCTCCTTGTCCGATGGTTTGCTCTTTGCGACCCAGTTCAACCAGCCGGCGTTAGTCTTGCTGGAGAAGGCCATGTTCTCGGAGATAGAGGCCGCACAGCTGATCCCGGACGACGCATACTTTGCTGGCCACTCGCTTGGCGAGTATGCCGGTCTCAGCTCGTTTGCTGGCGCTCTGGCGTTAGAAGACGTCGTGGAAGTGGTGTTCCTGCGTGGATTAATCATGCAGAATGCTGTCAAGCGTGATATCCACGGACGTTCGGCGTACGGCATGGTGGCTGCGAATCCCGCGCGTGTTGGTCCTCACTTGACAGAAGAGCTCTTGCACGCGATCGTAAAGGGCATTGAGACAGCGTCTGGGAAGCTCCTACAGGTCGTCAACTTCAACGTCCAGCAGTACCAGTACGTCGTCGCCGGTGAGAATGTGAATCTGGAGACGTTGTCACGCGCGCTCACGGCTTTCAAGACGCTGCAGTCGACGGGGCCTGAAGACGTGACGAAGGTTATCGCGGACTCGCTTGAGCACGCTCGATCCCTTAAAGAAAGATGCGAACAGAGTGGCCGTACATTCACGCTGACCAGAGGACTAGCGACCATTCTTCTGCCTGGTATTGACGTGCCGTTCCACTCACGTGAGCTGCTTGGTGGCGTGCCGTCATTCCGTGCGTTACTGCGGACCAAGTTCGACCCGCAGGTGCTCGAGCGTCAGCTACCGCTTCTGGTGAATCGCTATATCCCCAACTTGGTGGCGACTCCATTCTCACTAGAGCGAGCGTACGTTGAGAAGGTGTACACGGCGACAAACAGTCTGTACCTGGCTGAGGTTCTAGACCCGATTCAATGGGAATTAACCACGAGGGCCCAGCTTACTCATCTTCTTGTAGTAGAGCTATTGGCCTATCAGTTTGCGTCTCCAGTCGAGTGGATCAAGACGCAGCAACTCATGTTCGCCGACGGTGGCGTCCACCGCTTCGTGGAGATCGGTCCCGCCCCGACGTTGGCGAACATGGCACTACGTACGCTTCAGCTCGGCGAGTTCCCGGACGTACCACGCGAGATTCTCTGGTACCAACGTGACCGCGAGGTTGTGCACTTTGAAGAAGAGACGTGGGGTATTTCAGCCTCGGAGTACGTTCGCGGTTCGGTTGCTGGAGCCGTGGAGTCCGTCCCTGTCCCTGTCACTCCAGTCGCTGCTCCGGCTGTTGCTCCAGTCCAGCAAGCGTACGCTATTCCAGCTCCTGTCACCGATGCTGCTCCAGACGCTCCAGTTACAGCTCTGCACGTCCTGCGAGTACTTCCCGCCGTCCGTCTGAACAAGGAACTATCCGAGATTACGGAAAACACGGACGTGAAGACGCTGTGCGCCGGTAAATCTGCCGTGCAGAACGAAATTCTTGGTGACCTCGAGAAGGAGTTTGGCAGCGATGTGCCTGACGGTGCCGGCGAGGTGCCGTTGAAGGAGCTGGCGTCGCACTTCTCAAGCTACAGCACGCTGGGCAAGGTGACGAACGGTCTGGTCAACCAGGTGGTGGCAAGCAAGATGCCCGGCGGCTTCACGATGTCGCGTATTAAGGAATACCTCAGCTTAGATAAGGGGCTGGGAGCTGGCCGCATCGAGAGCGTCCTCGCGCACTCTCTTCTGCTGGCCCCGCCAACTCGGTTCAAGAGCGAGGACGACGCACGCAAGTGGCTGGACGACAGCATGAGCGACTACGCGTCGTTCGCTGGCGTCTCGCTTGCCCGTCCAGCGACGGCTGCGCCTGGCGCGACGGCCACGTACTTGAATCCCGCTTCGGTCTCGATCCCGACAATAAGTGACAAGCCCGTGGAAGCGAAGCACGCGCTGCTGGTGATGATCGCGGCGAGGTTCGGCAAGGCCTTCAATGAGGTTATAGAGACAACAAGCATCAAGACGCTGTCTGCTGGCAAGTCGGCCGTGCAGAACGAGATCGTAGGTGATTTAAAGAAGGAGTTCGGTGCTGGCCCGGACGACGCCGCTGAGATGAAGCTGGTCGAGCTAGCGGACAAGTTTTCAGACTACAACTCGCCGGGTAAGGTGACCAGTGCTCTTGTCGGGAAGATGTTGGCCAGCAAAATGCCCGGCGGTTTTGGCTTCTCGGCCATCAAGGAGTACTTGTCCAGCGAACGTTGTTTGCCAAGCGGCCGTGTTGAAAGTGTACTGCTGCATGGTTTGACCCACAGCCCGAAGCAGCGGCTGACGGACGAGTCGACGGCGAAGAAGTGGCTGGATACCGTTGTAGACGACTACTCTACGTACGCTGCCGTCGACATTCCGTACCTGTCGAAGCTGGGGGGTATGATGGCTAGCTCGGTAATGGACCACCAGGTGATGCAGGCAAGCTCGCTGTCGAGCAACTTTGAGAAACGTCTGAAGGCCATGATGACGGACCAGGTCGATGCGATGACGTCGTTCCTGAGCGAAGAGAAGCTCGACTGGCACCGCAAGATCGAAACCGAAGTGGAGCTACGCGAGGGCGTCGAGTCGTCTATGTCGCAGTGGATGGGAGAGCACGGCGAGGTCTACACGACTGGCATTACAGGCAAGTTTGACCCCAAGAAGGTGCGTGAGTATGACAGCTACTGGAACTGGGCTGTACAAGATGCCATAGAGCTGTACTACCGCGCGGCAGCGGGGAAGGACGTGTCTGGACGTCCAAAGATCGCGGCGAACGAAGCCTTAAACACTCGCTTCGAGGCGATGACGCGCTTCGTCAACAAGAGCGTCGATACGATCACGGACGGGTCTGCGCTGCCGCCGCTCGAGTGGTTCAAGCCGTACCTGTGCAATCGCGCCACGCCTGAGCTTCTGCAATGCACAGAGTTCTTCGAATCAAGAGCTGAAGAAAACGGCGGACCGGAACTTGCTCAGGCCGTCCAATTACTGGCCAAACAAGTGAAGGAGTGGTTGAACAGGGACCCAGTGAACATCCAGAGCTTCAGACCGACACAGCCCCAGCTTCTCATCCATGAGGACGGTGAGCTCGAGTATAGTGAAGTGCTTCGTCCAGGTGTAGCAGACGCGATCAGTTACGTTAATGAGATTGCGCGTGGTCTGGAGTACAACGACGCGGTCGAGACCGTCGGTGTTGCTGGCTCCGACGTCACGGCTGGTATGACCAGCGCTGTCGGGTTTGAGTCGACTGTGAACGACGACGGCAGCATCAGTGGCGACCCGGCCAGCGACGGTTCTGAGACGGTAGAATCGGTTGTGGCCGACATGCAGGGAGCTAAGGCAAATACAGTCGCTCCTGTCGAGCGTGCCAAGCTCAGCGCACTGCGCGACTCATTCCGTACGCGTGTGACACGCGAGTCGGACACGTCGATCGTGTCTCGTTCGTCGTCGCTAGGCTACAGTCTGAACGAAAGCCTCAAGAAGCTCGTGCTGCCTCACGTGCACGTCCGCAAGCCGTCCGACGTGGACCCGACACTCCGTCTATACAACGTTAAGTCGACGTGCGTGTTGCTGTCGTGTATGCGCGAGATGGCCTCGACGGGTGTCTCGTTCACTGATAAAGTGGCGCTACTTACTGGTTGTGGCAAGGACTCAATTGGTGCTGAAATGGTCAAGACGCTTCTTGAAGGCGGCGCTACCGTGTTCGTGACGACGAGTAGCTTCAGCTTGAAGACAACGACCATGTTCCGTGAGATCTACGAGCAGCACGGCAGTCGCGGCAGCCGTCTCCTCGTTCTCCCGTTCAACCAAGCGTCCAAAATGGACGTGCGGAGCCTGGTAACGTACGTTTACGACGTGCACAAGCTCGACTTGGACTTCGTGGTGCCGTTTGCCGCGCTGTCGGAGGTTGGACGGATCTCAGATCTCGATTCCCGCTCGGAGCTGGCGCACCGCATCATGCTGACAAATGTCGTCCGTCTGCTTGGGGAAATCGTCACGGCGAAGAAGACTCGCGGCGTCACCACTCGCCCTGCTCTCGTGATCCTTCCCATGTCGCCGAACCACGGCAGCTTTGGTGGAGATGGTCTGTACGCCGAGTCGAAGCTCGGCGTGGAGAGTCTCATGGCCAAGTGGCATTCCGAGGGCTGGGACGAACAGCTTTCAATCGTTGGTGCCGTGATCGGCTGGACGCGAGGCACGGGCCTCATGTCGGCGAATAACGTGGTCGCTGTTGGCGTCGAGAAGATGGGAGTACGGACGTTCAGTACGACGGAAATGGGCTTCAACCTGAGCGCGTTGATGCACCCGAGGATGGTAGACCGGGCGACGGATTCCCCCGTCTTTGTAGACTTGAGTGGCGGCATGGCCCAGGTGCACAACCTGAAGCAGCGGGTGGATGCCATTCGTAGCGATCTCATGAATAAGGCGAAGCTGCAGGCGTCTGTCCATGCTGTGCTCGAGGAGGAAGCGTCTGCTGCCATTCCGTCCAAGGTCTCTCCACGTGCGAATTATTCAAGCTACTTCTGCAACACGTTCCCGAACCTCTCGGGCGTGACGACGATCTCGACGTCACCGAAGCAGGCGCTGCTGCGTGGAATGCTGGACCTGCGTCAAGTTGTTGTCGTAACCGGCTTCGGCGAGGTGAGTCCGTGGGGGAACTCGCGTACGCGGTGGGAGATGGAGTCGTACGGCGAATTCTCGATGGAAGGTTGTATTGAGCTGGCGTGGCTCACAGGCCGCATCGTGCTTGAGAAGGGCAATTGGGTCGATGCTAAGACGAACGAGATCGTACCTGACCATGAAGTGAAGCCTCGTTACGAGGAGGAGATCCTGGAGCACTGCGGGATCCGTCTTGTGGAGCCAGAGCTGTTCGACGGCTATGACCCGAAGCACAAGATGGTCCTGCACCAGATTGCTATTGACAAGAACATGTCGCCGATCGAGGTGGCAGACCGCGACGAAGCTCTTCAGTGCCGCAAAGAGCTGGGCGAGGACAACGTGGACGTGTTCCAGAACGCGTCGGGTGCGTGGATGATCCGTCTGCGCAAAGGCTCCGTTCTCAATATCCCGCGCGCGCTTTCGTTCGACCGCTTTGTCGCTGGCCAGATCCCGACCGGGTGGAGCGCTGAGCGCCTTGGGCTGTCCAAAGACTTAGCCGAGTCGGTGGACCCGATCACGCTGTACGCGTTGGCGTCCACGATGGACGCCTTCGTTGCAGCAGGAGTGACGGACCCATACGAGTTTTATCAGTACGTGCACGTCTCGGACGTTGGCAACACGTCCGGCGGCGGCATGGGCGGCGCCCGTGCGTTCTCGCAGATTTATAAGCACCGTCTTCTGGGCAAGCCGGCTCCGAGCGACATCTTGCAGGAGTGTTTCATTAACACGCCTCCAGCTTGGGTGAACATGTTGTTGCTAAGCTCGTGTGGCCCGATCAAGACGCCCGTGGGTGCGTGTGCCACGGCAGCCGAGTCTGTGGACATTGCCGTCGAGACCATCAAGAACGACAAGGCCCGTGTGTGCGTCGTCGGCGGCTATGACGATTTTAGTGAGGAGAGTGCGTTCGAGTTTGCGCAGATGAAGGCAACGAGTGACTCGGTGAAAGAGATGAGCATGGGTCGTGAGCCGAAAGAAATGTGCCGGCCGTGCTCGAGTACGCTGGACGGCTTCATGGAGAGTCACGGCGCCGGCATTCAGCTACTGATGGACGCGCAGCTTGCGCTTGAAATGGGAGTTCCGATCTATGGTATTATCGCGCTGGCCAATACCGCCACGGACAAGAATGGCCGCTCGGTACCAGCTCCCGGCCAAGGTATTCTGACCACGGCGCGTGAGACCTTGACGGACAATTCGAAGCCTTCACCGCTGCTGGACGTGGAGTACCGACGCCGTCAGTTTGATTACGAGCTCGAGAGTATTGAGACGTGGTTTGCGCGTGAGAAGATGCTGGTCCACGGGAACGATTCGGGCTTGAAGCTGCTCGGCGAGATGAAGGAGCGCAAGGTCAAGGCCGCGCAAGCCATGTGGGGCCACACGTTCTACGAGGGCCGCATGGACATTGCGCCTATTCGTGGCGCTTTGGCTGTCTGGAATCTGGATGTGGACGACCTGGGCGCCACGAGCTTCCACGCTACGGGCACCAAGGCGAATGACAAGAACGAGAGTGAGGTGACGCATAAGCAGATGGCTCACTTGGGACGCTCTTCAGGCAACCCGTTGCCGGTCATGTGCCAGAAGAGCATTACGGGACACCCGAAGGGCGCCGCTGCTGCGTGGCAGCTCAACGGACTGCTACAGGTGCTCAATACGGGACTGATCCCTGGTAACCGGCAACTGGACAACACGTGGGAGACGCTGCGCAAGTACAACCACCTCGTGTATCCGAACCGAAGCCTCCAAACCGATGGGATCAAGGCGATCCTGCTGAAAAGCTTTGGGTTTGGCCAGGTCAGTGGCGAGTTGGTGGTGGTGCACCCGGATTACCTGCTCTCGACGCTGTCCGCTGAAACCTTCCGGCAGTATTCGGTCCGTCGCGAGAAGCGTCTGATCAAGATGAACACGCACGCGCAGAGCGTGATCACCGGCAAGCAGTCGCACATCCAGGTGAAGAATGAGGCGCCGTATTCGCCGGCTCAGGAGAGTAGCGTGCTTCTGGACCCCACAGTCCGTGCCCAGTACGATGTGACGTCCCAGTCGTGGCGGTTCAGCGGCACGCACTCGTCTGCAACGGCTGCACGCCGGCGTCATCGCGGGGCGACGCGTGTCAAGAAGACGAAGGAGGCGGCAAAGACGATGGCGACGTCCATGAAGCAACATCCGACTGATGCGTCGTCAAAGCTACTGACTGCCATCAACCAAACAGCGAGCGATCTTGGCCTGGCATCTGTGAACGTGGGCGTAGGGGTGGACGTGCAGCCCGTGGCCACGTTCGAGAGTCCGAATGGCCGCGAGGATTTTATCCGGCGTAACTTCACGGACCAGGAGATGGCGTACTGCTACAGCGCTGCCCACCCCGCCGCCAGCTTTGCCGGTCGCTGGGCCGCCAAGGAAGCAGCGATCAAGGCTATGTCGAGTGTCGCTCCCAACCTTTGGCAAGATACCGGTGTGTCCCTCCGCGAGATCGAGGTCGTCATGACGGCATCGGGCGCGCCGTCCGTGTTGCTGTCGGGATATCCACTGCAGATCTTCAACCGCATCGGACTGACCAAACTCAGTGTATCTATCAGCCACTCGGACGAGTACGCCGTCGCACAGGCCGTCGCGAGCTTGGAGTAAGGAGCTTGCTGGTTAAAATATACGTTGAAGTGCTTTAAATGGACTAAATATACTACGACTTTCGTCAACAGCACGTTGAAGTGCTCAAAAATGGACCAAAAGGCTACCGGTAGGTCCTTATTTTGGCTAGTACCAAATACATAATTGTTTCTTTCTTGCAAAGCTTCTTCGTCTTGCGAGTGATGAGCCGAAAGCGCGAGTGGGCCGATGGCCAGCAGCCGAGCGCGTACGAGAGCGACGCGTCCACGTCGACGTCCATGGATCAACCCGACAGCAGCTCGGAGGTCGGTGAGGCTATCGAGAGTGAATTGAAGCGGCTGCGCGTGGCTTACAACTATGACGGTAGCGTAACCATAATTGATCTCCATAATTTATTGTCTCGCTTATTGAATCCCATGTTGAACATAATTGCAAAGGATCCCAGGGAGTGCGGTGGGCGGGCGAGGACGCTGCCATGGACACGGACATGGAGACACCGCGCGCCAGAGCAGTACGCAACCACTACACCGAGGCCAACGCCATGCTAAGAGAGTTCCACTACTTGCGTCAGCTACGAAAGTTCCAGGCGGAGCGGGGCCGCTCGCAAGCCAACTACCTGGACCCGTCGCTTCAGCCGCGGGCTTGAAGAGACGAGGAGCGGGTGACGTGACCACGTAGACCACGAATGGCCTGCTCACAGTATTATTTTTAATTGAGGTCCCAACTGCACGTCACGTACCCCTGGTAATCCAGGGGTTCGTGCTCATTAACACCCATCTACACCTACGATCTATGGCCTTGTACTCCCGGCTCGACGTGACAGGCCAACAGCTCCGCAAAAAGGCGACGAGTAATTCGAGTTGGAATATATTTGTTGCGCTGGACTAAATATCAGGCGCGGGTATCGACACGAAGACTCTTTCCTTCCTGTCTATGAGGTCTTACAGCAGATCGTTAACTACTTACATTAAAGCACACGATGTACAGAACGCGATCCCGAGCAGCTTAGGGCAGCTCCGACGTCGGCAGGTTAGCGGCGAACTCGCGCTCCTTTTCGAACAGAGGCGAAGACAAGTAACGCTCACCGAAGCTAGGCAGGATGGTCACGATGAGCTTGTCCTTGTTCTCCGGGCGCTTGGCGAGCTCCAGACTGGCCACCACAGCGGCGCCCGAAGACGGACCCACTAGAATTCCCTCCTCCAAAGCCAGACGCTTGGACATGGCAAAAGCGTCCGGGCTGCTAGTTGTGATGACCTCGTCGATGAGGTCACGCTCCAGCACCTTGGGCACAAAACCAGCGCCGATGCCCTGAATCTTGTGAGGCGCAGGGTTGCCGCCCGACAGCACGGGGCTCTCCTCGGGTTCGACGGCCACGATCTTGACGCTGGGCTTCTTCGGTTTCAGGTAACGGGCCGTGCCCGTCAGAGTACCGCCAGTGCCAACACCAGCCACAAAGAAATCCACCTGTCCATCGGTGTCACGCCAGACCTCCGGGCCCGTGGTCTCGAAGTGGATCTTCGGGTTGGCTGGGTTGTCGAACTGGCCAAGTGTCAGGGCCTTGCCGGACTCCTTCTTGACCAGGTGCTCAGCCATGGCCACCGCACCGGTCATGCCCTTGGCGCCGGGTGTCAACACGACGCCACAGCCGAACGACTTGAGCAAGATGCGACGCTCCATGGACATAGTGTCGGGCATAACGAGCGTCAGCTTGTAGCCGCGCACAGCAGCGGTGAAGGCTAAGCCGATACCGGTGTTGCCAGAGGTTGGCTCGATAATATGGTGCTCCTTGGTAAGGCGGCCAGTCTTCTCGGCATCCAGGATCATGCTCAGACCGATACGGTCCTTAACCGAGGCGCACGGCTCCATGAACTCGCACTTGACGGCGATCTTGGCGTGGCAACCCTCAGTCACGTGGTTCAGGTAGACCAAAGGGGTGTTGCCGATGAGCTCCGTCATGTCCTTGGCGATGTGGAGCGAGCGAGCGCTGCGTAGAAGCGCGCGGCGACCAGAGAGAAGTGAGCGCGCGAGCATCTTAAAAATTAAGGAAACTTTGGGGCTGTCGGCGACGCTGTGGATTCAAGAATGACGACGGAACCAGGCACCGGGATCACGATCGCAGGGTACCGGTATGTACACCCTTGCCACGTAGGACAAACATGTAGATTTGATACGCCTGTAGTGACCAATGAAAACGCTCAATGTCATCGCTTCAACTTTGGTCGCACGAAACCACGTCGGATTGGCGAAAATTGTATCGCAATTAGCGGGGTCGCCCCGCGCGCAATCACATTTGCTTAGCGAGAGTGAAGAGACATCGCTGGCCCGTCCAGAGACTGCTGCTTCGGCGACAGTGACACGTTTCCCACCGAGGTGACTATAACATCGTCCAACTGCAGTGTCCGTGAACACTGCGGGGCTCTGAGAGCCGGCCAAATACGTGCACAGTTATCTTTTGCGCGAATCGTGTCGAGATATTTTCCATCCAATCAACGGGCTGCATTCGAACAACTTCAACTTGCGCGTTGCTTTGTAGCAAAATTCAATTGATGGCTGTCATGGGCATTCGATCAGTACCTTAAAGGCCTTCAAATTGCGAGAGCTTCACATGACATCACACATTACAGTGTAGTATGTACTAAATGTATTCACGAGATATTGCATTGGTATTCAGCTCATGTACCGCAGATACTCCAATCCTAAGGGATAAGCAGTTGTCTGGTACTGTCGAGTCGACAGTGTCCACGAAGCGCCGAACTTCACTAGTGGATTCTCCACAGGGATCTTCGTCCAGTTTTCAGCAGTAACAGCATTGTTTAAAAACGTGTATTCGCATAAGAATATCGCGATACTGCGCTCTTCTTCTCTAGACCTAGTATGATCTATCTGCCACTAATTACAATAACAAAAGCATGGGAACGCTCCAGTCAGAAACGCCTTCAACGTCACTCAGAACAATTGCGAACCTGCTTCTTCGCTGTTCATAGACTTAAGCCTCGAGCTCCGTGGTCGGCAAGTTCTTAGCGTACTCGCGCTCGTTATCGAACAGTGCAGACGACAGGTAACGCTCACCGAAACTCGGTAGAATAACGACAATCAGTTTGCCAGCGTTCTCCAGGCGCAATGCGACCTTGATGGCGGCCGTCACGGCAGCACCCGACGACGGGCCAACCAGCATACCTTCCTCCAGAGCGAGACGCTTGGACATGGCGAAAGCCTCTGCGCTGGTAGCAGTCACGACTTCATCGATCAGGTCGGTCTGAAGGACCTGAGGCACGAAGCCAGCGCCAATGCCCTGGATTTTGTGCGGGCCCGACTTGCCGCCAGACAGTACGGGGCTCTCAGCTGGCTCGACAGCGATGACCTTCAGGCTCTCCTTTTTCGGCTTCAGGTAACGACCCGTGCCAGTCAAGGTGCCGCCCGTGCCCACACCAGCGATGAAGATGTCGATCTCGCCGTCAGTGTCCCGCCAGATCTCTGGGCCCGTTGTCTCGAAGTGGATCTGGGGGTTAGCCGGGTTGTCGAACTGGCCGAGGGTCAGGGCCGTGCCAGGTTCCTTGGCCACAAGCTCGTTGGCCTTGGCCATAGCGCCAGTCATACCCTTAGCACCGGGGGTGAGGACGACATCGCAACCGAAGGACTTAAGCAGGATGCGACGTTCCATGGACATGGTGTCAGGCATAACGAGCGTCAGCTTGTAGCCGCGTACAGCCGACGCGAAGGCCAAGCCGATACCGGTGTTGCCAGACGTAGGTTCAATGATATGCGAGTCCTTGTGCAGGCGGCCGGACTTCTCGGCGTCCAGGATCATGCTCAGACCGATGCGGTCCTTAACTGAAGCGCACGGCTCCATGAACTCGCATTTGACGGCGATTTTGGCGTGGCAACCCTCGGTCACGTGGTTCAGATAGACCAGAGGCGTGTTGCCGATGAGGGCGGTCATGTCCTTGGCAATCTTGGGGGCCATCTTGACGTGAATGGGTGGGCTGGAGCGGGCTGGTCGGAGTCGAGAGGACGCCGCAGATTGAAGAATGGCAAAGTGCGCACTTGGGTACAGGAAGATGTGAAGTGTGACGCAGTGGCTACAGCGATCTAAAGTTCACCCGGCCACGTAGGCGGAATGCAACACGGTCATTGGATGGATGAGGGTGATAATGACCAATCGGCGCCGTGCCACGTAAGGCAAAGTTGAAGTGGGCCAGAGCGGCCAGATGATTGGTCCATGGGCAAGCCACCGTTACCCAGCTAGTCAAAGGCCACATCCACCTACGGCACTCGCAGACCGCCGCATCGGAAGATGAACCACCCCCTCCTAAGACCCCAACAGCCTGACCTTGAGTGACAAAAGGCCTGTCCAGCCATCAGCGTGAAGATGTCGTCGATGAGCTTCCCTGACGATCTCTGGACACGAAACCAGGGCCGATACCAGGAATGCCAAGTAGATCTGGCTGTCCGCCGAATAGTACAGCGTTCTCTTCGGATCCGAATGCCATGATCTTCACGCCGGGCTTGACTTTAGGAAGCTCGACGATGCTGGTGACGGAGACGTCGACTGGGCTATCTGATATCGGGTCCAGTATCAGTGTTGTGTCTGATTCCTGGCCCAGGAAGACGCCAATCTGACGCCTTCAACAGCATGCGACGCTCCTTAGACATCGACGTAAGCATCGTGGCCGTCAGCTTATAGCGAGCTGTGGCGCCGAGCAGTTGGTTAAGATAATCCAATGACGTGTTCCTACAATCTCGGTAAGATCCTTGGTGAGGGAACGCGACGGCGTCCGACAGAGGGACAAGTTGAGGGAGATTAAAGACAAGAGAATCAAGAGTGACCTCAGCGTCGCGACAGGCTGGCGTCAAGCCTCAGCAATGCCAGACCATACCGCCGGTCACACATCTCCACTCTGGTAGCGACTAGCAACGCCAGCTTGTGCCTCGATTCGACTAGCGACAAGGAGCATTGAACGTCGCTGTTCGAGTCGGTTGCATCGTGCTCGATTCAAGATTGTATCCGCCACTGCCCGTCGATTCGCCTCGCACGCGTCCTTAAGGCCATGCACATTTCTGCAGGACAAAACTATCATATTATGGCTAAACAACAGTACCTAAGCCGGCAATTACTACTGGTAGTATGTTTTCTCTCATCAAATCCATTATCATTCTGCTTCGACAGTCCGCTAATGGTAGTATTCTGAACTGGGTCACTGCATATCACCTACACAGAAGTGCTACTGCTTTCCGTCACTCAATTCACTCCAAATACCGGCGTTTGACAGTCAGACGACCACTTTCCGGGTTCAGATACCCTCGAATCAGGAACCGACCAAAGCGGTTTTTACCTTTGCCAACCACTGCATAGCGACTAGCTACCGGCTCCTCCCCGTCACCACCGTCACTCTCATATCCCTCCATCTCTTCGTCTTCATCTTCTCCGTCTGATGACGGTATCGGCAAGAACTGCAAGTCTACTTGGTCTTCTCGGATCTTAACCACTGTCCCGTTAAACTGACGTAGCTTAAAGAACCCACCGTACTTGCCAGACACAGGACGTTTATCGCCCTTGCGTCGCGTCTGAAGCACGCGTGTGCGTGAAGTGTACTCGAATGGACTAACACTCTCAACATTCTGGAAAGCTTCCTCACTAAAGCCCCAATTGCCCACGAAACACGCACGTCGGTTGTTCCGCACAGAGTACGATCCCCGAAGGATTGGATCTGCTGCTTCATTTTCAAACACAGCAAACTCTGGCGGGATAACCGGCTGTGGAATCTTGCGCTTGCGTTTATAATGCCTCCGGGGCAGCTTCTCCGGCTCCAACGAATGCACACGCTTTTGCTTTTTGTACTTGAGGAGCTTACGAGGACCAGAACTCCCTGATGCGTGGCGCTTCTTCGACGCGATACTCACACTTTCATCTTCTGACGCCGAACTCGCGCTACTGCTAGAGGAGGAGGATCCAGACGACGAGGACCCAGATGAGGACGAGCTTGAGCTTGAGCTAGAGCTGCTGCTGTTACTGTTGTTCGCTATGACCAAAGTATCTCCACTTTCGTCACTGTTAACGTCAGCGTTATCTTCAAGTTTTGCTGTAACACCTGTGAGGTCGACATCACCGAATCCAAATACATCGTCGGTGGTCTCTGTAACGACGTCAAGTACTGAAGGCGATTCAATTGCAGCTCCGGCCTCTTCCTCATCGCCGTCAAACCATTGATACTCACGGTTGTAGGTTATGTCAGTAGGTTCAACCTCCACATCGGCATCTTCACCAGTATCATGCTCAGGAAGCAGCTCATGGTCGTCTCCTTGGTGCACTTCCAGCAGCTCCATCGCCTCGTCAGCGCTAAGATGCGGCATCATCGGACTGCTGAGTATTTTTACAGACTCGGTATCCACAGAAACCGTTTCATCCATAAAATCCACCACGTGATCCACTAGGGTGTTAATCGTCTGGCCCACCATCTTTGACACCTCAACGTCGCTCAAGCGAGAAGGTACAGCATTGGGTTCTTCCTGCCGCTCGCTACTATGCTCTTCTATTGCATCTTTCGTCGCACCAGCTCGAGGCAAATCTTCCACGTTCATCTCAACATCGTCACCAGCTGCAGTTTCCTGCACCTCTTCGCTTGATGCAGCTAGAACAGTAATCTCCATCATATTCTGCACTTCATCGGCTTCTCCACCTCCACCCACAACAATCTGACGACCTATCGACAGCTCCGTAACCTCTTTCTCATCGCTATAGACCTCCATGCCAACCAGATCTTCCTCCGCTGCCTTTCCATCGTCATTTTTATCCACCGCATCTGCAGCAATCGGAGACTGATCGTCTTTAACTCGTAAAGTCGTCGCTTCCACACATTTCCCGCCATCAGCAACGACCTCCTTCTCTTTTCCGCTGCTGTTCATCTCGATAACAACTTCAGTCTCCTTCGAGGCAATAACATCGTTAACATTATTCGCTGCAGATTCTGCACCATCTCCACTCTTCACCTGCAGGTGCGGTTGACCTTCAGCTTCTGCGGGTGTCTCCATCCCTCCACTCTCGACAGCCTTCTTCGCTCCCTCTCTGATATTCTCTACGTCATCTTCCATCTCATGCTCAACGCTATCAACGTCCATTGGCACAGTGGAAGACTCGTCCTCCTCGACCAATGGATGTGGAGCTGTACCACCGGTATCTTTCTCACCACCGGCTGCCACCAGATCTGCTTCAATAGAGTCCACAGACCCCTCACTGCTCAGCTCCTTCCCTGTTGCATCTTTTACGCCGTCGTTCAGCTTCGTAGCTGCCTTCGTCACCAAGTTTTTCTTGTTTTGCTCTGTTTTCAACTCAGAATGCACCTTCTCAGCGCCATTGCTCAGCGGTTTCTGCGCCGATTTAGACGAGACCTGGTTGGCCGTGTGGGCCGCGTTCTCGACGTCGGCAGAAGCCGCATGATGGCGCTGCTGATAGTCTCCCGCCGCCGCCATGCTGACATACCCCGAGGCCCTCGTTGCTTCCTGCCTGCCGGATCCGCCGCTTCTATTTCTTTCTGTAGCCAACAAGTCTCCCAAAACTATCACATCTTGGATTGGGTCAAAATATTGTTCTCCATTTTCATTCGCTAAAATCAATAATATCAGTTATGTCCAATAAAAGGAGAACGACATTTGGGTCCCAAGCTACTGGCAGTGGTTACTCGGTAATTAGCCTTCGGAGGAGCTACTCGACGCCATCATGATCGTTCCTGTGCGCTGCTTCACGTGCGGCAAGGTGCTGGCCAACAAGTGGGAGACGTACCTGGGTCTGCTGCGCGCCGACTACACGGAGCGCGACGCGCTGGACGAGCTGTCGCTCAAGCGCTACTGCTGCCGCCGCATGATGCTCACGCACGTGGACCTCATCGAGAAGCTGCTGCACTACAACACGGGCGGTACGGGCTGTAATTGAACAGTTTTTTATAATCCCTTCTCTAGTATAACTGACTTTCTTTCGTGTTACTTCCAGCCATCGAGCGAGGTGACGACTGAGTGTGAACAGCGGATTTTGACGACGCGTGAGAGCATGGAGACCGAAGAGCTACGGCCGCTCTTGTGACAGTATTATAGTCTTCCTTCCCTACTTTAAAATCGCACCCAGCAGCATTCATCTTGTTTATCCCTGCCGTGTTAATACCCGCTTCGTCCACTAACACCTACAGCTAATCTATGCATGACCAGCTCAGATGAAGACGAGCTTCTCAATAAGATCCTGCTCGGAATCGCGAGGCGCGTCACTTTTAATGAATCCCCAGTGACGCAGAGTGCAGACCGCGCGGATAAAGCGAGCTTTAATCGCTGGGTCGTCACTGAAAGTCGTTGCTTTTCTCTTCTTGCTCTTACTCGTGCTTGTTGATGCAGATTCCAGCTCTGATGAGAAACTATCGTACCATTCGCAAAGACTCAAGCTCGCGCTTGCGCTTTCCTGGTAGAAGAGGAAGGCCAGCCCCACGTCCTGCACCCACGAAGCCTCAACGTCTGTGTCGTTAATGGTCGTAAAGTCGTCGCCAATACCAGCGTCTTGCAGCACGTTGCGAAGATGGTCGTGATACTCGAAACGCAGTCGTTCTTCCAGCACACGAGCGTCGGTCAATGACGACCAACTTTTAACCAATGCATCAGCAGGAGATACGACACTACGCGGGGAATGCAGCAACACAGAGATAAGGCGGGTAGTGAACACAGTCACAAGCTCGTCCCGCAAGGCTGTCAGCATCTTCGCTTGCGTTTTCTCCGTTCTTACGTACGCACACAGCATGGCCAAGTCGCTCAGCGTCGTATCCAGATCATCCACTTCGTCATTCAAACCGGAAGCACGAAAGGAAGCCCGCCAATCCTCTATCAAGACCACAAGCGCCGCCCATCGGGTACAAGTCTGCAGTCTTTGAAGGACTTCCATAAAGCACGGAGCTTCGTCCAGTCGACCTTCAAGCGCTAGAGCCAAATGCACAACCGTCATTTGTTCCTGTTTATCCTGATCTCTTCTATTGCTGCCATCAAGATGCACGTCTAGCCACGTACACGCTGAGCGAAAACATCGCCAGCCCATCCGCCAGCGAGCTTGTCGTCGACGTTCTTTACGTACAGCCGTCTCCAATACAGTTAGCCAATTGTCCTCGTCAGCCACAAGACCAGGTGAAGTCTCCAAGGGCATCACCCGTGCAGCTAAATCTACCAGTTCAAAGGCACTACAAGGCACAAGCCAAGAGGCAAAAGCAGAAGCCTCACACTCAAGAGATCTGCCTTGCCGAGCTTCACGAGTTAAACGCTGACGTTGCCGCTTAATCCAACTAGAGACGCGATATGGCAATGGTGTTGAATCAGCAGCTACCAGGATTGGAGGGTCCCCAGATGATGACAAACCGTCCACAGCAAGTGCCAGAAAGCTCCACGGACACCGTCGAAAGTGTGAAAACATTAAGAAGCGCAATGCCAACAGAAGCCGTGGGACGCTGGGTAAACGATGATGGCGACTGGCGATAGCTCGCAGGACTTCACCACTGAGTGCAAGCGGCAGCTTAGCGTTCACGACTAGCGACTCCAATACATCGTCAAAGCACTTGCGTGAGTCAACAAGGGAGAAAAACTGCAGCTCCAGTCGGTTCGTCACTGTCAGCTCGAGCCGTCGAAGCGCCGGTGATGTTGCTGAGGCCACTCCAATCACAAACCCAAGTGTGCAATTTGTCGCACTCTTTTCATGGTTTTCTTGTTGCTGTATAAAATGGGTCCAGATCTCCAAAAAATCACCAAATACTTGCTGCGAAAAAGCCTCAAGTTGCTCAATACAGAGCAGCAGGAATGGACGTGGAGAATCAGATGTCTGAGACTGCATTTCGATGATTACGCTCGGCGTCTCGTCCTTGAGTGTGTAGTAATTCTGATGCTTCAACATCTCGTTCTTCACAGTTTTCCGTCGGTCTTTAATACTCGGTCGCCCACTCATCATACAGTTGTCGAGTATCGATATATACTCACGAAAAACACGCTGCAGCATAATTGCCAACGCCATTTCTGTGCTGCCAATGTGGACTGTAGCGGCATTCGTTGAGTCAGCTGCAACATTCAGCAGCTTAGCTGCAATGTTGTGGCATGTTGATAGCTTATCCTGCAGCCACGCCACCGCTTCATCAAAGCACACGATGCTTTGAATCACCATATCATCTTCGTTATGGTGAATTCGTTTCACTAAGATTACTGCTTCTTGAATGCGGCCGTGCACCAGCTCGTTGAGCATAGCGAGCCATTCAGAACTCGTGTCTTCTCTGTTCGGTGCTGAGAGTTCGTTAATATCACGCTGAATCGTCGTCAGCAATTTCGACATTGTCCACCGTCTATACGCCACAGATACAAGCCGTCGTTTCTGTTTCCTCTTTCTCTTCTTCCTCTTCGGAGCGCCAAAATCGCCATCTTCATCGCTAGCTTCAGGCCCGGAACTCGACTCGAAGAAGCTATCACCCGTTGGTTCGTCCTTGTCACCCTTTTCGTTATCATCCTGTATGGCGCCAATCCCTTCCTCTGTATGTGCCTTCGCTTGCTGATGTCTAGTCATCCGTCGACCGACACCTGCTACCGCAACCGGCGGTTGATCTAACGGCAACAGATCAAACTTGTCCACTAACTCTTCTAGCCATTTCTCTTCTCGTTGCTTTGCCTTACACAACTTTGCCATCCTCGCAGCGAGCCACTCGATAAACCGTCTAGCCGTTGAGACGTCCCGCGGCACCAAGACACAGAGAGGGAACGTCCGTCGCAGTTTGTGCGTCAGCGGCTCCACCCACAGATCGCTCGACGTCGCATCCGTCCCAGCAATGACTGCAGCTGTAGGAAACGCGTGGAATTGAGGAAATAGCACCGGAGCATTGGGGTCCCGCAGCCGTCGACCTGACGGCGATGCAGTCGGCGCAGTAACTGCTGCTACCGATTCATCGCGCGTGCAGTATTTCTCGAAGAATCTCAGAACTTGGCTGTAACTCGTATCGTTGTTCTTACGCAGCAAATCCTGCACGGCTCGTCGCGTCTTCTCGTACGCGAAGTGGTAAGCGAGTTCTTGACACACGCTGTATGCTTCGGTGTCGGCTCTGTACTGACGCTCCGAAGAGGCCTTCGAGCCCACTGGAAACGGAAATGGGTACTCCACTCGCTCATTGTGATACTTGGACGAGATATTCGCGGCTGATCGCCCGTACGGGTACTGGATCGACACGCCCGTGGAGAAGGCCGCCGACTCCATCAAGCGATCCGAGTTTTTGTCAATACCAGTAGATTATGGCGCGCGAAGTGCTCCCTGAAGCGATCAGTATTCGGCCAATTGTAGCGCAGCTGAAGCATCCTTTTCAACCAATTAGATTTGTAACGACCGGAGAAACTGGCGAAGAGTCACTATTAATTATTGCACCGAACCATCATGAGCTCTACACGCGTGCAGCGCAGCCACCAGGAGCGCGGGGACGGCGCCGTGCCTCTATATCCTCTGAGCCGCACATCCAGACCAACCAGCAATGCGCGCACAACTCGTACAGGTCGCCGGGCCAAGCAGGAGCTGCCGGAGGAACAGAAGAAGGAGCTCCAAGAGGCCTTCGAGCTGTTCGACACGGACAAGGTGGGCTCCATCGACTACCACGAGCTCAAGGTGTTGATGCGCGCGCTAGGCTTCCAAGTGGCCAAGCATGAGGTGCTGGACCTTGTGGAGGATGTGGATGTGCAGCGCAGTGGCCGCGTGGACTTCAACGACTACATGGAGATCAGTAAGGAGCTACTAGGTAGAGGAGGAGGCACGCAGAGCTAACACATCTTGTGGCTGTGGCAGTGCGGCGGAAAGTGCTGGCAAGAGACCCGGACGAGGAGATCGCGCGGGTAGGACCTGTGGGTCGCTCGCCACACGACCCCACGCACGCGGACACAGACTTGGAGTCGGACTGACCGGGTAATTGTGCCACTTGCTCTAGGCGTTCGAGCTGTTTGATGAAGACGGATCGGGAACGATCACACTGCGGGTGTGTGCTCACTCGCTTCTGTTGCTGTTGCTGATAATGCGGAGATATGTGAAGCTGAATCAGTTGCGCTTGCGTTGACACGTTGTGTTTGCGGTGAACAGAAAATGCGTAAGGTGGCGAAGGAGCTGGGTGAGAGTCTGGGTGATGACGAGCTACAGGTGTGCGAAGTGTTTTAGATTTTGTGTAGAATAGGCGTAGCTTTTCTGACTGTTTGTGTCAATCTGCAGGCTATGATCGACGAGTTCGACCAAAACCAAGATGGAAAGATTGACATTGACGAGTTCTTCACGATTATGAAGCAGTCCACAGAGTTTTGAGACGACCTAGCTAGCACCTTTACAACTCACGCATTATGAACGAAATGTAATGAAACATAAAGAAAGAATCGTCCCATGGGATTATCGAGATAGCAAAACTACGGTCTTCTCTAAACTACTCAAGAGCCGACGCAGTCCTCCTACTGCAACCTGCACATTGCAACCTAGGCTTTCATCCGAAAGATACTTAGTTGCGGTGGTGGTGGTGCTGCTCACGGGCCTTAGGCTGCAGAAATCAAACGGAGTTACGTTAGCAATACGCTCTACCTCAGCATCGTCCAAAATCTGGATCGACACTAGAGGGAACCGATGATAGGGAAGTGCGACCATTGCAACGCAGTGCTGTACACCACACTGCAACATGCGTGTGACAGGAGACGGAATTCTCTGCTACTGACAGATCTCCTTCTTGCACTAACGCCAAACACAGCCAACACAGCTAAGCTGCATCAGCTGCTGGGTGCAATGGGTCCACCGCTCCGACCACACCCATGGGTCATCATCGGCTCCAGCATTGTCTCTCCATATTCTAAGCAAGAGCTCATCGTACCTGGGGTACGTGCACGCCAGCCAGCTTGAGGTCCAGGTGGGCCAGGAGATCCTTGGTGTCGTTGTCGATCTCAATGTTCTCCGTGTCGATGGCCGAGACCTCCGGAATGAAGTCCATGCGACGCTCACGCTCCTCCTCCTGCAGCTTGAGAGAGATACCGCGCACCTGGCCGTGCTGGATGCGCTTCATCAGGTGCGTGATGTAACCCGCGATCTTGTTGCGCATGCGCTTCGACGGGATAATAGCAACCTCATCGCACACGCGCTTGTTCGTGTCGAAGTCGAGGGTAAGACGCGAGTAGTACTTCTCGATGATCTTGACGGCAGAGCCCTTCACGGTCTTGGTACGGACACCCATGGTTAACTAGGAATTCTCTCGCTTTTAAAATGAGGAAGGTCTACAGCAGCGACACAACCAAAGGCGAGCCTAAACCAACCGTTGGCTGGAGCGAGAGGAATTATTTATCAGGAGGCTATGTACACAGGCAGACAGAGCGAGAAGCTTACAATTTCGCATATGCGGGGAAATTGAAATATACATTTGAGGTGATCCACATTAAGTCGATTCTAGGTGTACCAAAACACGGTGGAAAAGTGCTTCGATCAAAGGGTTTGCTTTATGGAGCAGCTCTTGTGTGTGAGCTTTACGTCGTTACGCAACTACACTGACCCTATTCCTGCCGAGTGCCGCGCCGATCTCGGCAAACGAGCACTCGAGTTCGTCTCTCACTCGTCGGCATCGTCGACCGTGACGAGCTCATACTCAACGGCGGAGATGTTGTTGTCTGTGTTGACGCTAGGCGGTGGAGGCGGCGTAGACTCCACGCCATCCGGATGCAACGACAGCTTGCCCCACTGTGTCACATTCAACCGCATGAAGCCGTTAAAAATGTCCGCATTGCTGTTGCGCACCACCACTACTAGTCCTTCTTTCAGCATGTCAATTTGATCTGCAAACACAACGTACCCACGCAACATTAGCTTCCCGTATCAACCACCAACATGTAGCTGCCATCGCCACGTACCATTTCGTGCAGTGAACGTGATGCATCCGGTCTCGTCCGCCAGCACCGCCTCGGCAATACGCGAGATGGAGCCGTCGTAGCGCTTCTTCTCCACAGTTGGGGCAATTGAAACCACCTCCAGCACCAAATTGTGGCCTTGGGAACCCGGTATCAAGTCCTTAACCTTCACGTCTGCAATTAGAACACGAACGTAATTGGTGCAATCAGAAGGCTGAAGCAACGTGACATCAACGAGAGAGAACGTTTCGGCAACGTACAGGTGGCGCGTCGGAGCTTGCGGGGCGCTTCACTTGCTGCAGCCATTATTACTATGTGTAGATTCCTAATACGAGTGTCTGCTGAGCTAGTGGCGGCCTGAGAGCTGGCTGTCGCGACGCGTAGCGACTGAGAACAGCGGCGAGTGCCAACGTCAATGAGCTTGTGACATCTTGTCAACCAACGAGGAAAGATCGGACCGATTTGAGCTTGGTGATTGGACGAAATACGACATGTCGGACAGGGCCAATCAAAAAGTTGTGATTGAAACATTTCGCCCTGTTGTACTGTGGTAACTGCCCGGCACACTCGCTCAAAACTGCAACACGCAGATCCAGTTAGGAAGCTACGGTAGGCAAGACAAGAAGGCAAGCAAAAACATTTATGACGTTTGTATATGAGTGGAGATATACCGGTATTGTGACCGCGATCAGTCAAAGCGAGCAACAGTCAATAAAAAGGAATACAAATGGACAAAACCCAACCGATACTAAGACGAGGAGGAGGAGGAGGAGGAGGAGGAGGAGGAGGAGGAGGAGGAGGAAGAGGCGGGGAACATTTCACGCGCGCAGAGCAGCAGCAGATGAAGAGTTGATGGGAGATCTCCAGCACGTTCTGCCGTCGCGGACGTGTCGTTGCGCATTCTATATCGACGCGGCTTCTGGCACATTGCTACTGCACAGATGTACCGTAGTCTCCGATGATGCTGGCTGCTCTTCCTGTTCGACAGAGCCCTCGGAGACCGATGCTACACCGTTCGTCTCTGCCCCCATTCCATCTCCTTGCACACTGGTTTCCTGCTCTTCCTCGCTGGCTTCACCAGTGATGTCATCCTGGTCGTACGACAACACGTTCAGATCTTTCGCTTCTTCCTCGTCCTCCTCTTCGGCTTCATCCTCGTTGTCCTCCACCGCACCGACGCCGTACATGAAGTCAAAGTCAATCTCATTCGACTCGCGTCTGTTCAAGATGATGGCGTTCACCTCGGCTTCAACCGATGCTATCACGGGCTCCTCGCAGCCTGCGTTATTCAGAATAATCTCGCGCTCGTGCGGGTCTAGATAGCCCTCCTCCATGTAGTTTTGCCGCCCAACGCGCCTGGAATGCACAGTCAAGGTGAAAGCGTCACAAACGTCAGCACATGATCTACACGTCATCGACACTGCCATCCTTCGGTTGCTGTTACGTACTCGTTCGCTCGCTCCATCTCGAACGAGTCCAGTCGCCGCCGTGATCGGGATCGCTCGTTCAGAGATAAGCCTACGGGAACGCCACCCGACGTAACGCTCGTCGTGTAAACCGTAGGTTCGAACTCCACAATGTCCGCACACTCGAAAGAGACGCGCCGCCGCTTCTTATTGGGTCGCTGCTCAGCGGTGGCGGCAGTTGAGGCACTTTTATCCACCTCACCGTTAGCTCTCCGCTCGACGTTTTCGATATCCTGTTCCTCTTCCTCTTCATTCTCGACATTCACATCCACATTCCCCACTTGATCCAGTCCCAGACCGATCGAAGCGCTCGTTGGGCTGTCCGAGTCGGAGGCTAGAGAATCTTTCGCGTCCTTGCCGGTCGCCGCAACAGTCATCAAGACGCTCTTGCTGCTGGTGGTCACCGTGGCAGATGATCTGACAGGGCCGGACGGCGGAGAAAGCACCACAGTGGTCATATCGGGCAGATCAAGCGGGCTGGTCACAATCAGGAGCGCCCAGGACGAAGGGGAAGCTCGCGAGTCTTCAGATTGGAGGAGCGCTTTGGAGACAGCGAACGGTTGAGATACCAAGTTTGAAAAATACGGAATCGCGCACTGATTGGTCGGCTGCGACGGTCGCCGCTGAACTTGCTAAGGCACTATTCCGGGGATATGTTTCTGGAGGCTCTAGTATTTTCAGAGACTAAAGAAAGACACATAGATGCACATTAGTTTTCACAGGTACTGTGCCGATGCGTTCGTATTTTTGCGTCGAGTGCCCGCCTATACGCTCCTCTATCCCTCTCGCAGGTCGATCTGCCAATCAGCGTGCCGGCTGTGATGCGCATTGGGTTAGGATAATCTGTTTAGTGATGTGGGCCACGCTGCAATTGGATCGCAATTCTTCGATCAACATGACAGGCATCATGCTGCCGCGGGCAAAGCGCTCGAGGTCTTCACGCAGGTGTCGCGTACGCCTACCGCGTATCAGACGGGCTGGAAGAGAACATGTCTTCATCGTCGTCGTCGTCGTTGTCGTTGCAGCGCTGCAGCCATGTTAATCCCGCTCGATGCGGGAGTGCCCTCAATCGCCGTCCGTGAATGTTCTCAGCCAGTGGTAACCGCGATGCAGCATCCCCTTAGAAGTGTAAAATGACGCGACAAGTGCCCGTCCACGCACAGCGAGCACCGCTCGGCGAGGGGTGAACCGGACGTCTGGGGCTTTGAGGCTTGGCACACTCGAGCACGCGCAGTCGCAGTCGCTAGTGCCACAGCCTGCGCGACGTGTCGAGATCGGGACGCACGCGAAAATCTGCATCCCAAGTGTACCTTGTACGTATAGATCGCCGCACTGTTGAAGTCGGTGAGCAAGCAGCGGTATGGTAGGCTCCGAGTTGACAACTCCTGCTCCGTCTCGGCTTCGTGTCTCTGTTTTGATGGGACCGCGGGCGATGTCGTGACAGCAAGGTGCCTATGCGATTTGTTTAGCTCGCTCGACTCTGCTTCCTGTCGCTCTCGCCGCGTTGACGAATGGCAAGGTTGATGTTTGGCGCCGGCTGTCGGCGAAGTGTACATGTGCACCGCCGCCAGCAGCAACAGCAGTGCATGTACTGAGGTTGCGGCAGCGCTTCACTAGCAGGCAACGCACTGCCTGATAGCAAGACCAGGCGGTGCCGCCTGGTACCGCTACAGCACGTACAGTATTAATACACAAGTCGCAATCGAAACACCATTTCGAGATCAGAGACCAGGCCGCGCGTCAAAGCTTCAAGCAGGCAAAGAGAGGCATGTTAAGTGCAGAGCCGAGTCCCGCATATGGGCGGCGTCGCGCTGTTTACATGTCTGCGATTGTGTGCAAGGCTAGCACTGCTAGCACATATTTTGTGACGACGCCACGGCGCCGTTCATCTTGCCGATAAGTTCTCGGCACAATGCGGTCGTCTCGTTGGCGGCGGGAGCTTCGGACTTACCAGAAGCCGAGCCTGCTTCAGTTGCTGGTGGATGCAATCGTGCCACAGTAGATCTGTATCTCGATAGGTACAGCGTACCGGTTCCTGTGAAAGTGGATATTTTATGGCAAAAACCAGGCCGACCAGGCACCCGTCATAGCCGATGGTCCACCACCAATCTCAATTCTGCTTACTAATTTGACAGGGCCCTGTCCAATATGGCAATTTTTCAATCAGATTCAACAGGGCTGGGTTATGAAAACGAGTGTCGAGATCGCCGCCGCGGTGCTGCGCGTTCTAAAGTCGCCGCTCAAATCGCGCAGCTGGGCTTTGATCGCCACGGGGATCGACGGGCTGCTCGACGGGGCCAGCCGGTAGCCCAGTGAGCCGAAGCGCTACGAGCCCAAGCGTGGCGGCCGGCTTGATGCAGCGGTATCGCCGTCTCTCTAAAACCGAACTTACGCAACCCAGCACCGTCTGAATGGGAGCTTCGTAACGACCCAGAACCTTCCGGGCCCCGCTGAGTCCTAATTTTCTCAAACCTCCGGATGTTGTTGGGACACATCGCCATGAAGCCGACAGTGGTGGCGGCGTAATCCACTCCATCGAAAAACGAAAATCCTTGTGCTGCGGCTTGAGATATACAATGAGGTGACGCCAACCGCGCGGTTCGTTCTCCAAAAGTATTCACACGAGCCGAAACCGCGCCAGCAGCAGCTTGTGATTGTGAAGAGCAGCAGGGTCGGAAGAAGAGCGAGGATCAACCGCGACGACCGTTGCGGAACTTCTTCTTAGGCGTTTAGTCCGTTTCGAGGCGTATGAACCCTGGCGAGCGCTGAAAAATGTGCCGTCCTAAAGGTTTGCCGCGAATCAACAATGCCAATGCAAGATGTGTTTGCGCTGCAGACGGGCCGGCTCTTGTGGGACTCCTTTGGCTGGACAGGAGATTCCCCTACCCCGTTCCTCAAATTCGATGTCAGCACTGGATTGTATGCACTCAAAACATACATACACTTGAATGTGTACGTTGCAGCGGGACTTCAAACGCGCTCTCTGCTGTCTGGATTCATCTCCGAACGAGGCATCACCCGTGTAAATCATCTGTGGGTGCGTAGCAAGCTTGTCTCGGGGCGCGACATCTGGGAGGCGTCGTCCTAATAGCAGCTCCGACATCAAGAAGACTGTCTTAGAAGACAGACACACGGGCTCTTCTGCTGCGTGGCGCCCACCGTTTTACGCATATTCTCTGCACCAATACAAACCGCCAGTCAAAACGGCTGACGCTCCGTACTGTAAAACCTTAGGCTGGGGCTAGGGCCGCAAAAGCGAGAGGGGCTCCTCCCCGAACACGCAACCTGGTTCCCAAGCGGCAACTCGATCGCACAACCACTTTCTCCCTCTGCTCGCTTTATTCTGCAATTCGCCGCAAAGATCGCAAGCGACGGCTGCGTGTGTGTTATCAATAAATTGAACTCTTTCGAATCAGACCCCGTGAGCCACCCACCTACACAGCATGTCGGAGTACTCGGAGATGGCGCACAAGCAGATGGCCAACGCGCCCGGAAGTGCCGTGAACGACAGCTACAGCCGGGTGTACCAGCAACAGCAGATGCACATGCAGGCGCCGCCGCAGTACCCCGTGCGCTTCCAGGAGCTGCCTCGCTTGCAAGTGCCTCCCTTCGCGCTCACGCAGCAGTCGCCCGCATGGAAGATGCCGCCACAGGAGCAGCCTGCGCCGCGCATGAGCGTGTCGAATCTGCTCTCCGGCAGTTTCCGGAGTCGTAACTCGCCGCCACCACAGCAACAGGCCCCGTTGCTGACACCCCCGTCGCCGCCTGCTCCAGCTCCGCGTCGTCTTCCGAGCTTCGCCGATATCCTGGCGCGGACGAACCTCCTTCATCTCATGGGTCGATCAAGCGAGTCGACGAATCCCCCCGCTCCCCCCGTGGAGGCGCCCATGGAGGAAGAGATGCAGATGCAGCAGCCGCACCAGCAGATGATAGCCCCTGTGTACCACCAGCAACAACAGCCGATGCAGCCCATGGAAGGCAGCTATACTGCGTACGCTCCGCCTCTCGTGGACACCAATATGAGCATGGACACGATGTCTACCCTGGGCGACGAGCTGCCGAGTCCCATGGGTGCAGCGTCACCCGTGAGCCAGACGAGCGAGACTAACAAACGGCGTGAGCGCTGGACGGAGGACGAACACGCCCGCTTCATGGAAGGCCTGAACCGTTACGGTCGTAAGTGGAAAAAGATCCAAACGTTTGTCAAGACGAAGACGGCCGTGCAGGTTCGCACGCACGCGTACGGCTACTTCGCCAAGCTGCTGCGCAATATGCCTGAGGACGACGGGATTTGGGAGCTCGCCGAAGAGATGAGCTCCCTTCCCGGCGCCGTGCTCAAGGGACCAGGCAACGGCAAGCGCCGCAACGAGCCAAAGACGGACGAGGCCGGCATGGAAGTGCTCCGCCGCTTCGTGTTCTCCAAGAAGAAATCAGAGGACAAGAAGCAACTGCCGGCGCCTAGCAGCCAGGATGCCATCGAGGACCGCGAGAACGTGGAAATGGCCGAATCGACGCCCTCCAACGCCAACACGCAGGCGCCCACGGGATCGTGGAGCTCCACGCAGCAGTGGAAGGCCGACGACTCGGACGCGCTGTTGGAGATCAAGCGCCAGCGCCTGAATTAAGTAGTATATTTTTGCGGCCCCGATGAGTGAAATTGTAGGCACCAGGATAATAGGACACAAAGAGCATGGCAGTGTATAAAAACGATATACACTCGGCAAACGCTATTTATTGAAGCATGCAATGGTGGGTGGCTAGCCATGGATGGTGGCAGCCAGAGCGTTTCGTGGCAGCGAGGTTGTTTCCTCGGCCAAATATTTGTGCGGCACCAGGAAGGAAACAGTCGGTCCGCCCGAGCAGAGAGTCGCTAGTGGCGAGGCGCCGCATTTGCATCGACAGCGAATGAGGCAGAGCGGCAACACAGAGGCGGCGTACAGGCTGAGCGTCGCGATTACTCCACCCAGAGGCACTTGTGGGTTCACAGTGAACTTCTCGGCGAGCAAGAGACTGTGGTTGCCGCGGCCGCGGCTGTAGCACTTGGACTTCCAAGTTAGAGCGGTCAGTACGCGGACCTGCACATTTTGCTCCCGCCGCGTCTACTGTAAATTCCATAGTTGTCCTGGTACCGTGTACCATAGAAATCAAGCTTGCAGCTGCGCCATTTTGTGGCTCACATGGCGTTGCGCGTGCAGAGAACAGACACCTGATAAATTTCATTCGCACACGCCGATACTTTTTTGTACTGGTACAGTACCGATAAGCATTTACCATTCATACTCCGTTATGCAGTAGCTCATGTATTTACATGTACTACTATGTAGCAGGGCAGCAGCGTTCCTGGGGCTCGACGTCTTGGCAGCTTACGCCGGCAGAAGCACGTTACTTTCATTAATAAAAGTGCCGCCATGCTAACAGAGGCCGGGGATTGCGCAATCATTGGCGCCGTCTCTACTGCAGCTCACAGCTGCAATGGGGCTTGATGTTTGCAGTGACTCGAAGGTTGCATAGGCGATGACAGGGCGAGTCAAGCCGGCTTCGATCGCGCCGCTTACGATCGCAAATGACCTCCAGGCTTCGGTCGCGTTGCTTACGATCGCAGGCGGTCTCCTGTAACGGCTGCGGACTGCTCGAAAAGACCGCAAAAGCCATGTCGCTACCGCTAAATAATCCGAGTTGGACACTCACCTGTGGTCACGGGGTCAACGATATGACAGGCTCCAGACCGACATGCAGTCATTGGTACAGTAATTACAGTAATTAGTCTGTAAAGTACACAAGGTTGTGAATCTGCTTACAATAAATCATCGAGTGTACAGTAATTCTGAATGCTAAATTATATTGTCATGAATGGAAAATGTACCAATTTTCAAAGTTGCTATACTAGCGCTTCGTTGCAAATTACCACTGGAGGCGACATCATAACCCTCAAGACTTTCCGCTGATATGCTTCTGCAGCGACAGCCACTGTGTTTGTAGTTTTGGCTAGGACTCGAACTCAGGTCGTGTGGATGGACCAGCCAAGACGAATCATGAATGTTCGGATCTAACAACTTAAGTCTGTGTAGGCTAATTGCGATACAGACTAGGTGTGAATTCCGGTACACACTGACTGTGAATGCAGACTAATTCCTGTAACCACTGTAGAACTTGAATTAGCACCAGATAGTGCGAACCGACTGAGTATGGTCTGCGAGGCGTGCTCCCATCGATGTACACGGGCGAAGAGAAGGTCGTTGGCAACAACTTATTGCATCCGTGATGATTCGTAACAGAGACAACAACGCGTGCACTATCATTAAGCCCAAGCTGCAAGTATTAATGCATGCACAGATGCAAGGGAGGGCGCGGCCGGACCACAAAATAAATTACAGTATAACAATCTTATAGCCCGTCGCAACCTGAGCACCAGAGGACGAGGGATTTACTTGATGACGGAAAAGTACATGCCAGTTACATACCGTATTTCGGCTTTCCTAGATCAAAGCTTTCTCTTAAGTGACACCCCACGTGAACCAATCACTCCGAGCGGAGCAGCCACATCACTACTCGAGATCTCCTACATGCCATCACGTCGTGCACCAAAGTCGAGCCAGTCATTCTGCAAAAAGAGCGAGCACGATGCCGCAAGCTCGGGGTCAAGACCAAGAGAGGACGAGGAATTCCGGCTCGGGGAAGCCGCCAAAGAAGTTCCAGCGCACGGCGGTCACCTACCGCTTCAAGATGAATGTGACCCATTTCTATGATGAGCCGAATACTATGAATGCCACCTTCACGAAATTATTTCTTACTCTGTCTCTAGCGCAGCGCAAGGTAAAACAAAACGTGGTTGCTAGGCTTCCACTGTCGCCACCGACTGGCGATTCGTTGCCGCACGGAAGAAGGGCAGAAGATACCCGCGGAAGCTGCTAAAGTTGCGGCGAGTTTTGCCCTGGACGTCCGGCACAAGATGCAAGAGTGAGGCGTCGACACCGTGCACAATGCCGACCAAACCGGTAAGTTTTATTTCGCACAATTTATCGATTTGTTTTGTGATCCTACTAACTTCTTCTTGTAGCTGTTAGCTACGAATACTTATCTGTTCAGACGGTAGATGAACACGGTGTGACTGAAAAGCGCTGGCAAGGGAAAGGAAAGAGTCACTGTGATATTTTTAGGCGACAGCTCCGGCATCACGTACGACCCGTTCCTGGTTTTTAAAACCAACCATCGACGGCCGCGAGCGAGCCCGGTCTTGTGATGCCTTCCAGCTTGGCTTCGGTGCAACGCTCTGGCGAGAGCTTCAGCCAGCGCAACAGGCGGTGCAAGTGTATGACAACCAGGCGGGTCGGTGAAATGGACCTCACCATTCGGTTTCTTCTCCACCACTTCCTTCACCGTGAAGATATGTACAGCCCATTCTACTACTGCTAGACGATTTCTCCTGACACTGGTGTGTGGACATCCAGATCGCAGCCCGTCTACTAAATGTTGAGCTCATGAAAATTCCGGCCGGCTACACGTTCGCGTTCAGCCGGCAGATATTGCGTGGAACAAACCTCTCGAAAACCAGCTTCGAGCCAACTGGGGCAGACTAGGCTGCAGCAGCTACACTCGACAATTCCTGGCACAGGATTTAAACTGAAGGCCCCCACACGCGTTGGGCTGATAGAGTGGGCAAGAACATCATGGGCATCTCTTTCTCTATCGATGATTGTGAACGGATTCTACTAGGCAAAGTTTGCCCTCAACAGATCTTCAGTACCCCCTACAACCACGCACTGTGGAGACGGACCCATACAGGGAGGAACTTTTCGCTGGTACGTGAGTTTGATGTCCAGCAGCAGGTGGTTGAGCGCGGAGCAGCGGACCCCGCCTACGATATTGAGAAGCTGTCTACAAAAGAAGAGGAAGAAGAATAAGTGCTCAAATATATACGTTCTGCTCTGGTCGTTGGAGGCTACCTTGTACATCTCGTGTGCACGCACAGCGTGACAACGTCACGTTTCCTGGGGTGTCATGTAGGAAAGCTCAAACACGGTATATACAAAACTTCCGTACTTATGCGACATAAGTTATGTCGCATACTAACTTGCCATGGCGCAACTGTACCTCTCATGGGGGAACGGAAATTCCCCATGAGAGGTACCGTTGCGCCATGGCAAGTTAGTAGTGTGAAAGTTTTGACAAACGAAGGCTCGCTAATAAGAAAACGTAACGAACAAAATATCACAATCCAGCTCACTCTATTTTCTATTTAATATGACTGTTTCGGATATGATATGTTTCCTCGTTGTCGAGATATTGAGCGATGAAGACTGGATCCAACGCAAATAGGCTATTGCACCGTCAAAGATGTTCAATCAAACAGTTGCACCTTAAAGTTCAACTCTTGCGCTGGTCAATATTGTTTAGCATCCTGCGCGACCCCGTGTTGGCAGTCGAACGGTGAGGACCCGTACCTGACCGCTCGTGTTGGTATCCAGGACATAAAGGGTCTACCGGACCAGGGCTCAATGCTCCGCGCCAAGATATCGTATGACGTCGACGTGAAGTTGGGCATCCTGATCAAGAACGGCAATGATACTGCCCATTCAGGCGGGCTCGTGCATTGTCCCAACCCGTGCTGTACACGCACGACACGAACTTTGCCGAGCGCGCTTACGGCATCCCGGAGCGCCCGATCTTGGCGCTAAGGGCTCTGAAATCGTGTCCCGGAGGACGTCGTGACTGCCGTTGGAGTGAACCAGGAGGGCGCGATCTTCCCGTCCACTCACCTGCGCAACCTGAACGGAGATGCAGGTCTGAGTCGTACGGCACCTTGTGCGGGACCTCCGACGATGATCTTTCCCGCTCGGACCTTCGTGTTCTACTGCGCAGATTCCAAACTAAACTTTATTCTCTTACGACGGTGCCGGTACGTGCCCTCCCTATGGTACCGTTCCTTAGCATCCTTGCGATCCTGGAGATGGGGGGAGCAGTTGTGATCCGTGGGTTCATCCGAAACGAATGACCTGAATAGGACTCGGACCTCCTCAAAGATAGCCCCAACAGGCTCCCAGGACGCCTCGATATCGTCCAAGCCATACCACTTTACTTGCACTTCCCATTGCTGCGTCGCCGGGCTCAACCGGCACGCTAGTAGGGCCTCCACAAGCCCCCCCCCCTCTTCACCTTAAATCGCATGCTCTTACAGATCTTGTACACAGTCTCTACTCGCTTTGCGATACAATTGCATTCTCGAGGCATGCTTAATGGTAACCACGTAGGTCCATTAAGTTTTGTAGCTCGAACGTATAGTCACTTAGTTCTTTAAGAACCCGTTTAGGGCCTCGCCGCACGAGAGCTAACTTATCGCCGTTACAGCCTGTTGCCGTCGCAGCCAGCACGAAATCTCCTTCGTGGAAATTCTGGAGTTCACTCCTTACTTGCGTGCATGTCGTTCGCGGGCAGCTCGTTTCCGCCTTTCGCTCAGGTTAGTCATCTCGAGATGCATACCATCCAGAGCTTCATGAACCGAGGTGAGGTGATCAGCGATCTCCGCTCCTACCCAGTCGACCGTCGTCTCTACCGGGTCAGTAGAATGCAGGATAGCGATCAGCTGTGAGCCACCAGGTAAAGCTGCAAAAACGGTGAGGGGTATCTTTTCCTGCAGCCGATCGGCAGGCATGCCGTTCAGGGCGGCCTGGATCACTGACAGCAGCTGTGACCAGTGTGCTATCCGAACTTCCTCTCGTTTTTTAGTAACGCTTTCATACTCTTGTGTATTTCTCTGTTCGCCACCTCAATCGCTCCATTTGCCTACGGAGTGTAGGCTTCGTCGTGAAGTGGTTATGAGCTCCTAGGGCTCGTTGTAGACGTTCCATCACCTGGTTCTTAAAGTGGGCCCCTTGGTCGGAGACCCACTGGAGAACAGCATCAAATCGTTTAAACCAACCTATGAAACCTTGGTAACCAATTTGGACCCAGCATGGGTCCCGGGTATAAGCTCGACATATCGACTCATACCATCCTTCAGAACTAGGACGTATTTGTAGCCGCCTTCTCCCTCAACTATAGTGAGGCAGTCGACGTGCAGTAACTCGTTAGGTTTAGTGGCCATAAGAGTATCCCCACTCGGACGATGGACTCTGCCTCCCACTGTATCACGTAGCTGCGTCTGCAGTAATGGTCTTCCAACCCAAAACACTGCTGTTAGGGCCGCCTCGTGGCATTGTCCCACGATATCCACTTGCGCCAGCGCGCGCGACAGCACACAGTCTCTGCTGTAGGTCTGCAGCGTATTCGGGTATCTATACAGCATCATCAATATAGACCACGAATTTACGTTCTGCGTTCCACTGTGACTTGGTTCCAGTCGCGTCTCCGTCGACAGCCCTGACTTGTTTTTGCAGATTTCTTATCTCGTCTTCTTGCGACCCGACGAAATCTTCACTATCTAGCGGCGCGATTCGTTCTAATACAACGAGGCGTGCTACTCGACCGGCTCCAGGTTCGTCTGGGAGACTGGGGCTAGCTCCCCATCTGCTGAGGAGATCTCCATACATTCGCCCCACCAGGCACGCGCTTTATCACATACCGAAACGCCATTAGGAATAGTGTCCACCCCTGCAACTGGCCCGCTTGGTAACGAGCCATCGCTCCGTCGTACGTAGGGGGTCGAAAATAAATCTACACTAAGTTTTGATGTTTTGTGTACAGGCGAAATTCAGCTGGTCTTAGCAGCAGATATTGCAAACGTCGCGTCGCTTCAAAATTCGCCACGCGTCTTTTTCGATAGTGTCCCGGCGGCTGGACGGACCAACAAATTTCCACTCAGAAACGCGAGAGACTGGTGGTTCTTTTTTCAGTGGCATCTGTAGCTCACCGGGCTACAGCTGCGTAACAACAGCTCCCCAGTAGTCGTGGCCTGCGTAGGCATAAAGACCCACGCCGGTAGCCGGGTTAGGATGCGCAAGAGACGCCATCCTCAGTAGGGCCTCTCGTACGGCTGCTAGGGCAACGGGTTCTTCGTGACCCCAGCCCACGTCCTCTAGTAAAAACTTTGCCAATTTATTCTATTTCCTCGATCCCTGAGCTTTATAGCCTTCTCAAGTATTTCATACAATCGGTGAGTCAGTTCGTTATAGCGCGGGATGCTCTACCGCATCCTTAATCGCGCAGAGAAATTTATGTAGCTCAGCGGCCGTTCTGGGCGGCTGCAATTCTACCAACCCTCTGACCCTGTCCGGCTGTGCTTCACGCTCGTAGCTGAAGTTATTTGCCACACCATTTTACTTCTTTGGCGAAGAATTGGCACTTCTTAGCGTGCGACGTCAGTCCGACTCGTTCACGCCGCTCCAGCACTTGCTCCAGCAGCGTTAGGAGTGTAGCCTCAACCTTGGCATAACCAAATATGTCGTTAAGCCAGGCCAAAATCCCTTTCCCGAGAAGTTCTCCGAAGGCTTCCTCGACTACATCCTGACAATGCGCCACAGCGTCTGCCGCCCATCGGGACACGCATAGAGGTGTACATCTCTCTGTGCGTAACAAACGTGAAGAGTTCCTGGCAATCGGGGTGTAAAATGGCAGCCGTCAATATCCTCGAAACCACCCTAGTACACAGAATACTTGAGATTTCCCCTCAGGACACCCAGAACTACATCCAACGCAAGCATGGACCACAGCATGTCGTCCTTTTCCGCATCAACACCACAAGTATCCCGGTCATGCTTGGGTCTGCATTGGGGTCGGTGGCTTGTTCTTTCTTGCGGACAATTCGCGGTGCAGAACACCATATGGATCCATGATTCACCTAGAGAAGCCCTCTCTCTAACAGCTGACCCACTTGTCTATCAGGAAAATCCCTGGCATTTGGTGGATAGCGGCGAGGTTGTGCCTTCGTCGAGTTAGCCCCTGCTTCAGTCGCACAAGCAATGGCTCGACAATGACCGGCGGGTCTTGACCGAACTGGAGACGAAAGTTGTCTCCTTGGCGCTCCAATATCTCCAGTAACTTGTCACTACCAGCGCCAGACAATCTTTCGTCTTTTGCGGTTTGTAACTGGTGCGCTAACTCTATGTTACTTTAGTAGGCGACACTTTCTCCATGGTTGGCAGCGCCGTTCGCGTCTCGTGACGCTCGACGTCTTCGATAGTCGAGAAGTCCTCTTCACGGACGACCGCCCGCAGTCGGCACTGTTTCTGCAACGCCGTCGGTCCAGACGTCACTCTAAGGTTCTTATCTCATTTTCCGCAAGCTCCCATTCCGAAGTCACCTAACGAGCTTTAACTACCAATTCGTCAGTATTATCACCCTGGATCTCTGTAATGGGGCGATCTACTGTAAGGTCAGCGCTCCATCTGACTCTTCCATGCAACATTCAAGGTTTCGGAGCATTAACGGTCCATCGGGCGTCTCCAGGACGACATCTTGGAACGTTGCGGCGCGGGCACCGAGAACTCACGGCACCGATAGGCCGCAATTTCTGTTCCGGTATTGGCTTCGTCACTGCGAGACTGGCACTACAAACAATCCCTGGCCTTGGTGCGAGATCAGTGGTACTTACACCACGACCTGCTCCCCTACCACCGTGACCACCTCTTCCTCCAATCTTGTCGTTCACTTGTTGCAGTAGTACTCGTGACACCATTACCACTACGGTCATTACTGCCTCGGTCATTATCGTTACGGTCGTTTCTACTGGAACCGGAGGCGCGTGCTCCACCGTGTCCTGTACATCGTCGACCGTTACCGTGTCCTCCATTACGCATTGATCGATCTGGCTGGGAAGATGTGACTGCCTCAGTCTCGGCAGCCTTCTACCACGTCATATACTCTGACAAGAGCTTCACAACCCATCCACAGAACGGCACGACTTCAAGTCGGAGCTTCTTGTTTTCTTGCAGACTCAGCCGAGTCGATATCACAGTTCTGAAGCTTGCTGGCTCCAACGCGTCGGACAGGTACTTGAAGAGACGTTTCTGTACATTCTCAAACGCGACGTCCGCCAAGTTAAAGCGATCCTGAACATCCTCCATGTATGCATCATACGACTCTCGGGCTCCGGCCACTTGGTCTCCATGTGGAGCCCCTTCATCGCATCATCGACCACAGCGTAGTTCCCATGGGGAGCTATCTTCGCTCGCTCAATAGTAGTCAATCCGCTGCCGCTCTGAAATCTGTGCGGAGAGCCGTTAAACTGGTATCTGACGATCGTTTGGTGTGCGTCTCGATACACGCACCGACCCACTGCGTCTGCAGGGCGTTGATGGCGGTGTCGTCGCCGCAAATACACCCGCCGGTCATGCATTGTCTGACCATCACCGGGGTGGTTGCGGTAGCGCGGGTGCTGCCGCTACTAGATGACTAGGGCCTTCTACCGGGCTCGCCGTCGGTATCGCGTAATCTTAATCCTCAAACGGATCACGGATCTGGGGAATCTGCACTCGCAGCCCCGGCGACGCAGAGCCTAAGTTCTCCAACTGGATAGCCGATGTACGGGCAGCGAGGTCATCAGCAGCCTCACCCCCGCGATCAGACATCCTTCTTGTTCACGCGTTCTCTTAGACCCGGAGTTTGCCGCACTAGGCTAGAAATAAAACTAGTTTTGATCTTTCCCGCTCGGACCTCTGTGCTCTACTACGCAGATCCCTAACTAAACTATATTTTTCGTATGACGGTGCCGGTACGTGCCTCCGTATGATACCGTTCCTTGATATCCTTGCGATCATGGAGATGGAGGAGCAGCTTTCCTGCAAGCCACCGGCCTTAACCCTCTGTGAGATACCTTACTTCTCTCGAAATCCATTGGTCCTGTCGCCGACAGCTGGTCCTGGAGTCTTATAGCCGGCAGATGTTTCTGTAGGTAGCTGTACATCACAGATCAGACGACAGCGAGTATTTCGCGGACACGTCTGCGCTGACCAAGTATGCGTCATACACGTGGCAAGTACAAGTTTACGTGGAGACGGACCCGCTACTACACATGCTAATTGCGCGTTCCATCCCGTAATGAGGAATCTGGTTGCCGCTGCTAATGCCGATTGAATGACAGATATACAGTGAGTACAGGAAACAACACCCAAACTTTACCTGCAACAAATTGCAGGAAGACCTACTCGCCCGGCACTGTGTGTTCAGCTACGGGGTTTGGTAGGCGAGATAGTTCCTCCCGAGGACTTGGCGAATCCCTGGGGGCTAATTCCACTGGTATTACTCTAAGCAAGTGGTAGGTTAATAGTGGCATTCGCTTCGACGTGACCCTCTGACCTCACATGACTCATTCTACATGTACATGAGATTTGTTTTTAAACGACCTGAATCATGGACATGTTTCGGCATTACACTTCGTAGCGATTGAACATGGGCTTAAGCACACTGATAAATATGTGACGATATGAGTTTCGTAGTTGTCTTTGAGGGTGCGGCGCTCTTTTTTTTTGAAACCACCACGCTTTCCTCTATCACTGAGACCGGTATACTGTTAAGCGTCAATAGAGGCGAGATACAGTGTAGAGCGTCGTATCACACCAGGGATTAAAAAATGGGATGCTAAAACCGCCAGAATGACTTGCATCCGATTTGTCAATTTAAATATTTATTGTTAACTGTATACGTCTCTGTCCCACCAAATTATGGAGAGTTTGGCTTTTTGTGTACTACACAAAATAGTTGTAAGGATCCTATTGGCTAATATTGCTAGGGGTTCGTTGACCCTAAAACGGTTGGCAGCTACCACTAATTCGCTGCAGGCCTCACAATGCAAGAGAAACAAGATGGCGAGGACACTTGGCGCCAAGGACATCACGCCGGCAACGCGCGTCGCGGTGGTTGTCTTCCTTTCCAAGCTCAGCAAGGAAGGCCGCCTTCGCTACGGCACAATCGCGCGTGCCAAGAAGGCGTTTGGGCTCAGTCACGCGGCCATCGAGGCCACTTGGGGCCTGCGTGACGACACATCCGCTCTCGCGCAGCCGGGTCGGTCGTACCCGCCCATGAAGGCCCGGCTGAGCCCGAGGAGTTGGGCCAGCGCGTGCATGCTCTGGAGGCGGCCACGGCATCCCAAGATCGGCGCTGCAGCGTCACCTCAAGGCCAAGGTGCTGCGGCGCTTGATCTCCAGGGTCAAGCCACAGCTCACCGACACGCAAAAGCTCTAGCGGCTGACCTGGGCTCTTGCCCACGTGCAGCGACCTATCGGTATGTTACTATAATTGTTAAAATCAATGTACTGTCTGATATAAGTTTAATCTAATACTTGTTTAGGCGGGCTTTCGTATCGCCTTGATCCAATGTATGATGTTGTGCATATAGATGAAAAGTGGTTTAATATGTCCAAGGCGTCGTCTCGCTATTATTTGGCTGCTGATGAAGCTTTGCCTTACCGATCTTGTCCTAGCAAACGCTACATCGATAAGGTAATGTTTTTAGCAGCGGTAGCGAGACTGCGGTACAATTTTTCAAAAAGACAGACTTTGACAGTAAAATCGGGATTTGGCCGATTGTTGAATACACCAAGGCCAAGAAGACATAAAAAATCGAGTTGCTGGCACTCCTATCACGAAAAACATCAACATGACAAGAAAAGAGTACGTTCGGCTGCTGAAGAAGAGAATCTTTCCGGCAATTCGCGAAAAGTGGCCAGGTACGTATTTAATTATGCTCATTTGACATCTGACGTATTCAGGACGGAAAACATCAAGAATTCAAGTCCAACAGGACAACACCGGCCCGCATGTTGACGAAGACCATGGTGATGTTGGTGAAGCAGGACAAGAAGGAGGCTGGAACATTAAAACGGCGAGCCAACCACCACGTTCGCCTGACTGTAACATACTGGATTTAGATTTTTTTTTGCGATTCAATCCATATAGTATCGGCAGCCTACGAGCCAGATCGACGGGCTGATTGCAGCAATAGAGACTGCATTTAATAGCATAAAATATCAACCATACAAAAATGCTTCCTCACTTTGCAAAAATTGCTGGAATGCATAATTTCTAACGAGGGGAGGGGGCAATGATTTTAAGCTCCCTCGGGTTCGTAAGTCCGTCGGGCTCAGTGGCATTCGTCCGACGTCTTTAACAACAACAGTCTCAACTGTTGAAAATGGCTACAAAGCCCTGACAGCTCAGATTCTTAACCAATAAATCGTATTTTTCTAATGCAGTTTTATTTGCTAAATCATTGTCTTAAACCGAGGTAGCAGCTGATTGGATATAATAATATAATCTTGTGATTTGGCATATCGCAATAACAGCCGATAAAAAAAAAAAACACCTGAACAGACGCCTAATAGAGACTATTCGGCACGTTTCTGACTGTTGTGTACTTGAGAGATGGCTCAATACATCGGGTGATGCCGTAAAAGATTGGTTGAATACCGCTATTTTCTTAAAAATTACGAAATAAAACCCTTTTTCCTCTTGCAAAGTGCGGATTCCGTCAATCTTATTTACTTGCATGACGCCGCTATGAACAGCTAAGAAACGGAGCACTGACCGCGCTATGAGGAAGCTATCCAACGTGGGTGCCCCAGTCTTTTACGTGTTAGTATCGCTATAACTATACCAAATTACATGAATTGTCTATAATTTGGTGGGACAGCGAAGTACTAATGTAAGTATGTGCGATGCCTTGGCCTTGTCAATGACTCACACTGGCATTTCCCACTTGAGAATATGTGAGCAATAATTTTTTTCTTGTGCAAGAGAGTCATTTTTACACTTTAATTCTCTATCTGCAAACTCCCGATGCTTGTCAGCGAGTGCTGACTTTAGCGACAGAATTAAATATTACTCGACTGATGGCTAATCATTCAAGTTCACTATCGAGTATTTTGGATAATCTACACGTCTTTTGCTGGATAAACATTCACATATATTGATCACATCACATTCGCTTATTCGTGTTCGCTAGCTGAATTACTGTGCATTTACTTGAACGACCAGGACTTCTCAACCTTTCCGAGGAAGTTCCAGTCGTTCATCGGCGTGTTAGCGTCCCCATATTTAGTATCGTTCAAAGCCCTGTGGGCAAAATCCGACATCTGGTCCCACATGATTAAGTCCTGGAAAGTACCAGCGCCCTTGGTCATATCCAACGCGAGGTTGAGCGGCCAAGAGTGCTGGTATTTGACCTTGACGCTGGTTCCGTCAATCACGTCAGCAGGACACGGGGCATACTTGTTGTACCCGCTATGCCACGACGGCGAGCACCCGATGTTTTTTGGCTTTATACGTCAGGGTTGTCAATAAACACAACAACATGCTCCCAGTTGTGGCGGTGGCCCAGCCGAGAAGATGGCGAGTCCTTTGGGAAGTACCGCGAGTACATGATGGCCCAAACCACCGTCGAACCAGGTGGAGAGGCCGTAGACCTACGAGTCGTGGCCGCGGCATCCGCCCTTCGGACCGCCAGAATGCTGGAGACCGCCGCTAGTCTCGCCCATATCGTTCACAGCGGGGTACGGAACGCATCCCGTGTTAGTGTCATTCTGGGGTTTGAACTTGTCACCGCCCTTTTCAGAGATCGTGATCGGTTCAGGTTGAGGGTACGGCTTGACAGCTTTGAGCGGAATTGTCTTGTGCTGCCTTTCCACTGGTTCTTGTTGCTCTTCCTGCTGAGCAGGGCTCCGCAAAAATCAATATCAGTTATAATAATTTCCCATAACTTACTGCAATAACTAATTCACCTCCTACTTCAATTTAGCGCAATATGAATGAGCAACCCACCGCCAAATATATAGAAACGAATGGCACCAACCAAGCAATGCTAGCCACCCAAGGACGAAAACTATTCTGGGGCCTTCATTTTGGTTATTTTGCAATCGTTGTTCAATCGCACACTACACCCCACCAACCTCAAGTTGCGCCCCGCCTCCAATGTCATTCATTTCCCCAAGCTCTCTCGCTTCCGCGCTCTTCGTTCCTGAGGAGGGAGACTACTATCACTGCCGTCTTTGCTTCCAGCGCCGAAAGCAAGCCCCTGGCACGGGGTATACAAACCTGGTGGAACACTTCGTACGCTGCCACGCCAGCACGTACGAGGATGAGTTTTTCTCCATCCAAAGACGCGAGGGAAGCCTCGACGCGTTCGTGAAAAGAGATGTGTTCTCGCGGAACATCTACCACTGGCTCGATTGTATAATCATGGAGAATCGCGAGCTGAGCATGTGTGAAAAGATGAAAACGCGTGAGTACACGAACCTGAAATCCATGCGTGTCAACACGCTCAAGAAGCACATGCTCGGACTGGAGGAGGTTGTGCAGAAGAGCGTCAAAGCGCGATTGTCCGGTAAGAAAGTTGGCTTCGCAATTGAGGCTTGGACGGAAGACGGAACTCATTTGTGGCTGTCATCGCCATCACCGATAAAGACAAGTTCATATTGTGTTTCTCGACCTTGATGGATGAATCCGACATGGGCTCGGACGCGATCATCGAGCTGCTCGATGATCTGCTCGACACCTGCGGAATTGATACCTCCCAGCTCTGCTTCTACGTGTGTGACCAATCGTCGGTAAATGTTGCTATCGCAAAGAAGACCCAAGTCCAATGATTGGATGTGCTAGTCATCGGATGAATTTGGCAATGCAAGATCTCAAGCGGGAGCACGGTGATCTGTCGGGGAAGGTATAGCTGTTGATGGCGAAGCTGAACACGATCAAGAATCGGCACCACCTTCGGGAGGTCGACGCACTCATGCCCGTCTTTCGCAATGGCGCGCTGGAGTAGCACGTTTGCTATGATAGACCGCTACTTCGCGATTTACTGCAAGCTAGACCGTGTCGATGATGATCTGGCCGACTATATCCCGACCCCACGGGTGAACGTTCGTTTGAATGCTCTTCATGATGATCTGAAGAATCTGGAGAGTGTCAACAAGAAGCTTCAGACAGACTCTGTGACTTTGCTAGACGTTCGAGTTCTTTTTGATCATGTGGTGAAACACTACCCCATTACAAGCACGCACCTGGCTGCTTTTGCCTGCGTGGTGAAATTTCCTGATTTTGAAAACGGCATTACCAAGGTCCTTGCTGGGAAGAACGTCTATTTCGCGTGCCGAGCGTAGTGCTGCGGCAAAGCTCCTGCATTCTGGTGACCCATCCGAGCTGCTGGAAGAAGAACAGTTCTCAGAAGTCACGAAGAAACGCTCTTTCGCAGAAGCAGCGCTGGCTGTGGAGACATCAACGCCTACTCGCGTTGATTTAAAGTGGATTCCTCAAACTTCGAATGATGTTGAACGTCTTTTCTCTCTCCGGTATCGTCTACTCACGTCTGCGGCGCAGTCTCAACCCAATGACTCTCGAAACTATGATGTTTCTGTAGTATAATCGGAGCTTGTGGGACTCAGGTGCAGTTGCTCAAGCTGTCGAGAACAACAAGAAGAAGCGACGTGTAGATTAATTTTCTATGACGACGAGGTGCTCATTTGACACGTCATGGATAATCGAAAACTACCTAGTACTATGTCAGCTTTTTGTGTTATGTTCGCAATATGATAATAGGTGTTAATGGCTCGATGTACTAGACTTGTGGGGTACAATACTTGTGGTAGTTCAATGGAACGGAAATGCGCGGCGGGAGGGTTCTCAGGGTACCCCCCCCCCTCCTGATGCCAGTGAGCGCACCTGCTTAGCTTAGTTCCGTAGTTTTCATGATGGTGAGATATGGCGGCGACGAGGCGCTAGTGATGGATAGCTCCATGATGCTCACGATGCTTGTCATCCTGAAAAAAATAATAAAAATAACACCATTATTAATTGGTGGAGCCTCGACCCTACAATCAATTTGGTATTGCATTGTGAGCAACCGTGCTGCTGAGTAACATCTTGAGCCTGAGTCGCGATAACCGCGAGGACAGCGGCGCAGATGAAGAAACCGAACTTTATTGAGTGGGAGATGGGATGGAGATTGTTGGCGTGTCTGGTGTGGCAAGATGGAGAGAGAAGATGCTCCTCAGAAGAGAAAAATATGGCCTTGAGTTGAAGTGTAAGACTGCAGCGCACCAAGTAACAAGTCCTGGCATAGCGTAACCCTAACCCTATGCCGCGCTACCAGATCGCGTTCGGGATCATAGGATCGATTGCGGGTGGCGCTTGAGTTTCGCATGGAGCACAGCGACTCACATGACTATGCAGGTAGCTGGCGTGTGCGACGTGACAGGGACGGCAGCAGTTCTCGCCATCGGGGAGCTACAAGGCGGATCTGCCAAGTTTTTTTTTTTAGTATGCACACGACCACCTGAGAGATATGTCCATCAGCTTTGATCAAATCCAGCATGCGATCATCGCGTATGTTACACAACGAATGGCAGGAGAGACGATCTGCTGAAGGGTTGCCGTAAGCGGCGACTTCCGCCATGTTCTTTAGATGTATTGCATATTGTAGTAGGTTTAGTCGGCAGCCTGGCAATTTCGCGTGCATTGCACTGCAGCAGAAGAGATTTGCATTGGAAGGACAGACGCTCCCGTCGAAGCGTCTGTCATTCCAGTAACAGAACCTTACGCAGAAACGCAACAAAAAAAAATACTCAACGGTTTAGTCAGAGTACGATTTGCATGCAGAGCGTTTCAAGTAATTGGATCATATGTATTCAGAGACAAAAGGGCTTGAACTTGACAAAACAAAACAGAAACATAGTCCCTATTTACTCACATGATGTTATTATTTAATATTAAAATAGCAGCAGGCAGCTTCGATAATATATTAAATCTGTGAACCATGTAGATGGTGGCGCTAACTAATAATATATTCTTGACTCGTTAGTTATCCACCATTGCGAAACTTTGGCTACCAAGTTTTGCTGCTACTGTATCGCCGTCGGCAAGGATATTGTCTAGCATTGTACATGTTCAATGCATGACAACGGAAGCACGTGTACAAGGCTTAAAGCGTAAACTTTTCTCCAGCAATTTCCAAGCGCGCTCCTAGTGTTCAGTCTTGCTCCCGCCAGAAACGCAGGCATTGCAGACGTTGCTACAACCCTTGGGTCGCAGAAACCGCGGTAAAATCCACAAAAGCTACAGCTATGGGGTAAATCCACAGCTTGCAAAATCTAGTCCATAGAGTGTGGGAAAAGTTCCCAGCGTGTCGAAAAAGTCCACAGCTTGCTAAATCAATCAGCACATCCATGGTATCCCTCCATTACCAGCCACTTTTCGCTTCGCTTGCAATATGAAGATAAAAGCTCCTGGCGAGTGCAATACGCGTCTAGGTGTGGAGCTCGGCGCGGGGCTCGCCTCCACCAATACCGCGCGGCCATGCTTCGCGGGGACCCGCGCAGGTTCTTTGGTTTCGCGCGCTCGCACCCGCTCCTCTTAGTTGGCATACAATAAAAAATGTGTCGTCAGCCGCTGTGAGCTGGAGTCGCAAGAGCTCTGAACTATCCCTCAATGAGCTGCAGAATTTTTGCCATTTCCTAATGGGTCCTAAACACACCATCTTATCTGATACAGAATCCTTACGAGGTATTTCGCCATCTAAATAGTGGACGGCGAATCATGAAATCAAAAAACAAATATCAGGAGTGCGGTGTATTTGATCAGCCGACAGCGACACTCATAGTACGGTCGCCGACCCAATACCTCCGCCGTACCGACACGATCTACCGATACCCATGGACTATTGTGCCTTTCCCGACTTATGGCCAATCTGTCCTCAAAAGGTAGGTCCTTCGCAAGCGCGTTACGGGGAAAAGTATGATTTGTCGAGCCAATTAAATGTACCGGTATTTGCCTTTTTTTCGTCAAATGACTGTTGGGGGGGCGCGGACTACCTTTTAAATATTTGGGACCGAATGACCACAATTAATATGCCATTCGGACCTCCGAAAGAGCCACCAGCAGATCAGGGATGAAATGTTCTATGTCTCAGGTGAGGGTAGGAGTAAGTTTAGGCATAGGTACCTAGTCAGCTGGGGGCTTTCCTAAGACCGCTACACCGTTCACCCTAATTAGTCATGCCATGACTATTTACCGTGTAGAGTTTGGACGCTCGTTATTGTGAATGACGCACAAACAATTACGGTGCACGACTATATTCGATGTATTCGGGGAAAGGCCGACATAGTATCCTAAATGTTGCACATCAATGACCAATGATGGCATTGGTGGAGTAGTTTAGCCGTGTTGCGCCACGTGCTATATCTCAGGATCGAATCTGCGTGCAATGATAGCACAGAGAGGTCCCAATCGGGAGATCTTAAACCGCCATGTAAGTCCATTTTTTACGAAAGAAATATTATGCAAAATGAAAGAGAACCAGACGACGCCTAGATGACCACCGACGTCGCGCCTTCCTGGTATCCCTCCTCAAAACAGTCGAGGTACGTAGCGATCACCTCCTTCAACTCCCGACTGAGCTGCGTGACCGTCCACACTCCATCGCGAGGAACGTCCAGGCCCCACTGCATCATAGCCTTCTTGGCCCAGTTGTCGCATTTCGCGAGCTTACCGGACGAAGACGTTCCTGTCTTCCGTCACCATTCCGAATGGCTTCCGTGTTGCGCCGCTCTGCTAGCCGACTCCAGTGCTCCTTGATGCGTTGAATCGGAAAGCGATCTGCAGGCTGCACTTTGTCCGTGGAATTGGGAAGGAAAATCTTCACCTTGGTTAGTAGCTTACGAGCCGTGTCTTCGACGTCATCGCCACAGTGTCATTGTCCATCCAGAGCACCCGCAAACTTGCAAACGGGCCATCAGGTCCCCAGCATCGCGGTTCGCGAAGCCACTCACACATGAGCCGTCCATTGATGAATGCGCTGGGTGATACCTGTAGCATACACCAGTGGTGTTATCTGGAAGAGTCTGTATGGGATAGCTGGAGTTCTCGTTCTTGAAGATAAGTATCGGACAAAGGATGCGCGCGTCAGTTCCTCCCTTCCGTAGGACCCACATGGTGATGCCCTCACGTCCTGTCCCATAACAAAATAATAAAGTCAATATCATACAATTAACATATAGTCACTCACATACCGTACCTGAAACACTGCTAGGATACTTCACCGTCTGAGCCTCCATAAAGCCAGGTGTCTTACCATCGTCGAGGTCGATGCCGAAGTGGCTCTCGTCCATGTTGTACTGTTGGTCCGGATTCACCGCGCCGTCCTCAAGTTAGCGCTTCAGCTGACCCAAATACTTAGCCACTTCCATGTCAATCTGCATCTACTTCTCTGCTAACTTGCTTTTGCCTTTGTCGCGCTGCTAGACGATATTGTATAGCTCGATAAAGTCTTGAACCCGACGAGGGGTCAGCAAGCTTGTGACCGGCTTGTTCTTAACGGTATAGCGGGCGTTGAAGCACGGATGCTCGCTATCTTCAATAAAGACGACGCCCATTTCAGCGACGAGTTGGTTGGAAAGCTTGACACCTGAACGACGAAGTCGCTGTAATTCTGCCAGCATCAGTGGGTATATCCAATCCCAGTGCACACCAAGCCTCTTTCTCCAAGCGTCTTTACGACGAACTGGTTGCTTTTTCGCTGCCGATTGGTTGCGTACTTGAGCTGCCGTGGGTCTTCGAGGCTGGCCGCTGTTTCGGTGCGTCTCTTCCACCAGTCACGAGCCTTGTCCAGGTTTACGCGCCTGTCAGAGGAGCGGAACAGCGCTGGAAAAAAGTCGATCGTGCGCCCGTACAGCCCCTTCGAGCCACGAAGAGCTTGAGCCAGCTCCATCCAGTCGGTGTATCGAACTTGATCGCAGAGAGACACTACTTATTGGAGGTTCAGTGCTGCTTCCTCTGCCATTTCTATTTGGAAGCGAACCTCTTGTGCTTAGATCGATGTTCCTGGGGAGTGGATGACGGTTGGCAGTCAGCCTTGCCGAGCATGCCTATTTGTTGTGCACGCTAATTTTGGTGCACGACTAATTAAGGTAAATGCACTACTTCTCAATAAAGTACGATGCATGACTATTCAAGTCACACGACTAATTAGGGTGAACGGTGTACTTCTACGTAGGACCCTAAAATGGAGGGCGTTTTGGCATAAAAGCACAATACATCGCGCCGCGTCAACAGCGGCCTTCATATTAGTTGCCCCAATGGGAGATTAAAAAGTGAAATCACCGGTCTATTATTGTTTTTATTGTTTGGAGATAGATATACAGTCGCTCAGTTACGGTAATGTAGTCGCGTAAACTACGGGCTATGTGTACCTAACCTAATACAAAACGTACTTTGTTAAACATTTCGTACTGAAGATGGTGGAAGATATATGAGACAACGGCAACCACAAATTACTTGTCAACCAAGGTACGAATCGCAATTTAGGTACACCATACGAAAGAGGGCTATCTTAGCTTTCGTTTGAGCCCATCCACAGTTAGCTATGTGCGGAGGAAACCGAGCGCGAGGTCCGTAAAAATATCTCCATTTCGATTCAAGAACTCAAAAATACTTTATCAATGTTTTAGGGGTAACAGCGCGTAAGGAATCCGCTTATGGTCTCAGAATTCACTAAAACGAACTGTAACATGTCGATATATATATATATATTTACCAGGTCACTTCAAATCTCAGGGGGTATATTTTTGAATATTTTTCAAGAAATTAAATGCAGTCACTAGGGAACATTTGGATTAGCCAGTGAACATAGCTAACAAAATGTGGTACTTCCCTTCGTAACCTAGATCTTGTCGTTCTCAGGCGCCGGAGCCGTGTGCTTCTTGCTGTTTGCAGTACCCATATTGCTTGCAGCTGCTCTCTTCTTTTGCGGCGCCCTCTCGAAGGTTCCGCGTCTGAGGACTCGTAAGCCATTCTACGTTGGTCTTGATTCTTCTTTGCTACCACCGCCATTTCAGCACGGTGCGTTAAGCATGCTTGCTTAGTCGTCTTCGCGGCATTTCCCTCATTCTCACTCGGCTTTGCGTACAAAGGGTCGTTCTCGAATGCTTGCGGGACGTACGGCCGTATCGACTTGTACATCTGCATTTTCAGTTTGGCGTTTATAGGCGGGGGAGGCAGGACTTCGATGTGGTCGGTCATGATTCGCACCACCTTCTCCTTCGGCGTCATAACACCATAGATCTTCCCGCCGTAAATCCTTATCCTCCGCGGCAGACTGTGGGTCCTTCTTGCACGTCACAACCCAAGGCTTAAAGCTATCCATAGAAAAAATCTGGAGCTGCCGCACGCCTTGAAGTTGTTTGTAGAGCTCCGTCAAACCAGCTTGTGCGACTTAATAACCCCACTGCCCCGCGCCCCATGAACCGTGAAAAGTTTGATGCAGCCGCATTGACTGCTTCTATGACGTGGACCATTGTCCAGCACTCATCGATGCCCATGGGCTTGCGAATATGCCCAACGCCGCGGTCGCACGAGTTCTTTTTATGACCCTTTACGGAAAACTTGAAATCCACGTGCTCAAAATTGCCCATGTCGACGAGTGTCAGCAAGAACTTGATCACGTAGTCGTTCTTGTTTTGACCCGAGCAGTCGTCCGCATACACAGTAAGCCTGGTTTTGCCAGACGGCACAAGCTTTGTCTCGGCAAAATGAGCCAGCATGGAGTTGACTTGGGTTTGCCAGACGGCACAAGCTTTGTCTCGACAAAGTGAGACAGCATGGGGTTGACTTGGTGCTGTTTTTGCCACTGGTGTTTTCGTCGTAGATGTAGTTCGTCTGAGCGTTGACGTTCTCGTAGTAAATACCGAAGCAACTCACTGACACCAGCGAGCATTGTGACGGCGTATTGGCAACGCTAGGGATAGTCAGGTTCTGAGAGTAGCTCATGACAATGACAGCATGCTCGCTGGAGCACGACGGCTTTTCTTTCTTGTGTTTTCGCCTGTAAGTAATTCAAAAAGTTATCAAGATCCACATCAGATGATACCGAGGATAACAAATGTTCTTTACATCCCCCCACAAAACTTACCGCATGTGCCGAGCTGATTCGGTATGACGCCCGAGCGCTTCTGTCTTCTCCGTCGTGACACCAGCCCGCATCCCGGCATGGTAAATAGCGCAAACTTCACATACGTTGCTGCGCGGAGATCGAATCCTTATCGTAGGATGGTGCAGGTAAAGAGCTTCCCCATCGTGGCTCGCGCAGGCTGACGCACTCTCAGGCCAGATTCCACAATGGCGTGCATCTCATCCCAAATGGCGTCCCAAGTGAAGTGCGCTGGCAGCAGTGTGTACTTATCACTGCTGTAGTATATCTGGATAATTCCGTCGACATGCTTCTGCATCCGAACGCGCACTGAGACCACCTCTCCAACCTCATTCGCGAAAGTTGTAACGACTGCACTAGCCAAACGACGTCTACTTGCGACGCATTCTTGTTGAGCTTGTTTCGGTGATCCTTGCCTGCCATGTTGCCATCACGAATACGGGTCTTGTACCTCTGCAGGTCATCAATACAACTCCGTAGCAGAGAGCGAAGATTGGACGACACACTTGGCTAACGACGGGAGATAATAGTTAAATCTCTCTCGATCACCACTCTCCCGCTTGCGGTTGACCGGTACTTGCATGAGCACAGCTAGCATAGTGTACAAACTCGTAATCTTCTCCTTCTTCGTCATCTGCGACAATGAACACAAAAGAGAAGACAACTCCTTCGCCTTACCGCGCACACAGCAGTTTCGCACGAATCCGAGTTGATAATCCCAGTCACAGGAACCGTGAGATCAACGTCAAACAAAACGTTGCTTAAGTCCTGCTCCGACTCAGCAGCGCTTGCCTCACTCTCTGTTGTCAAAGCCTCTTCATCGCTGTCCTCACCCGACTGAGGCGAGAAATCTTCATCGCCACTGTCGTCATACTCTTCACTCGAACTGGCCTCACCCCCGCACCACGCAGCCCTCGATACTTACGTCACACGTGAAACACCTCCGCTGCGGCTGGTCCAGGTCCTCGACTCCTTCAGGTCGGGTGGAAGGCGCTGCAGCAGCAGGTTGGTCGGGAGACGGAGGGGCATCGCGCGACTGCTGGCTCGGCATTGTAGTGATTCTCGATCTACCGGTAGTTGAAAGCGTCCATACACCCCGTTTAAATTTTTGAAATTACCAAAAGGCCGGATTCTCAAAACTTCGCTTACGTACGAATTTCTATGATACAACTTTAAAGCCGATTATCTCGACAACTGTCAATGGCGTGTTAGTAACTTTTTGTTTGACATTGTCTCATATGCGGTGGCGACGTTGGAGGGGCTCGTTTCCGAAATTGCCTCCAAGCGCACACCTGGGTTCTTCGAGGCGGCAACTCGCGCTAAGGTGTTGAAAGGTTCGTCAACACTTATTCTTGAACTGACTAGTGCTTTCATGCGATTGATTGAAAACTAGCCACGAAGAAGATGACCATTGGCACGTCCTCCAATTACCGGAACAGCCATGGATGGTCAGCAGCGACTTCAGAAGGACAAGGAAGACTAGGGGGACAACAGAGAGTAGCTTTAGGTAATTTTAATCTACTCACTTCGGCATTTGCCTCCAACATCAACAACATCGACCCTACAGGTTAATAGGCGCAACGTCCCGACTGGAACGCTACCGACCGGAACGCTCAAGATATGACCACGAAACGCGCCGAAGTCCTCCTGGGGAGTGGGAACTACACTTCCACTGGGAGTACAACATGCGCATGACCTTGGCCCGGAAGGGGCTGCTGGCGCATGTTGAGGTCGTGAAGCCCAAGAATGAGGTCACCGAGGCGTGTCTCGTTAGTGACGCGAAGGCGCTCGGGATCATCGTTCAAGGAGCGGAACTATAGCACCAGACCAAGATACGGTCTGCAACGCGTGCCATGCAGAACGCTTCGGGACTTCTACAACCGTTCCACGCTCCAGAACCGTGTCACCATGACACGTCGTCTACATGAGTTCAAGATTGAGAATGGAACCATGATGGCCAAGCACCTGGACGCTTTCGACGAGATGGTCGTTGGGTTGCAGACGCTGGGAGAGCCTGTCGATGAGGCACGGCAGCTGGTGGTACTGCTGAGCAGTCTTACATCGGAGTACGAGCTGATTTCATCCATCGTGGCGAACACTAAGGATGTGTCGCTGATTGAGGTGAAGGAGAAGCTGATCAAAGCGTATGAGCGGTTGGACAAGAAGGACACCACCATGGAGAAAGCGTTCCGAGCCGACGGGAACACCGGAAGGTTCAAAGGCGGCCGACGGAACGGTCGCAAGGGGAATGTTCCACGGATGATCGGTGGTGGTTTCAAGGGCAGGTGCTTCGGGTGTGACCAAATCGGTCATATGAAGCGGGACTGTCCGAGCCAGAGAGGCGACAGCGGGAATGATGCTGTATTTGCCGTGGGCGAGGAACGCCTAAACGGCTGACTGACCGACAGTGGTGGGAAGAGGAACTATGAAGTTGACTGGGCTGGACAACAGCCGCATCAAGATGATGGACGTCTTGTACATCCCAGGACTTGACAGGCGCTTGCTGTCAGTTGGGCGACTTGGCGGAACGTGGATTGAGTGTAGAGAACGAGCGTTCCTCGTGTGTCATCTGGGGTGACAGCTGCGCAATTGCTATGGAGAAGAAGGTGGGCAAAGCGTTTTTGCTCGGCTGTCAGCGAGAGGAAGCACAGTTTGTGCAGTACTCGGGGGCAGACAGTGAGTGCGAGCTATGGCAGCTCGCATGGGACATCCAAGCAAGTACGCACTGACCAAGACACAGCGTTCCACGAACGGCATGCCTGCGATGAAGGAGGTATCGAGACGCTGTGCGGAGGCTGCGGATGAAGGGCAAGCAGACCGTAGCGTTGTTCCCGTCAAGAACGTTGACGAAGCCATCACATGTGTTGGAACTAGTACACACGGATGTGATGGGCCCTATGAAAACGCACTCAAAGGGGGGTGCCAAGTATCTGCTGACACTCGTGGACGACTACTCACGGTATGTAGTAGCGTACTTCATGAAGAATAAGAGCGAGGTGGCCGGCAAGCTCAAGGAGTTCCAAGTGTTCTATGAAAACCAATGGGGAGAACGGCAATGGAACGGAGTACGTGAACAAGACGGTAGCTGAGATGTGCCGCCGGAACGGTACCATGCACCAACGAACCGTTCCATACAGCCCTCAGCAGAATGGGGTGGCGGAACGCATGAATCTTACGATCATGGAGAAGGCACGGAGCATGCTACACTATAAGGGTGTGTCGACGGAGTGGTGGGCAGAAGCTGTCAGCACAGCAGTGTACCTAATCAACCGTTGCACCAACACGGCACACGCGGACGTGACGCCATACGAGTTGGGTTTCAAGGTGAAGTCTGTATGGACCACTTAAGCGTTTTTGGTTGGCAAGGGTACGCTCACATTGATGATGTGAAGAGGACGAAGCTCGAGTCAAAGAGTTTCCGGTGTATGTTCCTCGGGTACGCTGGGAACGTCAAAGGATACCGTTTATTTGACTTGGACGCTTTCAAAGTCAAGGTGCCACGATCGGTCAAGCTGGACGAGCGTGAGGTGGGCGGTATATATGATGCACAGTCGCCGCAGCTTCGAACGTTCATCCATGTGACTACGGAACGTGATGACGGAAATGTTCCCCCACCAGTGGAACGTGAGCCGGTTATGGACGAACCCATGGAAGCTGCCGAGGGGAACCTGTCTGGATGTCGAGATGGACGATGTGAAACCAGAGCAAGAGGTTAGACAACCCCAACTGCGTTCCAGCGGTTCAGCATGGACCGTTGCGCGGACCGCTTACCGTAGTGAATCGTGCAAGATTACAACAATAATACTGCGTTTTAATGGAGGAACTACTGTAGAAGTTAGTCGCCCTGCAACCAACCGAAAGCTTTTGCCCTGTTAAAGTAGCCAATCCTTATCGTATCCGTATAACCAACCGTCGAACGATGAAGTGATATTCAATCTTTCGAATCGTACAACCAACCATCGTACAATGAAGTGACATCCAATCTTTCAGAGGCAGCCAACAATTGGCTTGGGAACAATGTGCGGTCATCATTGCCCATGGAGGCGTTTGAGCAATACATGATCAAAAGGGTCGAGTTTTTTTGCTGCCCATAGACAAGAAGCCAGTCGAGGCGAATCTGCGCACAAGTCGAGTCTCAAAGTCACAACTGAAGATCCGGTCGAGATGCTGGCGACAGTGTACATGAAGAAGCTGACAGGCTTAATGTTAATGTATAATATAATGTTAATGTTTTTGTCCCCATCCGTAGGATGAGTAGGATTGCGCGCGTACCGGTAGCCTCAACATTAAAAATAAATGACGATTAAGATAGCCACGGACGCGCACACTGTAACGGATGGCATGAAAATGCAGACAGCGACAAGTTTGGCCTTTATTTCTTCGTCGATTTGACCAAGTGAAGATGCCGACGCTGCACGTCGGAAATCGAGTATGGGGAGCAAGAAAGCGGCACGACGGAAAGAGAGGTATCATTCTTCAAGTCATGAAAATCAGCCGTTAGCACACGTATGAGGTGTGGTGGTCTACAGGGGTAGTGGATATAGTTGCAGCTCGTTCAATTCGCGTAGAACCGGATTCAGCGTGCCTTACAATCGAAGACACTGGTCAAGCTAGTGGGGGTTCCTCCTTTGTGGGACTACTAAACACCCCCGGGACGGTTCTACAAGCCAGTTAGCAGTCTGAGTCTTCATCTAATGATAGCGAAGGGAGCGATGAAGACGATGAAAATATTGACGCCTCTTCCGAGGGCGATGATGATGGTGTTGCTGTTGCTCATGGCCGACGCTGGTACCGTGTGGTTCAGTTTTGATTCACCAAGCATCCCTTTTTGTATCACCCGATTCTTGTGGCCTCCTTATTTACAGCTCGGTGATCACTTGCTAGTGAAATATTTCTACTTGATGTATCCCATGGGAACTGTTAGTAAAACTATCCGTCTGACAAACAACAACCTGACTTCGAATTCATTTCGCCGGATTGGGCAGGGCGATTTTTCTCGCTGATTGGGAATTCGCTTGGCGATGACAGTGGAGCCTCGTCGTGGAACATCACGTGTTTATTGGCAAACTGATACAAAGCAAGGCTGTGTGAACTCACCTGGCAACTACGGAGACAGGTTTCAAATGAGTCGTCATTGTTTTGAGCAATTGATGTACGCAATTGCGTTTGTTGACCGTGATGATCCTTGGAAACCTATCCGACCATTGGTGACTGGATTCAACGAGCAAAGACGAAAACATATTTCTCCTGGAAACATGATTGTTGTTGATGAATGCATGAGTGCCTGGAAATGCCGGGTAAGCAAATACACACATGAAGGTTTACCTCATAAGACAAAAATTGCTCGTAAGCCAGAAGGCAAAGGAACTGAATTGAAGTCGCTCGCAGATGATGTTATTGGCGTCCTGTTCGGACTTGGCTTGTTGAAGGAATCGCACGCCAGCGTCAGAAGAAGTACTTTAGTGAGTTTGGCGAAGGTAGGGCAGTTGTGTTACGTCTCGTGGAGCACTACACGGGGTCCGGTTGTACGGTAGAGGCCGATAGTGCATTCACCTCAGTGAAAAAGCTCGTTCAACTAGAAAAGCTGCTGGGTCTGGTTTTATGGGCATTGTGAAAACGGCAACAGTGCAATATCCAAACGCTCATTTGAAGAAGTGGGTAGACGCTCAACCGCCCCGAGCTCGTTCAATTTGCTGCAACGTTTTTCGGACTCTGGAAACCAATGTACGCACTTTTGCTGGGCCGATAGCAAGCACAAGAGGCTAATATCGAATCGTGGTACTTCTCTAAACGATACTAACAGTGTGCGCGTTCGTCACCGTACTGTAGTGCGCGACAGTAAACTTGAAACTCAGCGCTATGATAAACGAATTCCGCGGTCGCAAATGGTAGAGCTGTTTTTAGCAGGTTTTCGTCAATCGACGTTCATGATCACCTCCGACAGGGATCACTAGCACTCGAGGGACAGTGAATCCCGCAAACCTGGATGCATCGAATATTCGCAACCATTTTAGGGATTGTAGTCGCGGATGCTTATCAGGCATACGGTTATGAAGCTACCGCGCGTATCCTACCACCGTGCTGGATTTCAATGACTTCGTGTCACAGTTATCCCATCAACTCGTTTTCAATGAATTCGCAATGAAGCGATCACTGCGGTCAACCAACGGCGAGGACGGCGTTGAAGAGGTACGGCATGTAAGTGCTATGTTTTCCCGCTAATGCGTTCGTATTGCTCTGTTCGTTAGCCAACACACACTCTAAAACCGTTTATTGAGCTCCCTCAATAAAGAGAGATATTGTGAGATAGAGAAAAAAATAAAGAGATATTGAGCTCCTTCAATACGCTAATTCACGTGAAGCTGGAAGGCGAGTGCAGCTGCGTGCAATATCTGCAAAATCAAGTGTTATTACTACTGCGTAGCATGCTCTGATCCACAACTCCTCATCTAAGCGCGTTCTTCGGCGTATGCGGCCCAAGATCACAACGCAAGTGCTTTAGCACCCACTTGGCTTCGCCTTCAATTTGAACTTTCTTTAATCTCCATATGATACTCAATACAAACGTTCATATAAAATCTAATTCCTGCACGCGTACGGATAGGCTTGAACCCATGCTACTCGTACGCTTTCGAGACCTCGGTACAGAAGATTAAAATTATAGTTCGTACTGCTGTTCGTATAGAGGAACTTGAGTTATTCGCAACCCGACGGCCTTCTACCCTGTTAAAGTAGCTGATCATTATCGTATCCGTTGAAGTCGTTGGTCATCATCGTATACAAGTACATCCACAAGAGCTTTTACAGGCTATACACCAGGAAACACACTTTTAGCACACGAAGAAACTCGTTTTTTCTTTACAACATTACAGCAAAACAAACCAATGATTAAGATCTTTGATCGGCGCTCTCGCGTTGATAGGCTACCGGATGTTCAACTAGGTAGCCTCGAGTCAACTAGTTCACTCCGAACGAAGCTTTCTGTATCCCTTCTGGGTAGTGGCACCGGTATTGGCAGCTCCATTCCCTGTAATCGTAGCCCCCGCATTTGCCGTCGCGCCGCCGCTGGCAGTACCGCCCACCGCCACACCGCCATTAGCAGCCCTGGCGACGCTTGGATCGGCAGCACCTCCTACTCCACCGTTAGCAGCTCCACCCACACCCGCGCTGGTATCTGCCTTGCTCCCAACACCCGCGAAGCCGCCGACACCGGCCGTGCCACCCACGCCTCCATTAGCAGTCCCACCCACACCGGCACCAGCGTTGCCGCTCACGCCAGCTCCGACACGGACAGTGCCTCCGACGCCTGTGTTTCCGCCAGCCCCGCCGTATCCGTTGGCGACACCGCCGCCTCGTCCCCGTCCGTACAGACCAGCTCCACCATGAAGTCCACTCGCGCCGCCTCCATACAGGCCCGCACCGCCAGCCCCGTACAAACCGGCACCGCCACCTACTTTGGCACCACCATGGAGACCATCGCCGTACAAACCTGCACCGCCGTGGAGGAGTCCGAACGTCTGGGCGGCCTGTTCCTCGGCGCATGCACCGTTCGAGAGAGCCACGACGGCGACGCACAAGGCTGCGATTTTGTTGTTGTTGAACATTTTTTTTCGCTTGCTTGTTCTTGAAATTCGTGAAGCTGTCGGCGTGAGCGCGAGTGAGGAAATGTGGAAATGAGCGTCAGAAGATGCGACGGCCACAGCTCCAGGTTTTTGACCGCAAGGCAAACTTGGTCGACAGTCGATAGACGGACGAGTCTTGTGGAGTCACGGATGAGTCTTGTGCAAGTACTGGGACACCATAATGATCAACTACTTCAACGGATACGATAATGATTATCTACTTAGCAGGGGTAGGTTTCGGGTTGCAAAAAAACTTCAAGTTCCTGAATACAAAACGCAGTATAATTGATGGTGTTGAAACGTTTATACGGACGTAAACACCCCTCTTTCACTCTGTATATTTTAACGGCTGTGCTGCACTCGACGACTGGCAAACATTTTTTAGAGCTGGATCAAACGACACCGGATGTTGCTGCTGTTGTGCGAACTGTAAAGGAAGGAGCAAGCACGACATTCGGCTGCAAGGTGGCGCTTGATTCTGCGGACGCATCACGGAACAGCAAATGTATGGATAGTCGCTAAGGAAACTCCACAAAGTCTCACCGAATCTTAACCTTCCATTTGGATAAACACACCACCACATCAACCGCACTTGACTGCTGGAAGATGGTCATCACGTCCGACTCTCTTCGGTTCGCCTGCATTCCTTGTGCAGAGGCGTCACCTTTGAACGCTCTTCAGTCCTCTTTCGCGTCAACTCGACGATGTGTCAGCCTGAAGCTCCTCCTCATTTCCAAATTGACTCCTCCGAGCTCAATACGCAACGAAAAAAAACGACCTCCAGCACTCGAAATCTCTAAGCGTGCCGACTCAACTCTCAAGAACAACTCGAACTTCCCACTCCAAACATGTTCAACAGCAACAAGTTCGCGATCCTGTGCCTCGCGCTCATCGCCTTCTCCGGAGTCGTGAACGCCGAACAAGAAGCCGCCCAGACGTTCGGACTCCTCCACGGCGGTGCAGGTTTGCTCGGCGGTGGTCTCCATGGTGGGTTCCATGGTGGGCTCCATGGCGGTGGTGGTGCTGGTTTGTATGGGGCTGGCGGTGCGCGTCCTTGTGGACCTGGCGCCACCGGACTTCACGGCGGAGCTGGCGTTGGCGCCGGTCAGTATGGACCTGGACGTGGTGTCGGCTACGGCGTTGGCGGTGCGGGTGTCGGTGTCGGTGTCGGTATTGGTGGGACCGGAGGCGCTGGAGGCACTGCAGGTGTGAGTGGAACTACCGGTGTTAGTACTGGTGTTGAAGGGGCTACAGGTGTTGTGGGCAATGCTGGTGTTGGCGGTGGAGCCAACGGGGCAGCCAACGCCAATGCGCAGGCAAGCGCGACGGCCACGGCCACGGGAGCTGCAACTGGCGGTATGGGAAATACTGTCCAGCAGGGCACCGGAACCGCGACTGGCGGTATGAGCAATACTGTCCAGCAAGGATACCGCAAGCTTCGGTCGGAGTGAAGTGAATCAAGCCGTCGGTCGTACGAAGGCGGTTTGAGAGATTCATTAGGTGTCGATAGTGACGTTTTACGGTCTGTTCGCGTTCATTTTGGAGTAAAAGCAAATTAAATGTTTTACTTGTGCAGCTACGCTGTTTAGTTTTGATAGAAGGTTTTGTGCTGCCGACAAGCAGACGAAGTTGTCGCCAAATTCTTGACGATCTGGTAGTGGGTGAGTCTGTTTACTTCTTCCATGCTGGTGTAGTCATGTGAGCACCACGACCTCGGCCGCGAGGAGCTGGAGCCGTTGTTTGCTGGGAAGCCCTAACGGGAGCTGTACGGGCTCACCCGACGGGAAGCCAAACCAGCAGGGATATCAGCAGCGTTAGACGGTGAGTTCATCCGATTATTCTCTCTGTAGAGAACGGGTTAACCAGCGCAGCAGCCGGCTTGGACAAATTTTCTTCACCTGCTCAAACTGCACCGTCTCCAGCGCATCAATGTCCTCGTTCACCTCCACAAGCGAAACACCACGAGGTGCGACGCGCAACACGATCTCAATGAATCGCAGCGAATTGCCCCATTGACCGCTGTTAAAACATGTAAGAAGCGCTTGAGGACGTCAGGACATTAGGATATCCAGCTCAGTCCAGACGAAGAACATGTAGATCAGGAGTATTGAACAGCGAACTACTTTTTTTATTCACGACGTTACAGCAAACAAGCACAGCAATACGATCTTCGGTCGGCGCTCTCGCGTTGATAGGCTACCGGATGTTCAACTAGGTAGCCTCGAGTCAACTAGTTCACTCCGAACGAAGCTTTCTGTATCCCTTCTGGGTAGTGGCACCGGTATTGGCAGCTCCATTCCCTGTAATCGTAGCCCCCGCATTTGCCGTCGCGCCGCCGCTGGCAGTACCGCCCACCGCCACACCGCCATTAGCAGCCCTGGCGACGCTTGGATCGGCAGCACCTCCTACTCCACCGTTAGCAGCTCCACCCACACCCGCGCTGGTATCTGCCTTGCTCCCAACACCCGCGAAGCCGCCGACACCGGCCGTGCCACCCACGCCTCCATTAGCAGTCCCACCCACACCGGCACCAGCGTTGCCGCTCACGCCAGCTCCGACACGGACAGTGCCTCCGACGCCTGTGTTTCCGCCAGCCCCGCCGTATCCGTTGGCGACACCGCCGCCTCGTCTCCGTCCGTACAGACCAGCTCCACCATGAAGTCCACTCGCGCCGCCTCCATACAGGCCCGCACCGCCAGCCCCGTACAAACCGTCAACCGAAGTACCCGCTTGACCATACTGTAGTTCTCGTACATGTACTTGTTCAAGTAGTTACCCAGCGATCTTACGGCATTAACCAGTTCAGGGCGAGAGCACTGCACCAATTACTGAAGACATCCCACGATAGCACGATACGGTACATTCGCATCGTTAACTTCCTCTGCATCCGAAGCTGCAGGCAAAGGAAGTGCACCAACGGCTTGTGGCGTGGCTACCGCTCGACACTTATCCATGTTGAACCGGCTGAGAATCTTCTCGATGTAGCCGCGCTGTGAGATCCATATCGCCTCGCCCGGATGTAGTTGATCTCCATGCCCAACAACAAGTTCACGGCCCCAAGTCCTTGGTCTTGAACTTGCGTTGCTCAAGCTCGCCCTCGACAAGCTTGATTTTCTCCGCATTGACGGCGCCTAGTCTGGCACCACTATGGAGACCACCGCCGAGTAAACCTGCACCGCCGCGGATGAGTCCGAACGTCTGCGCGGCTTCTTGTTTGGAGTTCACGGCTCCGGAGAGGTGGTGAGCGCGAGGCACAGGACTGAGAACTTGCTGGTGTTAAACATGTTTTGATCGAAGTCCAAGGTTCTTGAGGGTCGGCACGCTTATAGATTTCGAGTGCTGGAGGTGTTTTTTTCCGTTACATATTGAGCTTTGAGAGGAGGAGCTTCATGCTGAAACGCCGTCGATTGGCGCAAAAGAGGACTGAAAGAGCGTCCATCAAGGGGGGGGGGGTCTCTGCTCAAGGAATGCAGGCGAACTGAAGAGAGTCGAACGTGATGACCATATTCCTGCAGTCAAGTGAGCTTGACGTGTTGGTGTGTTCATCCATATGTCCAGTCACGATTCGGTGAGGCTTTGTGGGGCTTTTTAGCGACTACATTTTCTGGTGGTCCTCTGAATCCAGGACCACCTTTCAACCGAAAATGCCATGCTTGCCCCCCCCCCCCTTTACAGTTCGCACAACAGCAATAACATCCGGAGCCGTTTGATCCAGCTCTAATAAATGTTTGCCAGTCGTCGAGTGTTACCAAAATACCTGGCGGATGTTTACGTTGGTATAAACGTTTCAGCCACCATCAATTATTGTTAGTACTGCGGTCTGTATTGAGGAACTTGAAGTTATTCGCCCTGTGACCAGCTCGAAAGCCTTTTACCTTGTTAATGTAGCTGATCATTATCGTATCCGTTGACGTAGCTGTCAGCACCATGTCCCGGTACATCCACAATACTCATCCGTGAGTCCACAAGACTCGTCCGTCTATCGACTGTCGACCAAGTTTGCCTTGCGTTAAAAAAACTGAAGCTGTGGCCGTCGAATCTTCTGACGCTCATTTGCACATGTACGTATTGTCCTGCAATTTGATAGTTTCTACCTTATGTTTGCCCACCGCCAAACAGTGAGGCGCCAATCGACCTGCGGTATATGAAAACAGTTCCAGTTCGAGCAGACGCCGTGCATCCTCTGCTTCCTTCAATTCTCAACCGCTGTTGTGAGGTACGTTTGGACACGATATATTTTTCTGGGTAGGCGCATCTAGACAGGTAGCTGCAGAAGTTGAAGATGCCTCGAGCGATGTACCTTTACTTTATCGGGACAAACTTCAAATCCAAATGTGAAACTCTCCTTCCAAATTTGTTTAAGGTTTTCTTGCATAACGTGAAGCATTCCCAATATATTTAGGTGTAATAATACTAGTAACGGAGCATCTCGGTCGCGTTGCTCCGTCGAGTTGCTCAGGGGGCCGACATCTGTCAACGCCTTCGCCATTGCACCCCGCCGACCCCGCTCAAGCTGAGCACTCATGAATTATTCTACTACCTCTGTAGAAAAATCTACTTCATAAGATCGCAGTAGGAGGTAAGTTGCGGTTATGTCGGCCGCCAACTCCCACTGCCACACTAAGCAGTAGCAGCGGATACTACGGTAGGTGGGCTTCGCGCGCTAGCCGATGACGCTAAGCACAAAAACCACGTGCACGACGTGCACCACGATTTTGGTCGCCGGGCACCTGCATCAGTAAAGGCAGCTCCCGGTCTGTCATGATAACGACATCGTTGAAAACGTGCCCGCGGTCGATGCATGCAGGATCCGGCAGATCATACCCCTGAAGAGAAGATATCAAGAGCTGAGTACTATCATGTTTCAGATCGTGTTCCCGAGAGGCATAGTTTTCCGGCCACCTGGGTCGCGCATAGTTGCCGTGCACGTTCTCGCTGATGTTGACCCAGTCAGCGTAGGAGTACGGGGTGGGAACCAGCACGATGGCAAATCCGGCGATCGCCTCGCCCAATTTCACAGAGACCTGGTCCTGCATGACCAGGTCCAAAAATGGAGAAGAAGACGCTAGGTGCCGCCAAATATATCGCCCAGGACGAGCACGATACGCGCGCCTTGTGGGTGCAGTTTGTTTGTTCAAATTGTTGTTGCGATCGTTGCCGCTATCCCACCCTTAATTGCGACACGAACGCTAACTCCCTGCTATAAACCGTAGCTATTCCCAGGGCTAGGTGGCGATTGGGTCGTGGCTCACACCTGCTAACCTGTAACAAGTTAGCGTATAGTCACGTACTGGGTCTCCGCTCCTGCGGATTAAGCGTTTAGTATGGGAGCTAAATCGTGTACCTTCACTTAATGGCACCTCTACCTGCACACGGGGTGCCCTAATTCGACTAGCTACAAAAACATTAATCCCACACGGTCTCATATTCTTTGAGGAGTTCGTGGATAGAGGCTTTCTGCGAATAAAGTGCCCCCCGGCAAACGTACCGTTCATGTCTCATTTGATTTTGAGTAGAGGTAAGCAAATTGAGGGATGAAATAGCATAAACGGAGACATACGGTTGTAAATGGGGACTTCGTCCTCAAATACTCTCGGCTAACACGTTAGCCCGGATACTGTACGGCTGGCGTACCGTAAAACTTATGTGCAAATGGACGGCGTGTTCCTGAAGGCTCATCTATACCGTTTTCTGGAAGTCCGAAATATTACTTTATTGACCGCATATTGAAGAACTGGCAGCTCGACTAGTTAAACCGGTTTACTTATTGAAGGCCTTTAGTTGGCTTGGATTCGAGCCCCACCAAGACTAAAGAAGCAGGGTCTGCTGCTCGCTGTTTGTTATCCATGAATAGACGAATCTGCGCTTCGAGTCTCTCTATATTGAGCTCAGCATGCCAAATCATTTGGCTACCGTTTTTGAGTGCAAATACGTTGTTGCACTTAAAAATATACTTCAGCCTTAGTGTTGCATGTGTGTATATGTGTGGGCTTCGTCCGCCACTCTGTCAGATGAGGTCGGCCTGGCGGCTTGGTCTTGGGCATTATGCTTTGTGTTGACGGCTTCTTGACTGACTGACTGTCTGGCTGAGAGCTTGTTCCAGCAGTTTGGTTAAATGACCGAATTGCGTCCTCAGTACTACGGTCGCTGATTGGCCACGTTGAAAGTGTCCGTAAATGGCCAACGTCTGCTTGCACATAAGTTTTACGGTACTCGATGAAAATCAGTACAAAATCGAACTGAATAGTATGCAGTGTGTCACAACACTGTCAGAATAGCACTCAACACCGTAAATCAAGCTTTAAAGCACTGGAAGTTTTGAAGTATGTTTTGCGGTTTTGCCAAAGGGGTACGAAACACGACGATAAGCATCTATGACTAACATCGACGTCTTTTTGTATGCTCGCATGATTCGCGACTTGCAGATCGGATATCTGGCGACAACTTCATCTGTTTGTTGGCAGCACAAAACCTTCTATCAAAACTAAACAGCGTAGCTGCACAAGTAAAACATTTAATTTGCTTTTACTCCAAAATGAACGCGAACAGACACGTAAAACGTCACTATCGACACCTAATGAATCTCTCAAACCGCCTTTCGTACGACCGACGGCTTGATTCACTTCACTCCGACCGAAGCTTGCGGTATCCTTGCTGGACAGTATTGCTCATACCGCCAGTCGCGGTTCCGGTGCCCTGCTGGACAGTATTTCCCATACCGCCAGTTGCAGCTCCCGTGGCCGTGGCCGTCGCGCTTGCCTGCGCATTGGCGTTGGCTGCCCCGTTGGCTCCACCGCCAACACCAGCATTGCCCACAACACCTGTAGCCCCTTCAACACCAGTACTAACACCGGTAGTTCCACTCACACCTGCAGTGCCTCCAGCGCCTCCGGTCCCACCAATACCGACACCGACACCGACACCCGCACCGCCAACGCCGTAGCCGACACCACGTCCAGGTCCATACTGACCGGCGCCAACGCCAGCTCCGCCGTGAAGTCCGGTGGCGCCAGGTCCACAAGGACGCGCACCGCCAGCCCCATACAAACCAGCACCACCACCGCCATGGAGCCCACCATGGAACCCACCATGGAGACCACCGCCGAGCAAACCTGCACCGCCGTGGAGGAGTCCGAACGTCTGGGCGGCTTCTTGTTCGGCGTTCACGACTCCGGAGAAGGCGATGAGCGCGAGGCACAGGATCGCGAACTTGTTGCTGTTGAACATGTTTGGAGTGGGAAGTTCGAGTTGTTCTTGAGAGTTGAGTCGGCACGCTTAGAGATTTCGAGTGCTGGAGGTCGTTTTTTTTCGTTGCGTATTGAGCTCGGAGGAGTCAATTTGGAAATGAGGAGGAGCTTCAGGCTGACACATCGTCGAGTTGACGCGAAAGAGGACTGAAGAGCGTTCAAAGGTGACGCCTCTGCACAAGGAATGCAGGCGAACCGAAGAGAGTCGGACGTGATGACCATCTTCCAGCAGTCAAGTGCGGTTGATGTGGTGGTGTGTTTATCCAAATGGAAGGTTAAGATTCGGTGAGACTTTGTGGAGTTTCCTTAGCGACTATCCATACATTTGCTGTTCCGTGATGCGTCCGCAGAATCAAGCGCCACCTTGCAGCCGAATGTCGTGCTTGCTCCTTCCTTTACAGTTCGCACAACAGCAGCAACATCCGGTGTCGTTTGATCCAGCTCTAAAAAATGTTTGCCAGTCGTCGAGTGCAGCACAGCCGTTAAAATATACAGAGTGAAAGAGGGGTGTTTACGTCCGTATAAACGTTTCAACACCATCAATTATACTGCGTTTTGTATTCAGGAACTTGAAGTTTTTTTGCAACCCGAAACCTACCCCTGCTAAGTAGATAATCATTATCGTATCCGTTGAAGTAGTTGATCATTATGGTGTCCCAGTACTTGCACAAGACTCATCCGTGACTCCACAAGACTCGTCCGTCTATCGACTGTCGACCAAGTTTGCCTTGCGGTCAAAAACCTGGAGCTGTGGCCGTCGCATCTTCTGACGCTCATTTCCACATTTCCTCACTCGCGCTCACGCCGACAGCTTCACGAATTTCAAGAACAAGCAAGCGAAAAAAAATGTTCAACAACAACAAAATCGCAGCCTTGTGCGTCGCCGTCGTGGCTCTCTCGAACGGTGCATGCGCCGAGGAACAGGCCGCCCAGACGTTCGGACTCCTCCACGGCGGTGCAGGTTTGTACGGCGATGGTCTCCATGGTGGTGCCAAAGTAGGTGGCGGTGCCGGTTTGTACGGGGCTGGCGGTGCGGGCCTGTATGGAGGCGGCGCGAGTGGACTTCATGGTGGAGCTGGTCTGTACGGACGGGGACGAGGCGGCGGTGTCGCCAACGGATACGGCGGGGCTGGCGGAAACACAGGCGTCGGAGGCACTGTCCGTGTCGGAGCTGGCGTGAGCGGCAACGCTGGTGCCGGTGTGGGTGGGACTGCTAATGGAGGCGTGGGTGGCACGGCCGGTGTCGGCGGCTTCGCGGGTGTTGGGAGCAAGGCAGATACCAGCGCGGGTGTGGGTGGAGCTGCTAACGGTGGAGTAGGAGGTGCTGCCGATCCAAGCGTCGCCAGGGCTGCTAATGGCGGTGTGGCGGTGGGCGGTACTGCCAGCGGCGGCGCGACGGCAAATGCGGGGGCTACGATTACAGGGAATGGAGCTGCCAATACCGGTGCCACTACCCAGAAGGGATACAGAAAGCTTCGTTTCGGAGTGAACTAGTTGACTCGAGGCTACCTAGTTGAACATCCGGTAGCCTATCAACGCGAGAGCGCCGACCGAAGATCGTATTGCTGTGCTTGTTTGCTGTAACGTCGTGAATAAAAAAAGTAGTTCGCTGTTCAATACTCCTGATCTACATGTTCTTCGTCTGGACTGAGCTGGATATCCTAATGTCCTGACGTCCTCAAGCGCTTCTTACATGTTTTAACAGCGGTCAATGGGGCAATTCGCTGCGATTCATTGAGATCGTGTTGCGCGTCGCACCTCGTGGTGTTTCGCTTGTGGAGGTGAACGAGGACATTGATGCGCTGGAGACGGTGCAGTTTGAGCAGGTGAAGAAAATTTGTCCAAGCGGGCTGCTGCGCTGGTTAACCCGTTCTCTACAGAGAGAATAATCGGATGAACTCACCGTCTAACGCTGCTGATATCCCTGCTGCTTTGGCTTCCCGTCGGGTGAGCCCGTACAGCTCCCGTTAGGGGCTTCCCAGCAAACAACGGCTCCAGCTCCTCGCGGCCGAGTCGTGGTGCTCACATGACTACACCAGCATGGAAGAAGTAAACACTACCAGATCATCAGAGAGTAGTACGGATAGCGTGCAAATAACCTGCTCTGGCGCCCCGTGAGGCATCATCTCGTTCCTATATGGATATGTGGCAGATCGAGAATGAAGCTGCTTGTCTGCGCCAAAGCATCCGTCGTTCCGGGCGGTGTTGCAAAAGCCTCCGAGCATGGAAACGAGTTATGCAACAGGTACAGCAGGACATCGTACCTGAGAAGGAACATCGTTATGATACTATGTCACAGCAAGGGGTACATTTGCATCGGTTTGTTCGCTTGTCTCGGATACCCCATCAGGTAGAACGGTTGTTGTTATGGTAAGATCGACGTACGCCTTCTGAAGCTGCGACACGATACCCCATCGTAGCATGTCATTTCTTTTTTTTTTTTCATTCTGAACTTCGGGATCCAAACGACGAACCTGTCGCGTCGGTTTGCGTTTCGATCATGCGTCGAGCGATTTAAATCGGCGCACTTGACTGTATCCTGGACACGGAAGTTCCAACAGCTTAGTAGCCTCAATAATATGAGCACAAATATTATACTTGCTGTGGAAACGACATTGGCAAGTCCTTGAAGATGCGTCTACAATCCACCCATCCTCCGGCATTCCTTCCCAGTGTGTGCGTAAGGTGCACGAGGACTTGATAGGCTGCGTTACGTCAGCGTGGAATTCGGACTTCTTGTTCCTTTTTGAGTTATTCCTGCCGCTCTGGCCTGTAGCTGCCCGGATATGTGCAGTCCGCTGGATCGATCGGATTGTACCAGTTATAACCGAAGACGGGATGCTACCTCGTAAAGTGAGCTACACCCGTGGATGGCGTAGCTATTAGAACGGGCATACCCGGTCGATCCGTGAACCGCATTGTAGTGCAAACTCAGCTACTAGCAGGCGTTCTGACCAAGTGCGGAAAACGCCATCCAGGAACAGCTTCGCAGCCTGTTCCCCGATCACGGTATTTGACCGGAGCAAGACGCAACATCTTGTTCAGACGGCACACGAACACCAAGATGCCTGTGCTGTCATGGCCGTCGGCTTAAATTCCAAAGATGAAGTCCAGACTCATCGACTTCAAGCAGTCCGCTGGAATGGAGGCGTGCCCGGCGGGTTTCACCCGCTGACATGTTTCACATGTCTTTACGTATTGTGCGACCCACTACGCAGGTGGGTTCACCAAAAGTACTGAGAGACCGATGGAAGGTCTTCTCGCGGCCTAAGCGACCGCTAGATGGCGTATCTTGCGCCTCCTGAAGGATGTCAAACTTGAGATCCTCGTCGTTTGGTACGACTACCCGTGGGGGGTCATGGGGCCCTACTCGATAGTAGAGCAGGCCCTCGACCCACTCGTATCGATGGAACCGGGGTTCTCTGGCGTGGCGTGAGCCATTCGGCCTTGACTTTGTTGTCAGTGGCCAGGAACCGTACCAGAGGTGCCCGGGCTTCGTCGCCCCGATACGTCATGCGTATCTGATCGTATAGATCGGTCGTGGTATGGCTGGTGGGTGCCAGCTCATGTCCGGCCTGAACGCCGACGTTGCTGACGAAGCAACCGAGAATTTTGATCTCTTGTGCCGCGAAGAGGCACTTATCGATGCTGGCATAGAGCTTGTTCGTTCCCATGACTTTTAACATTTGACGGAGGTGCTCCAAATGCACCTCCATGGCCGTCTTGCCTCCCTCGGCACGGCTCTGGACGAAGCTATCGTCGAAATACGACTATGCGTACGCACGCAGTGGTCTAAACAACTGCGTGACAGGCGATTGAACGTCACCGTGGCATTAGACAGGCACTGTACCATCACAAGCTACTCCCAGAGCATACCGCTCAGAGCGCTCACTGATTGAGCGGGACGTCGATCTCGCGTATCAAGATCTGGTAGTATTTGTCCACCAGATCCAGGGCGCTGTATAACTCGCACCCGGCCATGTTGTTTAACAGCACATCATTTCGCGGGATGGGTGTCTTGGCCGGCACCGTCGCGCTGTTCAGCTTATTGAAAGCAAGATCCAGACGCCACTTCCCGTTCGGCTCCCAAACGCAGAAGGTTGGCGTCGAGTGCGAGGATTTCGATTCCAGCACCATGCCTGCCTTGGCCTTCCGGCGAAGAAGGCATCAATGACCTCGCACTGCTCGCGAGGTATTGGCCATTGCCTGGTGTAACAGTACTTTGTGCCCGGCATAAGATCAATCTCGTGCCTGATCCCGCGATCCGGTGGGGGGGGGGGGCGGTGGATCCTTGGACTCCACGTCCTCAAACTCCTTCATCAAAGGATACATCGGTCCCTTTGGGTTCTTGAGATCTTAGAACCTAAGCGTAAAGCACGCTGGGAGTAGAAAGCCTCCAAGATGACCTCGTCCATAACCGATGAGGAATTTAGTTCATCACAAGTGGACTCGTGCTTCAAGAGTACCATCTCCGCGATTTCTCCAGCCTTCAGGTCGGCCAGGAAATTGGTCAGCGTCAACGCTTCGAGGTTCAGGAGCTCTGACACCTCGGGCAGAGGATCTTGCTAGATGCCGCCTGCCTTGACCCGATGACCGGTCTCGCCGTCGAGGATGTGACAACATCTATCGACTGACCGCGTCGGAAGAACCCGGGCCCTGGGTTCCGAGTCACTTGAAGCGACACCAGTCTGAAGTGACTTCAGACTTGACTTGCGGTGTCGACTATGTCGTCGACGGCGACCAGGGCATGGTACTTCGTTATCCACGTCTGCAGACGTCTCATCGACGACATCCAAAACCTCTAGGACTTTTTTTTTGTGGAACATGGTTAATCACAAAAGAAGCGCTTTCTGCCGTTGTTCTTCAGTTAAGGACTGGGTGACCTGGTGTGGAACAAGGTTACCCACGCAGGAAGCGTATGCTGCGCCTTCCTCGCCAGTTTCAGTCTGGGTGACTTGGTATGGAACAAAGTTACCCTCACAGGAAGTGCCTCGCGCGTCTTCCTCGCCACTTTCAGTCTGGGTGACTCGGTGTGGACCTTGGTTATCCGCCTGGTCGGTGCCTCTTGGCACCGACACGCTTGAAGCCTCTCCCGCCGGTCTAGATTCCGGCGGGCGTCGAGGGATATCATGTAAGGACTGTCGCACCCGACAGGTGTAGCTTCTGCTTCTAGGGAGCCGCTCAATACGTCAGCGGCTCCCAAAAATTCACTGGATGCTCCTGTATCCCGGCGCCCCTTTCGGATGCCACAGGTTTTGGCAGAGGTGGGAACATGACTCACCAATACAAACCTCTGCCAGTAACTGTGGCCCGATGGCTTTCTTTCGCCAATTGATACATGGCTCATGTTTCTCAAACCAGGGCATGCCCAGGATCAAGTCATACTTGTCCATCTCTAGTACAGTAAACTGCTCCATGCTGTCGAAGTCCTCGAACTTCACAGCAAACCCCACATGGATCTTGGGAACGGTAATCACCGTTCCGTCGGCCAGTTGTACCGACACGGTTCCGTTGCCTTTGCTTTCTTGTAAAGCGTCGGCCAACTTGTTGCTGTTCTTCGCAACAGTCTGGGGGCGTGCGAAGTCCTTCGACGCCCCAGAGTCTATCAAGACTCGGAAGGGATGGGTATATCCCCGTACATTTACGTGTACTACTAGCCGCCCAACGCTGCTATTCTTCGATTCGAGAGTGCAAAGACTATCAGGGGCTAAGTCGCCATAGTGCGTGCTACCCGCGTACCGCTCATGAAGACTTAGATTTCCCCAGTAGGGCGCCCCGCCCCTACTGGTGTCCTGCGTTCCCCCTGCGCGTGGGGTCGCGGCCTTTGCCAGCGACCTTGAGCGCGATGGGCTTGGAGGAAACGCTTTTGCCCCCCCCCCCCCCCCCCACAGGGCAGGCACGTGCCATGTGCCCCTGCTTACCACAGCTATAGCAGCGAATATCATGCTGCTCGGCGAGCCCCAAGTTCCATGGAAACTGGCCCGCTTGGGGCCCCGCGACTTGGTGTCGCAGCCCCTGGCTACATCGCCGCCGGCGTGCGTGCCTGGCGGTGACTGTACTCCTCTTGGAGGGCGACTTGGATCGCCTCTATTTTTCCCCAGAGTATTGGCCTGCATCCCAAATAGCTGGGTGCGGGCCGGGCCTACGCTTAGGCCGTCCATGAACACCGTCATTTAATGTGTTCATGGAGTGGGTTTCCCACGAGGGACGCGGTGAGCTACCGCATTTCCTGGATGTACCCGTGCAGCTCACGTCTTCCCTGTTTACATGACAGGAAGCATGACCGCTGGCGGTACTCATAGTTCGCCGGGAGGAACGCGGCTCATGCTGTTCCCATAGCTGAGCCCAGGATGTGAAGAATCCAGGCGTTGTCGCTTCTCGCGTATACGCCCAACTCTTAGCACGTCCGCTAAGGTTGGAGAGGGCGAATGCCACTCGGAGGTGCTACGAAGAGATGGGACCCGCATCCATTGCGAGCTCTACTTCTCGCACTTAGAAGTGAAGGTTTTCACCTTCCTTCCCTTCATAAGAGTTTACCTTCAGCCTTAACGGCTTGGGATAGACCGGTTTCAGATCTGCGGCCGGAACTTGCAGGTTGCTCCGAACATGCTCGATGAGCCCCCGCTCATACATGTCGAACGCGTGACCGCGTTCGACCTGTCGGCTTGCGTTGACGACGCCAAGCTGCGTAGGGCATCTATACCAAAAGATGCCAGTCATCTACGAACGGACTCGTACAGTGAGTCGTCAGATGAGGAAACTCATTCCGGTCCATGTTCCTCGGACCCAGAGGTTTCAGGTAACCCGCGTAGGAGTGGATTGACTACAAGTGCTACCAACTGTGACGGGGTACACAACACCTTGCGCACAGGAACTGTGCCTTCCGGAGTGTATACAATCTCTCAGTGAACGGCAGTTCACTAGTCCCTGACCGGTGGGACTGTTACCAAAAATAGGTAAATCTAAGACTGAATATATTAATAGGTGACCCCTTTTAATGCGCCTACATACTAGCTATTAGTCACCTATAAAGTACTCTAGGTGTTATCCTATTGAGTGGCTCTGAGGTCTTTGTACCATATCTGTGGTACTTATCCATGACGTCATTATCGTCGACGTTATAGTGATGTTTACCTACATCACTTAGTGTACTTGGGTACACCTGCTCTTCAGTGCGACTTGGCACTCTTTATGTAACCCCGTACGTTTAGTGTTGATGTTTGCAGCTGCCAAACCAAATCTAACTGACCTAAGTGACAGATAGTTTTGTTAAATCCTATCTATGCAACTGCAAAAACAACAAATCTTCAAAAGCTCCAGCACTGCCTGATGCAACCAGCTATGGCGAGCATTGAACACCGTTACCCTATGAAGTATTGAGTACAGTGCATTCAGCATCCTTCCACCCACCCACCCTCGAAATGATTCCAGACGTCTGCGTGTGGTCCTTTCTCACGTGTCTGATAGAAGTGCGCGAGCACGTCATTAATCACAAATAGGAAACGCAGCAACTACGGTTGGTCTCTTTGCTATCAATGCCTGCTGGTGCTAGCGAAGATGACATAGCGCTAAGCCAAAGAACCAAACATGCATCGGGCCTAGTGTTTGTTCTGGATAACATCAGGATCCACCATGTCGGATTCAGGGTATGTCTGAACCGCGCGAAATCTATGTTGTAGCCATATATCATGCCCCGTTCATGTAAATGTAGGCGAGCATGTCGATCTTCTCCATCATGAGACAGCTTCTCTTCTTCGAGTGAATGTAGTCCATGATATGCCATGCCCTCTCACTTGCTGTACTTGACGTCGACATGGAAAACACGATATCAGCGATGTAAGAAAGATCCCGGTGCATCTCATCCACGTTCTTGTTGACTCTCCACCAGCTCCATGGCCCTCTTCTCAGCGCTTTATTCTGTTTCAGTGCTCCAAAATCGTGGAGATACTTCTTGAACTCTTCGCGGGTGATGTTTAATATCATTTACCTATCAGCGTTCTTGCAGGCTTGCTCCATGAAATCGTCCGCATCGGTACCGACGAACAACGACATATCTGTTTTTGGGTCCAGAAGGAAGGCAATCCTCAAAGCGTCCGTGTGACACAAACGCAAGCGTTTAGCGAGTCTATCGCTTTGAATTGGGAGCGAGCGATTGTTCTCGTCCTGCAGGGATAGCGTTGCGTTGGGTCCTGCCCCTAGCATATGCGAGCATGTAAGCACAAACCCTCGAGGGACCCTTTGCGTGTGCACTCGTGTGTTTCCTTTTGAGTGCGCACTCGCCACTTCATAGTCGTACTTAACTTGATTCGTCGTACTTAGACGAATCGGAACATTCCGAACTGTTCGGAATTGCTCGGAGCATTTGGAACAATCTGAACTGCTCATGCTGCAAACAGCACTAGGTGTATGTTGGCAAGAACAAAACATCAGCGACACAATTTCGATTAATAAGGCGTCAGGACCAGCGGCTGTCGTCCGCAATATGAAGGCAGTTTTCCCACAGTCGCCGCAACACGAGAGCAGAACACCCGCCTCAGGCGTGGATTTGGTGTGCGGCTGTGGCAGCCTATCAGCAAGATCCAAAACGGCGCATTGTTTCAAGTCTATGATAACACAAAATGTAAACTTGCAAGGGCTATTTTGTTCTACTATGGCATTTAACTAACTCGGTCCGTATTATATTTAGGCTGGTGGAATAACACACAACCAATGTCCGATGGGAACCCCGACGCGCCCTCAAAGTATGCCTGCATATGGGTGTTCATGCCCGTCGAAGGTCATGAAAGAAACTTGTCTTCGAGACTCAGAATCGCTTCAATAGCTCTCGCACTGAATCCATACACAGAGCCTAAATAGTAATAGCATTCGTCATTTGTATGATGCAGCGTGAACAGATTGGCGAGATTACCTTCAGCAATGCCAATATGTTGCGCGACTTGATGTACAGTCAATGGCTGAAGAGCATATAGGAAATTTCGAGCTGAAGTTGGGCCGGGCTTGCTCTTTTTTTTCGTTTACCAGGGGCTCGCAAGAAGAGAGGGTGCTCACGGAGCTATTCCAATAAGAACTGAACGTCTCCCGATGCATGGGAAGGCCACGCTGCGCGCGCAGTGGATCCATATTTTCAACTCGTTGAGCGTCCCACTTGCCCGACTTCTCGACCGACCCGCGCGCCAGGTGGCGATTGCTGCTTATTGCATCGTACAGCATGGCCTCCTCGACGCCTTCTTCTTCACCTTCCAGCTCGTTGGCCACAATCGCAGCCTCGCCATTCCGGCGCTATAGCGAGCTCACTGCGAATCATGGTTGCTGCGATTCTGCAATGAGTGGTCAGCTGGAAGATCGGTCGAGTCAAAGAGAGCGGAACACTCCCAGTTTGAATATGAAGGATCGATTTGATAAGATGCTACCACTTTTAAACCGTGATAACCACTGCTATAAAGGGCGTGGCCGGTGGTGACATGGAGACATCCGAGGTAAACGATTACCCTACCGGTCACTACTACTGCGTTCAGGAGAATTCTTGAATGGACAGTCACGGCTGGGAGTGAAGTGATGACGCGTGAAATTGACGGACTCTGCTGTCATCCTCGCGGACAACTTCGATTCCCATGTCTCATAGGCAGGAGAGATGGTCGTCGCCGAAAAAGCAGCTATGTCTATTTGCCAGTCAAGTTTTTTCAGTCTCATTTGCTGAGCGTGAAACGCTAGAAGAACATGCGCTGCTGTTGTGGGATGACTTCCCATGTCATTGGACCGACGAAGTCATCTTATACGCAGCTAGCCTCAACGTAGTGCTCATGAGTGTTCCGAAGAGGGGGGGGGCTGTCTGCCAACCGGCTGACGTGGCTTGGAACAAGCAACTGAAGGAGAAAATGCGCGTTAGCTCGCAACTCGCTCCACACATGCCTTCATGTATCAGCTCCCTCAACTATACGCCCCGCGTGGCGTTTCTCCCGAGCACCGGCCATCGTTCTCCAGCTCGCAAAACCTCAAAATGAGAGCTGATACAAAGATGGGCGGGGGCTGGCCACTTAAAGTCAAACCTGCTAGACATTGTGCTCGGTTTGGCACTCATGTGTCAAACCTGTACGAAAATTGTCAAAACGTTGGACATAGAAGACACGTGATTTTTCACCTAACCGACAGCACAGCAAACATAAAAAGTCTTTGTTTTGACTTGATATTTGTATTGCCACGGTAGAGTCAAGCAAACAGCATCTTGAACAAAAGACAAGTCAAAAAGTATTCCTGGGCTATAAATACAAGTTGTTAATAGTTTTGCGCCTTATCCGATCCATAAGATTTGCTAACACATCTTATACAGCCCACGGGTTTGAAGTGGTTAACTTTATCCTGATTTGGATATCAAGATAACTTTAATTCAAGGAAAGCGCGTTAGCTAATAGAATGCGCGAATTTGTCACGAATTTTATGGCATAATAATTTTTCTTAATCTTCTTCCTGATATTCCCGAATGAAACCGCCCTAACGTCGCTCGCTACCAGCTTCGTAAGTTCTAAAGGAGCCTTAGAGTAGGCACTGTATCAATACTCGTGCATACCTGCCGTCCCCGCCTCGAAACACCGCTGTCTCACCACATTAGGCCAATTTTAGCGCCAGATTACGGAGGATGATGCACTAAAAGTACATAACCTTTTAGTGAGTGTCCTCCTGTGTCAAACTCACCTTAGTTCCGGAAATCGAGCGACCGGGGACGGGGGAATCTGCTTTTCTCGCACGTCAAAACAAAACAGAAAACATCAATAGCAGCAATGCACCAAGATAAGAAGCAGAAGCGTTCACCTTCCATTGAGTCGACGCGTCAGCATCCAAGTCAAGTCGATACGTCTGAGTGGCCATCCTTTCCGATACTCACGGCTGTACGTATCGTCTGTCGGGAATGTCTCCACGCGAGCGGAGATGAAGGTGTTCTTCGATCTATCGACTCGTTTCTCGATGAACTATCACCTGCATTGACTCTGCCATCAGCATATAAGAAGTCTGATGGTAGTTTGCGCCTATTGCAGTATCTAGCAGTTCGTGAGTCGATGACGATGGACCCGTACCTTCGACGCTGGGAAGTTAACGCTGTGACAGGTCAAATGGGTGCCCGTGGCGATGTAAAATGCCTGAAGTGGGTCTCAGAAAAATACTTACCCGGTGAGTTTCTCACAGAAGTCATAGCTCAAGCTTGTTCAAATGGACACTTGAATATTGTCGAGTGGTTGTGGGATAATCATCGAGGTATGGGTTACTGGGGTGGAATTGAGTTGGTGGGAGCGTTAAGGAGCAACTGTCAAGAGCTGGTGCAGTGGCTTAAAGATCACGTTGTTCTTCGACCCGAATGTGCTCAGCATGTGATCAGACAAGCAGCGGCTTGTGGCAATTTGGGGATTGTGGAGTGGCTTTACACTAGCTTTGACTTAGAGATTGGGGATGCGTTGCATGCATCGGCATCTAATGGGTTGTGGGATGTGACACGCTGGTTTATTGGCAATGCAAAACGAACTGATCTGGATGCAGCTCTTGGTAATGAGGTTATTTACCTAAGTCCTGCCCAACACGGAGATCTGGCTATGCTGAAATTTTTATTTGAACGCGACTTGGTGCCAGAACCTGTGGAAGTTCTCCAAACGGCTGCTGCCCACGGTTATTTGGATATAGTCAAGTGGCTTCGCGAAGAGAAGAGAGTCACCCATGCTGGACGTGGCTTCTATCTTGCCGCGGAGAACGGCCATCTGGACATGTTGAAGTATTTATACGAGAAAAAGTTAGATATTGGCACTACGCAATCTGCTCTAGATGCAGCTGCAGGATCAGGATTTCTCGAGATTGCTGAATGGCTTCACTTCAACACGCAAGCGCAATGCACGCATCAAGCTATGGATCAAGCTGCAGGTCGAGGGCATCTTGAAATAGTGCAATGGCTCCACGCGAATCGTTCTGAAGGATGCAGCTATTTGGCAATGCATTTCGCAGCTGAAAATGGTCACCTCGAGACGGTGAAATGGCTTAATGAAAACAGAAGTGAAGGCTGCCACGTTTTGACGATGAAAAGGACGGCAGAGCATGGCAATCTGGAAATGGTCAAGTGGTTGCATGCTAACCGGCATGAAGCTTTTGACCTGGACGGAGTCATGGACACTGCTGCCGTAAACGGAAATGTGGAAATGTTGCAGTGGTTTCAGGAGAATCGCGACGGAGGGTGCACGACTGCAGCGATGGATCAGGCTGCAGCTAATGGCCATCTCGAGGTAGTGAAATGGCTTCATGAACACCGCAGTGAGGGATGCACTCATAGGGCAATGGATGATGCTGCTAAAAACGGACATTTGGATGTCGTCAGGTGGCTGCACGTGAATCGGAGTGAGGGATGTACAACGTTGGCGATTGACGGAGCTGCTGGCAATAGCCATCTCAATATAGTGAAGTGGCTTCGCGATAACCGGTTGCTGCGGTGCACCCCATTGGCTCTTGCATGGCTATTTAGTAAGCCTACGCGTCTCGACACGGCAGTTTTCCTTTACTCGGAGTTCCCGGAATGCCGGCCATTTCACTTGGGGCACGAGTTTGAGGTTGCGTGGCTTGAAGTTGTGCAGTGGCTAGTTGAGCGTGCTCCTGGTGCACTGGAAGGGTGTACGCTACGAGTGAAGTCGTGGAACTGGCACGTCTGGGAGTGGCTTGATCAGAATAACTGGAAGCAGATCGATAAGAATGGAGTGTTTTCGTATTGGAATCGGCAAGGGTAAGCAGATTGGTAACAAAGCAACGTTTGATTCGTCTGACGCGCTGTTTGACCTAAACGTTTTCGTTTAACGGATGGGCATCAAATGATTTTCAGAAGAAACAATTAAATTGACAAATGCTGGCGAAGGTAGTTCAACTGTAAGGAGGGGCATGTTATATCGCACGGAAAAAGCTAACATGAGGGGAGCTTTGTCAGTTGGAAGGGTCTCATAATTCAGTTACGTAAAGTCATTTGTCTCCGATGTTCAGCTACGAGTAAGGGGTGATTTGCCACGACAACATGTAAAAGTCTTACCACAATACACTGAGTCAAGTGACTCGACGAATGTATCGTTCATGCAGGCTGCGATACGTCATCGTAGCGCATGACGATGTTCACCAGCGCTTGCAACACGAACAATACAAAATGCCGTTGATGAGCAATACGAACCTGAATGCATTTGCATCATGTGGGAAGTAAGAGGATGCACAAAAGCAATGATAAATGTCAAAATATGGAGCAATTCGAGTCGCAACTTGACAGGGGTACTCGGATCGTCAGGTCACTTTAATAGCGGGTATTCCCATTCTCTACCGATATTAAACTAATGGCGGTATGAATGGCGCTCTTAGAGAAGGTAAGGTGAGGGAATGACGGACATATAGTCAAACTAAGCTAAATGTATTGAAGTGGTTGCATTAATGGAACGCTGTAGTCATTTGTGCAGTACCAAACCTCATGTTACTTGCTATTCTCTCGAACTGCAAGTGCGGAAACCAAATCGAGTTGTTTGGCATGCAGAATATCTTCCAGTGAGAAATCTGTTAATGAATGCCGGTAGTCATTCCTCTCCAACCGATGATCGAGTGGAGAAGTCTGACTCTACGTCGTGGTATTGGGAACAGGGTTGCTAATATCCCGCAAAACTCTTGTAGCGTCGAAAATCGCCCACCAACAAGCGTCCATCCTGCTCTAAACCCGGTGTGTTCATCGGAACACGTATTCAAGGCTTCATGCAGGTCGCTGTCCCCCCGGACAGCTTGGATAAGCTCCAGATGCTCAGTCTCAATTGCTTCGATACGTTCCGTAGCCCAACCAGCGTCAACAAGATGATGAATGTGTTCTCTGATGAACCAGACAGCGCTGATGTGCGTGTTTTAGCCAGCGTGTGGGGCATAACCGGCGGTAGTTCCATGTCATCGGCTTCATTGAGGGAGTTGCGTAGTCGCAAAAATGCTAGCTATACCAACAATAGCCCAACAAATAATCCAGCCACCGAACGAGCACACTCAATTATCTCTTCTTGCGAAAAATGACTGAAGTATGTCGATAACAAAAATATCACTATCTGGGAAGTCCAGCGGTCGTTGCTGACTGGATATTCGTCCGTTGTGGCGCCCATTTTCCAATGGTTGATCTCGAGATCTTGGCTCGTTGGTTTCACCTTGGTGCTGACACAATCTGCTGACCTCATGTAGAATGTCAAATGGCACTTTTTAAAAAGGTAAGCTGCGGGAATTCGGGCCAAAATTCCCGCTATTAAAGTGGCGATCGTTCTGTTTTTCCAAATGATGTACATTTGGTTGGCTACAGTAGACAGCCTGGATAGAAAGAAGGAATCGTTACCATTTCGACCGAATTTCTTTCCTAAGCGAAATGTAAATACCGCCAACTGATATACAGAACGTCCCTTTTGGGCTAGTCATTTTTTTCTGCTTTACATGTCGTTTCTGTTAATATATGTCGTGGTGCATCGTGCATTGTGTGATCAAGCCTCAAAGAGAGCTGCCAACACACTATGTTGGCGCCCTCGGCGACGTGCCAATCCCCTCTCCAACCTACTAGCACAGGTACGACTCGACTGCAAACAAACTTCTGAACCTCTCCCTGTTTTTCAGTGTGACTGTTCTGACCGATTCAGCGTAGTTGCCATTGTTCGGACATGCACTGTGTGGTTCTGGATCCGGGCAAAAAAGCTTTGTGCTATCAGCAGTTCTGCGGCCTCGTTCGTGCTAGCCACAGGTGAGTATCGCTTCCCTGGTGGTTACGCTGTGCTCCCCGGAGACCTTTCCGGACTCTCGTCGGCGTGTTCTTCTCGCCAGTGTTTCAAGTCGCCTGCTGCGTTCTTCGTGATGGCTGCCCATTGCACGCCACGGTTTGGGTTTTCGCTGGCATTCCATTCCATGCTGTAACATGTGGCTAACACCATCTGCATCAGCGCATGCGCCGTCTTGTTTTTCTCTCTCGGGTGCGCCTTCCAAGTGACGACGCCCACGTCGTCTGCCACCCGGCGCGTCGTCCAGTACGCTGTTTTCAATCTTTTCGCCCTGGGGGTGTTCTGGTGCCGTGTTGACTGATGGCGACCGGGTTATTCCGCAAAGCTATGCGGTGTGCTGATTCTGAAAAAGTGTCGGTGCAAAATAGATTCTCAAACGTTTCATGAGCATGAAAGGCCGCGGTGAGATTATTGGCCGATTTTTGGCGAAAATATCCTGGGCTGCTGGGCGATGCGTACCAATGAAACAACAAAACGATCACAATCGCTACAAACTCTTTCGGGTCTTTGCTGTAATTGTTCTTGCTGCAAGGCAGAACCATATAGATTAAATGGTCACTGGTCAGGTTCGAAATGAGCGCATTATCAAATTTAAGATCCCATTTTCAAGGGGACGGCTGTAGCTAACCACAACATAGCTGAAAATAACTGGAAGACCACCAACTTCCTGTTTGTAAGGTTCATCTATGCCCTTGTCTTTCTTAGTCGCTCTTGCATTTCGTCATTACAGACCCGTGACCCCCACGAACAAACATGTGCTTTTGCCGCCCTAAATACTTGACCACCAGTACCAAGCCAAACTTGACAAAAAACAACTGTGTATTTCCAGGCCTCAGTCGGACCAAGGTAACCGGAATTTGTCGCGCCACAAGCGACCCCCTCTCGTATTCGTTCTGACGACCACGAGATGGATGGTTCCCTCAAGTGCAGTAGTAGCAAGAGATTAGTTACCACCACTCTCATCAGCATTGCGGTCCTTCAAACCGTTTTCGTCCTCTGTTCGTGTTCAACGCCCACCCTTCTTCATCGTCAGACTCTTCGAACACTAGCATCATTCTCAGAATAAGCTCATCACAAAAATAACAAACAGCTTTTCGTTGTCCTGCAACAACAGTAGCAATCGGCGGACATACACGATAGGTTAAACTTAATCTACAGACATATATAGATACATTCCCGCCAATTTAGTAGCTGTGCAACCTAATAATTCATCAACCTAATACGTTGAGTCATTCACCGACTTCGCTCCCTACGGTTGTATGTATGCACAATTCCCGTTCTGATACCTAATAAGTTGTTGTACATAATACGAATAGCTTCCACTGAAAGTATTACATTGGCGAGGTGGATCTGTATATATATTAATATTATACTTAAATGAAAAAATTAGGTACTGCCATATTATAATAATTATAATTTAGGTGAATCTATAACATGCATATAAAGTTATAGTTATGGGTAATCTGTCAGTGGCAGCCTTTTTCCATTTTCAAAGCTACCCATTTCGCTTGTGACATCATTCGCGCAGCGATCGAAAAGGCAGGGCTAGGTGAACCCGCGCCTGACTTATGCAACCGTAGAAACCGTGCTTCTCCACTGGTCACAGGCGCGACCAATCGTGTGCGACCTTGGACCTCGGTGCAACTCCAGTCCGAAAACTGGACGATCAAGGTGGCTCGCCATCTGCTCTTTGCGCCGACTTCTGCATTCCCATTTCCCATTTGGCCCTCCGACGCGCAGTCCAGTACCAACGTCAAGACGAAGCTTTGTCCGAGTGGAAAAGCCCCTGTCCAAGCGCTCCCCATCGTGAATTGAATCCTACCAAACCAGACCAGTTCATTATGCTAGCGCCCGCCTCGACCTACGGGTACGCTCCCTCCCCCGCAAACGCCATGGGCTACGAGCAGCAGCAACATATGCAGAGCGGTGAGCGCCCGAAGCTCTACATGCAGCCGCCCACTGTCGTCAGCAACTACGGTCAAATGGTGCATCAGGGCACGCCGCAGCACGCAATGACGCCTCAGCACGCTATGGCCTCGAAATACGAGACGGAGCCGATCATGATGAACGTTCAGGGCACGCCGCACTATTACCCGCCCCCGCAGATGGGCACGCAGATGCTGCATGTGTCCTCGGACTACGAATATGCCAATGGCGACGTGGTCACACCCTCCAGTACGCGCAGCGGCTCCAAACGCTCGCGCGAGGACCTCAACCTCAAGGAGAAGAGACGCATGTTCAAGCTCAACGACCGGATTAGCCAGCTTAAAGACATGTTGGACGAAGCCGGTGTGCAGACCAAGAAGAACAAACAGTCCATCCTAGACAACGCCTCGCACTACATTGAGATGCTGCGCAGCAACCTGCTTATTGCCCAGCAGAAGGCCGAGCGTGCCGAAAAGCAAGCGGAAGCCTTCCGTGCTCAAGTGCAAAAGTCGTCATCGGGCGCTGACAAGGTCGTGCGCGGTGTGTTCCAGAAGACCACGACTCCCCGTGTGGTGGTGGACATGAACATGCACACTGTCACTTTCAACAGCGCCTTCGTTCAGCACACTGGTCAGTCGGAACCGGTATTGAAGAAGCAGAAGACATTGCGTACGTATCTGTGTGCAGACCAGAAGAAGTTAGATAACATTATGAAGAAGGTTCGCGAGACCAAGCAGTCGACCAGCGCAATGGTTAAGACGACCGCTGCAGGAGGCGAGGCAGTGTCTGTGAACTTGGTGGCTGCTGTGGTCACGGATGATAGCGGCAAGCCCACGAACGTCGAGTTCAGTCTCATCCCCGTTGAGGTGCCTACCTCTGCGCCCAAGCGGTCGCAGGACGAAGCTGCGCACGACGAGGCCGAGACATCCGCGGAGGAGTCGGTGACCGACGGTGAGCCCAGGGAGGAGCCCGAGGCCCACCTTCAGCTGTAAGTTCGTGACAATCGAGCTGCTAGACGATGTAACGATACAGTGGCGGCCAACTGCGTCGACGATCGAGTTTGAGTGCCCATGAGTGCTGAGTGAATGTAAGCGTAGTTGTGCGAGTTAGAGTAAGTTTTTTATGCAAGTTTTTCATGTATCAATGGAGGTGTTGGCTTTATTGATGCCAGTTTACGCGGCGAGGTCGAAATAATTGCCAGGAGCTTGCAGTACAGTGTAAACGGCAAGGCGGGCTGTACAACACAATATCGTTTGAAGGATGCCAGTAATCGCTGTCATCATTACGACTGACCAAGTGCGTGCCTGCGCGGGCTCCGACGGTCCACAGGAGGCCGGCCCGGCTCTAATCAACACGGTCAGCGTCAGCTTCGACCAGGCAACGTGCAGCCGGTATCAGTTTGTCGCCCTCTCCGGCGCGTGTTTGGTCCGACATCAACACTGTTGCCAAAATGGGTCATTGTTGCCCAAAGCACGCTTCGTTTTTTTACCGTCTATTTTGGCTGAAGCGTGTTGTCATTGTCATAGAGCAGTGTAGCCATGAATAATAAGACGCGTGCATGGATTCCCACGTCAGCCGATGATTAGACAATACGAGCGGATGTGACCAGTGGAGCTGACAGGAAATTAAGATGAAAGGCACCCATCGGACGCTCGAACGGCATTGTATTTGTAACACCGACCCGTACTGCAGCACCCAGCATGGCTGGCTGGTTGTGTTATGTTGGTCGGAAGTTTCGGCGCAGCTTCCGTTTGCCAAACCGTTTTTTGCAATGCGGCAACAGTCGTTGCATTGTGGCTCAATGGAACGTTTGGTTTGGTGTCGACCTCTCGGTGGCGCCGGGCAAAACCTCGCGAGCCGGCGCGGGGGTCGGAGCCAGTCATTTCAACTGGATTTCGAGGCTGCGGCTCAGCGCGGCCTGCAGCGGTTGTGCCCGTGTGACAGCTCTCGTCCTTCGTGGCTACAGCACGTCAGTTTGTCGCCGCTTCAGCATGTAGCGACCAAGATTGCCAGGGAGAGACAAGAGATCGGCCTGACAATCAGTGTTTTACAGTCATCGCGTCGGACTTGGTCGCCGTATGGCGATTGCGGCCAGCAATGAAGATTGTTTGAAGTTGAAGACAAATCCTCGAGATGGCCATGTCAATATGCCTGTGAGGGAGCTCTGTATATGTAGCTCTGAGTCCATTCAAAACGACAAGATCGTTACCTGTTGGACTCCAGCTTGAAGCTAAGCACACCATGAAAAGGTTGGTGTTTTTACCACTAAAGCGCCCTTTGTTGCTAAAGCTTTGAGTAGAGTCAAGCTATGGGCGGTTGCAAAAATATGTCGGAGTGAGAAACTAAGAAACATTTAATGACAACTGTGGATTTGGACGGCTAGAGTTCTGTGGCTTGGTAATGTGGCAACGCAAAATGATCAAAGAGAATGTTGACTTTCAATATTATTATTAGAATTCGTTTGATGCTGTTTAATCTATGCAACGAGAAAAATTTTTTTTTGCACGAGAGCATTTTATTCGTGCAAATAGTTACCGTATCGTCATAGTCCTAGGCGTCTCTTCAGTGACGCAGCGACCAATAACAGATCCTTCACAGCACCACCAACTGCAACAATACTTCTGTCAACCTCACCGTTTGAGAGTCTCCCATCGCGAAACGCACTAAACCAACACCAATCACTTGCAGTTGTTGTCCGTTCGCAACCGTCACAGCCATCTTCGTATCCAGCGCTCGATACTCACAAAATTCATCGCGGGCGAAACTCATGTGTGAGCTAGCATGAATCAGGATGGCCCTTGTTTGTGAGGAAGAGGAAGAAGAGGTTGCTGGGGGTTGGAGGGGAGAAAGCAAAAGTGCTGGTCTCCCCGACCAAACTGCTCTCAGCCAGATGCTTGGCTGAGAGAGCCCTTATATTAAATGGTATCCCTATTAATCAGATATTGCTACTGACAGTCCTAACGTACTATCTGATACACCCCCCCCCCAAAAAAAAAAGAATAACAGTCGTTTATGTCTTGGAGAGATAGTATCTTTCGTCTGCAATGTCCTCAACATCTTACCGCGCGGGCGTTGGCGCTCTTGTGGTGGCTTGGAGAAACGGACTGCAGTCACCTCCTTGTTTCCCCCACAAGACAGCTCACCTGATCAAGCGCAAGTCCTGCCCTTCAGTCAATCCAAGTCGCTGTCCCACACCACGCGGTTCCGAACGCCGCCGCCGTCACTCCTCCTGCCGTGGCCGTGCCCGCTTGCGCTGTTCTGGCACCCGCCGATGCCCTGCGAGACTCTAACACGCCAGAACGGGCCGCGATCTCGTGGCCGTCGATCGTCCCACCCTCGACTGTCGTCTCGAGTGTCCCGAGTCATGGCTCAGCGTGGTTCGCGGCAAACCACGTTGACGCGACGATGGTACGCCTGGTTGATCACGGACCATTTGGACGTCCCGGTGAGTGCGCAGTCGCGCTGCTTTGCCCAGTACGTCGTCGGCCCTGGCGCATCGAGGCGAGCTGGGAGCTGCGCTGGATGCTCGTTGAAGACGGTTCTCGGAGTACTTGGCCCTGGTCGGCGACTTCAAGCAGCATGGTGCGGGCCGAACATTTACTGATTACTGCTTGTCTCGTGAGGATTCCTTCTCGCTGACGATGGCTGACTCTCCGAGTGGGGGGCTGCAGCTTCGTCGCCTTGGAGATTGCTGCGGTGCGCCTTGGCATCCCCGACTGGTTCTCGTGGCCGTCCGTGAAGAGCTTCTACGCGGAGCACGCTGCTCGTCTACAGCCGACCCCTGACCGCGGAGTGGTGTGGACCACTCTACGCACTTTCCTCTGGCACTTGAACAGCGCCGCTCGTGCTGCCGGCGGCCGACAGCTCTGCATGGACACAGTCGCAGTCAACCAGCGCCAAAACGTGTCCAGTGGTCCCGAGGCGGTCTTGATGCTTGAACACTTGTTGCTGGCGCCCGTGGTTTACCTTGTCGCTGGGCACACGCCGTACCCTACGCGCAAGTCGCACGCGTTTGTCCTCGAGGTCACCACGGCTGGTCGCTTTGCGTCGGACGCTGAAGCGACTCGCGTCCCGCTCGTCGGGATCGCGTTCGCGTTTTGCGTGGGGCGGGCTGCAATTTGTGCGACGCCTCATGGTCCGCGCGTGAGCGCAGCTCCAGAGGTCGAAATACGATTCATCATAAACCTCCAATACAGCTTCTTTGATTCTTGACTTTGTCTTGGGGATGGTCTCATACAGGAAGCCCAAAATAACCAAATTTGGGATCTGGGTTTGTCGAGCTCGAAATTAACGATCCTTGGTCCCAGGCTTTGTGTATTGCTCACATAGTACCTTGTCTGGTTATTCCGCCGTTGTCTGGAGCTGTCGCCGTGTCCCCTGAACAGCATTACCGTCCTGTGCTTATGTCCATCTTCGTTTTCTTGACCGCTTGGGTCTCTTGGCTTCGATTGCCTGGGTTAGGCCTGTAACTTGATGCAGGTTCTCGAGCGGTTCCCATGTCGCTTTCGCCTCACCCACCCACCGAATGAGGTACCGTACGGTTCCCTTGTGTTGTCGCTTGTCGACGACAGCTTCCACGATCTGCCCAACCCTTCCGTCGTGTATAATAACTTCTTGGGGCCGCGAAAGTCTTGACGGTGACTCGTACGGCTTGATCGATTCAGTGTTGAACAGGGGATGCAGCTGAGTTCCGGGTGGTAAATTGAGTTCGAAGGCATACTGGTGAACCTTGCGCACCACCGAGTAAGGTACAATTCACTTGGGACCAAGTCTGCGCGAGTTCGGGAACCAGTGTGCGCAGTGTCAAGGTTCTTGGTACTGAGGTACACTTGGTCACCGACCTCGAATGCTTGTTCCTGTCGACCACGGTCGTACACGTCTGCCATACGGGCTTGAGACTCCTCCCGCGCTTCTTGGCACTGATGTACTACTGGCTTGGTGTTCGGTAAACTTAGTCCCTTGGCGCCGCCCACCATGCAATCCTCGTCGAATTGACTCAGCGACGTGATTGGGTTGTGCGGAACGTAGCCGAGGTCAGCCTCGAGCGGTGACATTTTGATGCTTGAGTTCACCGCTGAATTGATGGCAAACTCCGCGTTGGCGAGTTGAACGTCCCAGTCATCTTAGTGCGGTGACACGACGCATCGAAGATATTGTTCGAGTGTCCAGTTTGTTTGCTCTGTTTGACCGTCGCCCTGAGCTCGGTATGCAACCGTCATCTTGAGCTTGGTGCCGACGTTCTTGAAAACTTGACTCCAAAATCTCGAAATGAACTTCGTGTCACGGTCGGAAACGATAACTTGGGGCATCCCATGGAGTCTCCAAATGTTCCAGATGGAGAATGTTGCCACCTCTGGGGCCAACACCGTCTTCGTTGTAGCGATGAAAATACCGACGAGAACGGTACCGTTCGGTAAAAGATTTTCCGTGTTTGGTCGAAAGGCAGTTGGCCAATACTCAAGATAGACATGGTCAGCGGTTACAACACAGCGAGAGGTCGCGTATGAAGTTGGTGACTCAGTCTGGGTGGTATCAGTTCTTCCGAGCAAGGCGAGGAGAGAAGCGTACGAAGAAGCGCGACTTCTCTTGGCATGGCTCCTACCGTGTCCACAGCAAAGTCGGTGAAAATGCGTACTAGACCGAAAATCCCGACGCATCCAGACAAGATCGTGATTGCGAATGTCAACCGACTAAGAGGTTCCGAGGACGCCGGACGGGCCCGTTCATGGATGACATACCGGAAGGAGTGGACGAAGAAAGCGGTGAGGCGAATAGTGGTCCTCTGGAGAAATCTGACTTGCCTATGTCGAGTTTTGCAGAGAGATTAACGATCGGACGAGAAGACACTGCTATAGCTGGCGTGGATTCCCCGATTTTGGAAGTGGTGGCCAAGCGACGAAGGAACAGGACGATGATATTGAGTCTTAACTGCGAACCACGAGACGTTTTGGCTTTAAGGACGGAATTGAGACCTGATTATGCGGCGGAAATCAACGCTTTCGAACAATCTGAAAGAGCTAAGAACTGTCTACCTGGGCTAAGATGGAGCGCTCGACTGGATGATGAAAATGCTGAAGTGGATGAAGACGACTTATGGATGGTGTAAGTCGCAGGAGGTGTGTCTCGAGCCAGGAGAATGATTGATATCGCAAGAGATTTAAATGGAACTCGAGAAACGGAATGGTGGAATTGTGTATATATATATATGTTGATTAAGTGGATATGGATGGAACGTAGAAATGGAGAAATAAAACGAAAAGGGAAAGCGTTCCTCAAGGGGTGATATCACTTGGACTTGTGGGATTTCGGAGGAACAGTCTCAGAATACTGTTCTTGAGCGTCGGCATCGGTGGAAGTAGGAGGAGCCTTGGCTTCAAGTTCGGGCTCTCCGTGAGAGCCGACTTCGTCGTCCGGCTTGTCGTCGTTGCCTACGTTTGCCTCGACCTGCTCTTCCTCATCTTCGTCGCTGCCTTGGTCGTCTTTGTTGTCGTCGACGTTGTCTTGCTCTTCGCCGTCCTCGTAGTCTTCGTCGTCCGCGTCGGTTTCGTCGGAAACGAGACCCCGCGCGTGAAGAACCAGTTCGGGGAGAGGAACGGCGTGATGTCACTATAGGAGCCGCCGGAGCTAGCGCGGTGTAGTCACCGTCCTCTTCAAAGTCCCAATCATCTTCGCCGACCTCAGAAACATTGAACGGCTTATTGGAAAAGATGGCGACGCTCATATTCTTGATCAGCGCGGTGGCCACTTCGAGTTGAGGGTGACGTAGTGCTTTGTCGGCGAGCAGCGCCTTCAAGGGACCCTGAGACTTGTTACCGACCCAAGAAGCTGTGGGCGGAGGTCCCTGTGCCACGTCCAACGCGATGCATGCGGGTGCCTTAGTAGACAACCGGAGATTGGGACTGCGGGTCGGATCCAATGCTCGGGTCCGCTCCAGCAACTCAGGAATGGAAAAATATCCGTCTTTGTCGATACGGAGCGGGTTCAATGTGCGGGCGATGACACGGTCGTAATGGGAACGGTCCCGACGATAGACTGTGACTAAATCTTCCTGGAGGGGATGGTCGTCTCTTTCTGGCCTTTGCCACTGGGCGAGTGCTTGGCAGCCTGACCCCGAACGACATCAGCGTGTCGTGAATCTTGTCTGGAAGAGCCGCAAGAACCCGTAGTAGCCGAAGACCTCGATGTTATTGTTGATAAACTTGAGTCGAGCTTGGTGGCGTTCGTCTTCTGCTTGCGTCGAGAATAAGCCTTGTCGGTGGGAGCGTAAAGAGAGCACATGAAGAACGTCCGTCGGAATCGCATCCAGAACGTGCGCCGAATGGAGGCTCTTGTGTTTGGCGGGATCATACCAGACGCGTTGACCGCGCCAGGGATACGCCAGCCGGAACGGTGCCTTGACCTGAGTCGCCGTGGTTGCCAGAGCGGCGTCTAGATCTTCTTCGATCCGGTCCGGAATGTTGTCAGGCAGCTCGAAATAGGCCTTCGCCTTCGGTATTTTATTCACTCGCTTATGCTTCTTAGCTGATGAAGGCTTGGTTCGAGTTGCGCTCAAACTCGCGCTGGTCGCTTGGAAGACCGTGTCGGGGACGGTGAAGCAGATGAAACAAAGAGGCTGTGCGGAGCGGCTACTCCCGGGAGCTGCGTGTCGGGTGGAGGCAACAACAGGACCGGTTGGGAGAGTGCTGGCGGAACGGCTGCGTCGTCAGCCAGGACTGAAGCAACGAAGTCATCCAGAGTATCGAGACCGAGAGAGGCTGAGTTGGCGGCCAACAAAGGGCGTAAGTGCGACCAAAGTGCCACTCGTGCTCGGAGGACGGTCGTGGTGTCAGACGAAGTCGACTCACTTTCGACGATGGCTCGGAGGCGGTCTACGACGGCCTCGTTGGGGTCGGTCATGGGCGACTTTAACTTGGGCATAAGTTGAGACTTCTTGGTATTGTTGAACTCGTGCGCTGTTGCGTGCAGAATGAAGAATTGTGACATTAGGACGTGGTCCTAACCGTGAATAATGGCTACTGACCTGAGTCAGTTGCCGTTCGACGAATCCTGGAATGTGACAGAGAACGGTCAGACAACATGAACGGTGACGGAAGGTGGCTTCAACGACCGCTGGATGGAGATGGAGTGTACCTAGACTTTCGGTTTGTCCGTGCGATGGAACTAGCCACGACGGTGGTGCGCTGGTGCCTTGCCACGTTAACCGCGATTGGTAACTTAGGTGAAGGCTTCGAGTTTGTGTATTGGCGCGAGATTCTCTGTGCATTGAGCGGTGCGCTCATTTGGGTGGTCTCCCAACCGCTCCGTGAAGTGGCTATCAGACCGGTCCGGGCTGTGAGCTGTTTCGTTTATAAGTGGTCGAAGATTGCTACTCTTAGTGTTCGCCGTTATCGACGTTCGTGAGAGGGTCGGTAGTGCGAGGCCGCTCTTATGGTGACCGCTGATGGAGCATGTATGTGGCTCTGTGGGTCACTCCGGTGGAAGTACTTGAAGCACGAAGGGAAAATGAAAGGGGTTGGGACGGTTAGTATACAAGTGGCTAGACGCCTTCCATGCCTACTGGTGCGTGGTCTTGCCTGACACTTTGGAGATCAGTTTACCGTGCTAACCAAGTACTACAAGGGACTGCTAGTGGAGTGTAAAAGGACGTGGACCGCGCTCGTTGGGCCGTGAAAGTGCCGCGGACGGTGGCTACTTTGCTGTTCTCCGTGGGCGGCTACAGTACGCTGTACCTGTACGAAGGAACCGAGTGGTTGGGTCGTGGCAGACTGGGCCTATTCGTGCTGGTGTTAGCGGCGAATTGATACTGCGTTAGAATAGGGGACGTGGTGCTCTACCAAGGGACCATGGTTCACCGAGAAGCTGCATTGGCGGCTTGTACCTTGGGTGCGGCGTCCATCTTTAGCCATGTATGGCACTGGTATGAGGACGCCTCCCTAAGAGGACTCCGTGGCAAGTGTTCCGTGAACACTATGAAGATTGGCTGCAAAAAATGGAAGACATGGAGCAAGAAGAGCGCCTAAGCGAGGTTTATTGGCGTATGGAGGGTGGCGGCGGTACGCCAAGACTCGGAACACTCTAGCGGGAACTCCGGCTCGACGTCGCACCATGCGGGAACAGTTGCGGCAAGCTCGACAGGATACGGCTCGACGAGGACGTCTCGGCTCGGTCGGGAGGATGTCCTGAGGAGGAACGGTGGCAACCGTCTCGGGCACGGCCCTATCCGTCCGCTGGGCGAAGCGACGTCAGCTGAGCAGTTACTGACTGAGCAGCTCTACGATGATGAACGCGAATCCCTGTCGTAAGATGAGTGAGGCGACCCGAATCAGGCCCTCGTCAACGGTTGACTCGGACTCAGATCGCCGGAACCGATGCGGACAGCATTGAAAAACGGATTCGAATCTGGAGAACAGAGGTGGTCGGCTGGACGGCAAGGACGGACGTCATTGGAGCATGGCTACACAGGAGCGGCCCACGTTAGGACAAGGGAGTGGTGAGGCGAAGGAAGGGGTGACTGAACGATCACCGCGGGCGTACCGACAGATAGGAGGGTACACTACCCGCTGGTGTGAAGTAGGCACTCTGTCATGAGAAAGCCTTGGATCCAACAAGTTAATTCTTATATGTTGATTTGTTGGTTATTCTAACTCTCTAAAAGCGTTCTGCTTCCATACACCTAGAGGATTGACCCATCCAAGGACGGCTCGCGACAGCTTCGCATAAAAGGAAGTGGTTTTGTAGAGGTTTCTGATCAATGGTGTATCTTCTTTCATGGCCGGTATATAATAGAGCTTGCTGTTGCAGCTCAACTGCAATATTGAACGTAGAAAATCAACTTATAGATCCTATAATAATGTTCTAAGTTATCTGATTAGCTAATCCATGTTGAGGTCAGCTCGTGCCCAGAGCCCCGCCATTTTCACCGCTTGGGTTATCGTGCTTATGTGCTTTACGCCCCAAACGTTTCACGACATTTCCTCCTTAACTATAGCGACGACATCGGCAACATGCTCTCTTCTCTCTTCTGGTGGCATCGAATTGACCCAGAACAGAACAAGGTTGTTACAAAGTTGAATACCCCCGCGCATTGCCGCTGACACGTCAACGGTCAATGGCTGGATCTTCCGTTGAACCAGCTGAGTGAACAAATCGGAAAGAATATCAGCCAGTCTGTGGGCAACACGTTCATATCAATATCACAGTAAAAATAAATATATATATATATAAATATCGTGGAGAACACCTGTCAATGCATCGACGGCACCAGCTCGAGCCACGCATGTCGATACTTTTTGGCAGCTGGTTAATCGATGCTGTCATCGTCCCGCAAAAACTACGATACGCATCGAGAAGGCTGATGGGATCATAGCTTAAAAAGACCCATAAGTTGCTCATTTTCCTTATTACAATTTCCTCCTGATGCTTCTGGGCCTAAGGAGGCATCTCGTAAAATAACCGAGCTACTTATCCGTCTCGGGAGACCACCGATTCGTCTCCTTTGAGTTAAATTTAAGCACATAAACTTGAACGTAAAATGGATAATAAAACGTCGAGCGTGCCACTTCATCAGATGTGCACAGTACTCTGCTAGGTGGTACTTGTGATATCGACTTTCATGTCCCTCAATAGAATTTAGCCCACCGCACCCATCGGGAAAAAACGTAGGAAAACAATTTTGCATAAGCATCCTAGTTGTGTATTCATTCATTATATCTGTAGGTCTTTGCAGATCACGTACGGGGTATTTTATATTTCCGTCGCATCATTCACAGCAACAGCAAGGATCTCAGTCTCTGTTCGAGGGTCTGAACTACCGTTTTCGAGAACAAAGCTTTCTTTAATATCGCAATCACTAAGGCGAGGTGTATTACCTGATGTGTGAAGAAAGCAATTTGAGGCAGATTGAGTATAGCAAGGACTTGGCGAAAACATTTGCCAAGCAGAAGCAGAACAGCTCCCGGAACTAGTTGTTCGTTCAGTGTCTGGCCGACACTGGTGTACTGCTGGATACAATAATATAACTAGCATCTGGGCTTTGATAATGGCCCAAATTAACATAATCGACAGGTGCGTCAGCTTCTTCTGTCAGGGAATCCGTAGTAGCATCTTCGTCAAGGTTCGAGCGTAGGAATAGATTCGGAAGGGTTCACACTTGCTAGTTGTCGAAGGTTCTTCTCCGATATAGAAACTCTCTTGTACAGTGGGTTATGTTTAACAAGCCAATATAAAGCCCGTCGAACAATTGCAGGTCGCACTCGAAAGTAAGAATCACCCGCACTGGATCGGTATTTAAGAAACACGATTCATCTTTCGCTAAGCGGTCGCGGAAGCTCCACCGTGGCTTTACCAGGATCATGCCAATAGTGGACAGCGTTGCCTCATGTAAATTCCTGTCCGTCTCCGTGGAGCGAGATACGGGTTGTGAAGGAAATACCCAAACCACCAGCCTTGACTGAACCTCGTTTAAGACAGCAAATTCTGCGGGGATCGGTCCAATACGCATCCCTGAAGCACGGCAGGATCTCGGAAACTTGACGTTTTTGCAACGAATTGTAGCAATTATTGCGAAACCAAATCAACTCGCTTCCATCATTACGTACGATAGCCTCTGGTATCAGTTCGCACTCCCCGGCACTATTTCGAAGTGGATCAAAAGATCCATTGCCCGATCTAAAATCCTGGACGTCATTGAAACTGCATTGGACAGCTGTCCACATCCTCCACATATCCGGAGGAACGGGTCATAAATCATTCGAAAGAAAACTAACTCATAAATATTAGTACATTTGCAGTGGACAAAAATATTCAATTGGTTTTTTTTTAGGCGCACCTCTTTTATCACCTTCCTGGCGGGAAGTTTTGTCCCGAACGATGTATTGCGGCATTGTCGTTTTCTGGAAATGTTTGGCATTTTCTCCGCCGCTAAGTTCCGCTTTTTAGTCGCATCGGCGCGTTCCAAACAGAACTGAGTCTCCATTCGCTCCATGCGTTCAACGCTATCGGGATCCCTAGCTCGAACACTTTGTCCAAGACTGTACCGACTGGAGCGCGAGGAACCTTCGTTTTGAGGCGACCGATCTTTTTTAACAAGCTTCTTCGCCGTTTTAGCAGCACGTAAAGAGCATCGGCGTGTCATTTTGCTTGGTTGTTTCCATTCCGAATCAATTGTGAGCAAACCATCCACGAGACTTCGTGTCGCACGCACGTTTGAACTTGTGAAAGAAGCCACATACGAAACCAATTTAACTTCAAAAATAGGAACGCTTGGAGTAGATTATCCAATCAGGGGAAATGCATTTTCGCGGTAAAATAATCATGTTTTACTGTCAAGTTCGTAGAAAAAATAATACGAAGTCTTTGTGCTGCCTGCGCCCTTCAATATTGATGGGGTCGGGTACCGAAATATTTACCATTTGGCTAGGTTCCAAACTCTGTATTTGTGTTTATCTCTTCGTTCAAGCAAATGCCCTTTGTGGCATAGAGATCACACCAGGTCTCGCCATTGACTTCCCAGCGCTGTACAACTGCACTGGGATTGCTATCGTGATTAGCAAAAGGGCCACCCCTCCTTTATAGGTAGCATCAATGATTTCGTTTTCATTTAGCCGCATGCCGTATAGGTTCGATGTCGGACGTAACATCTACAGGGATAAAATGGACGGTATGAGAATTATCAGCCGTACACAGCAGATATCATCTGTTATACCTGCAAGCGCGTATTGTAGGTATCACACGTCAGAACTTCCCCTAAATTCTCTGCAATGATGTCGTATTTCTGAATGCGCTGATCAGCCATTAGAGCGATTCCCTTATACCATAGTTTATCGCGTACTGCGCATGCTCTGCGGCACTTCCGAGTAGTTAATATCATATAACGGGATAGCAATCATCACAACAGCAAGTGCCACGAGTAGGTATTGTGGGATGACCGTCCACCACGGGATGTCGTTCATCATGTGCTTGCCGTCATCATTGATCATGAAGTGCATCACCGCTCGAATCCTCGTAGGTGAGAAGGGAAGTGTTGCGACGGATGATCTCGTAGCATTCTGTCCAGAGCATCGCCATGCGTGAAGTGACTTGTCATGCGTCTCAGGACGTACATTCTTGAGGCGACCATACGGATCCACCAGGATGGCCACACCCGCCTATTTGTCTTGGCCGCTGCCCAGAACGACAAGTCTGGACAGTGATCTCCGACCCGGAAGCCCCACGTTTGTGCGTGCGCACGGCTCATGTGCAGTATCTCGTCTTCCTCCACAAGTGTCTCTTGGAGTAGTACCAAGTCGTATCGCCCATGTCCGTCTTCTCGTCTGAATGCGCGGAGCCATTCATCTCGCTGAGCCAGGCCTCTGCCAAATCCGTTCACGTTTTGCGTAATGCAACTAATCGTTCGTTCTTGTCGTGTAAGCCTGGTCTCGTTCCGTTTTTGACTCTGCGCTCCTCCACCCGCTCTTTGTGCACCTGCTTGTGTCGTTCGTCGGTGAAGTCGCGCCTAAGTTGTTTTGCCTTCTGTTGTGGTGAAACGTGAGGGAAAAAATCACCTAGCGTGCGCTAGCGCGGTGCACGGCGTCGTCCTCATCGCGGCACGTGGGAACTTTGGGTGAACCTTGGTGATGGTCCTGGTGTCCCCCCCTGTAACCTTCGTTGTGATGCATCGACGAAGGATACCTTCAGGGCCTCGCGACCCTTGTAACCTGAAAGGGCGGACATCCCAGTTTCCATTGAAACTAGTCTGTCTTCCCATGTGAGTCCACATGTGAGCGTTATCGCCGCTCCCCATGCAGTACCCTCCGCCACTCGACCACACAGTAGCTGCAACGTTGGCTGGCCAGTGTAGTAATCCCCATACCATCCTAGTACAACCGTCTCCATTGGCGTCGCCTTCCACGCCCATACTGCGTACGGGAGGATGTAAAAATGAAGAATGTACCAGTGTTCCTCTTGAACTGCCGGCGGTCTGCCAAACGCACATGTAGCCGGACATAATGATGTAGACGCGCCCACCTGTGCTCCTTTCTCGCTACATTGAGATCGGTGGTACTGCCCCCATGAATCGTCCACACCGCAGTCCAAGTGCGGCGGTGCTCCACCGCGTCCGTTCCAGTAGCGGTATCCCGAGTCAATTGCCGTAGCATCGATACCGCAGCGTCATACACCTCAAGGGCTCCCCATCTACGCAATGTCTTCCCTGAAAGGGTTTTTGTTGCAAGTTCAGGATAAGGGAGATAGCGGAACAACCTATGCAGTGAGTGGCGCTGCTCGAGCAGCCACGGCATCATTCCACGGAGCAAATCGCTCCCCTCCTGCAACACAAGTGGTTACACGGCACCCGTCTCCCGCTTGCACCACGTCCGAATAGCACGTTTATTCTCTCGGAGTAGATGCCGCAGCTTTGCTCGGTTTGGCATAAGTTCGGGTTCCAACCCGATTCGCTGTAGCGCCGCCTGCGTACCCGGCCTTGGACAGAAATCGGGTGTCTCCGCAGAGCTTCAGAACGTACTTGCGATTCCCCATTAGCATCCGCATCAGTTTCCTCTGGAAACGCAGGACCGGCAGCATGCTGGAGGCGCTCTCCTTCGGCGCCGAGGCCGCATTCCAGGCTGGCAATGTCGAAACCGTCACCGTTTAAACGCGGGAGTTTCAGACGATCATGGCCCACGTCCAGGCGAGCTCGATGCTCCATGCATCCGACAACCACCGTATTCACTTCATCTGTGTCTTGCATGATGTCCGTATCGCGCAGCCTAGGGGAGCTAACATCCATTTGGGCTAGGACATCGTCGAACCGTGGGTGCGTTGCACAATTCTCTTCGGCAAATTGTCTGTCGCGTTCAGCGTACCACCTCGCTGCGAGTCCGCCATAATGGACCCCATAGAAATGAGCTTCGTGACGTTTGATGACCACCATCACCGGAAGGACGTGAAATCTTGCGTAGTGACGCAGCATCTCCTTCGCGGTCGCATCATCCAAAGCCCCATCGCACCTGGACTCATGTACCTCTCCATTGTCCAGCACATATTCTTTGTAATAATACCTTTGAGCGTGAGTGTCGTTGTGGCTGTTACATCCAAAACAAAAAGCCGCTCTCGTAGATATTGCGCCATTGCACGGAGTACCTCCGCTCCAGCCCAGAACTCCGATGATACCTGCATATTCGCCGACCGTGCACGTTCCTGCGCATAGTGGGCGTGCAGCGTAGCTGTCGCTACCTGCGGGTTGGTGGGCGTGGGCTGCAATGGGTATAGTCTTGCCAGCTCCATTCGCGGATCCGCCACTGCACATTCAACATCCCTGGCCAAATTGGACATCATGAGTGTGTACAAGCTGCGTTTTGATAACTTTGACGTTGCGTACGACGTCACTGGTGAACATCAGTTCTCCACCTTCCACGTAAGTCGTGGTGGCGTGTACGCGCGGCGTATGCGCATTGCCCATTCGCTGGCACCGTGATCAGTGATTCGTTAAACGGACCTAAGAATACCGGCAACTGTTGTGCACCCCGGGCGCGCTTACTGTCTGTTCTTCCATGAACCCCTCATCACTCAGAGTTTGCGATGTGGTGATGCCAGCCACTCCTGCGCCGGTCATCTTCAAGCCCCCTTCTTCTGCCTTCTCCATCACCGACACATCCTGTTGGGCGGAGTTGAAGTTGTTCCTTCTCGTGCTCTTCCGACGCCAACGAAAAGGGGCACTCGGAGCTAGGTGTAAGGGCCGGTGACTGAGTGCACGAAGGCGCTGACGATCCCACATATCCCGACATGTCTGACATATATATATCATCACTCATCCTATCCGTATCCACCTGTAGGGTTTCAGCTTCTTGAGTCGAGGTGGCCTTACTGATCCCTGTGCCGGTGTCGCCAAGGTGGCGGTTCCCGTGCGGACTTCTGCTCCACCCGTCGCCTGTGGCGGCCTAGCGTACGCGTATGAAGCTTCCTCATTCTCCATCTCGCTCCACCTCGCCTCACCATCCGCATCTCCGTTATCCAACACCGCGAACCGACCCTGTTCCCGCTCACGCTGGAACGTTTTAAAGTTCGCCCGTTTCTTGGCGGGAGCCTTGCCTTTCTTAACGGTACCTTTCGTGGTGGGTCTTGCATCCGGCTTAGCCTCCATAAGGTCCCAGTAACTGCTCGGGTATGGCCTTGGCCTTGGGTCAGCAGGCTCTTGTCTGTGGTCCTCGCTGTCTCGGCTTGCGTTTCCTTCGGCCGAAGCTGTAAGCTTGATGGGCTCTCGATTGGCATCAACGTTTGCGCGGTGATCGTCCTATGTGTGTGTGCTTGATCCATAGGATGTAAGCCGAGCTGCATAGCCTTCCACACGGGTCCATATCCACCTCCATGTTGAAGTGGAAAGGATATGCGAGACGGTCCTCCTTGATGATTCGCTGCTAGATGCCCAATCATCAAGCAGAATCGCTGTTGCTGTGGTCGTGTACTAGAGGTACAGTACCATAAATCGCCGAGCCTACTGGTCTAGGGCTCACACGACTGATATCGATGGCAATCCCAAGACTATGGCATGACAATACTTGCCGCGTTCCCGCTCCGAACTCACTATGCACTTTGCGCATCGCCACCAACGGACCATGGCCCCTCAACACCAGAACGACACGAACACGACGACGGACACCACAACTGACAATCCCGTGGCCATTAAGAACGCACTCAACCAGGAGGTGGAGTATTCCAAGTTTGAGCATCCGGAACTACTGAGTGTCTACCCGGAGACAACGTTCGACCCCATCCCTGTGCTTTTCGTGGAAGACCGTGCGCTCAAGGCTGACCCGACGTTCAAGAACCTGCTTAAGGACGCGACAGTGACGCACCTGACTCCTAAGATTAGCATCGAGTTGTCGGGTATTCAGCTGCATGAGCTCACGAATGAGCAGCGCGACGAGCTGGCATTGCTGGTCGCGCACCGAGGCGTCGTCTTTTTCCGCGACCAGGAGATCAACATCGAGCAGCAGCTGGAGCTTGGACGCTACTATGGCCCTCTCCACGTGCATCAGAATTTGGGCCACCCAAAGGACTATCACGAGGTGCTGGGTAGTGGAGAATTCCGTAGAGACCAGCGAGGGCTTCCTCAAGCGCCAGCTGTACGACCCCTTCAACGCCTGGCACAGCGACGTATCTAACGAGCGTCAGCCGCCGTCGTACACGAGCTTCAAGGTGCTAACGAACCCTCCAGTTGGCGGTGATACCCTGTGGGCTTCTGCCTACAAGGCGTATGACCGCCTCACTCCACCGATGCGGGAGTTCATTCAGGTCTCACAGCCATCCACACAGGCATTGTAAGTATTTATTTATCCTGGTGGGTGTACCTTGCGGTTCTAACTTGTTAGTAACTTGTCGACTGATAGCCTCAAGCCGCTGCTGCTCGCGGTCAGACGATTCGCCGCCCACCAGCGGAGTTCGAGCACCCGGGTGTACGCACCCATCCAATAACCGGCCGCAGAGCTCTGTATGTGAACCCGGCATTCACGAAGCGTATTGTGCAGCTCTCAGCTGCAGAGTCTGGTAACTTAACGTTAACAAACCATTGTCTGGTATTTGAGTTTGGCGCTATTGCTTAACGTGTGTGTCTCTTGTTGGTTTGTAGACGCCGTGTTAAAACTCCTGTACCAAAGCGGAGGGCCACGAGTTCCAAGTGCGCTTCGGCTGGACGAAGAACGCGGTGGACATTTGGGACAACCGTGCCACGTTCCACAACAACGTTCGCCTACCTGCCGGGCAACCGCCATGCTGTTCGTGTAACGCCACACGGAGAGGTTCCGTACTTTGACCCCGAGGCGGTAGCGAATTAAAACCAGCTTGACGTATGTCTCTCCTAGGTAGACGCGGGCTCTATTAATAGCGAGGACACTTCCTTGGGTATTTGCGCTCCGTATGAGCACGTATTATTATGTGAAGATCAATGGATATGCTCAGTCGAAATAAAATAAAGCACTGCAGACTATCCGATAACCCTCGTGTATTACTGCAGGATGTCGTTCCCAACGTTTTACTGCAGTAAAAGCTGCACGACTTTTGTATTAGTGGAGACAAGCATGGGAGCTCTGCTTGTATTGGAGGGATGTTTATTCCAGCATATTGGCTGGCAGGACCCAATAATATGTTGCTAAGAGTCTACTTAAGTGATTCAATTTTGTGCAAGTTACTGCCGGGGAAATGTTGTCATCCTGCACAAGCACCTCGCCTGCGCTAAAGTGGCCATAAATAACGCAGCTAGCTATGGTCGTTCGGGAGTGGTGAAGCGGTTGCATTGAATCATTGCAGGGGGGGGCGCTACGAAGGCAATTGACGGTGCAGCAACATCTTTTCCTATGGTCCAATCTCTCATAACATAATATGTAAGCAACCAAATAATAATAAGTAGTAGGGAGTATTACTCATAATATTCCCAAGCTACAACTTTTATAGTACCCGCTTAAAGTCCTATTTATATCTGAGGTGAAGTGCTAAATTTTGTGGCTTGAAGATGTGAGTTTGTGTTCCAAAGTCTTCGATCCAAAAAAGTCGAGTCAAAGTGCCACAAAAACGGAAAAAGATGCCGCCCCGCACGCCACGCAGCTCGCTCAAGAAGCACGACGCCGCTGCCGAGTCTCGCGCGCTCAAGGCGCGGCGCCAGCGCACCACCACGCAGGTACGCAAGGACAAGCGACGCACTGCCGTGCAGACCAAGCGCCGTCGTCTCATGTCCGCGGAGCAGCCGCCGCACACGGGCCGCACCATCACCGAGCTGGTGCGCTTGCTGGCGGACACGAGCAACGCGTCGGCCGCCAAGAGCCAGGCGCGCTTCGAGACGCTTAAGGAGATCCGCATGCTGCTGGCCTCACACGAGAACGACTACGAGCAGGTGGAGCAGATCATCGACTCCGGGGTACGTGTGTCCGGCTTTAAGTGTCCTAATGATGGTTGCTTCTTATCAAACGAGACACTTAAAACAGGACAGAATAACAGTTATTTTTGGCAGTTTTTCTAATTTTGTGTGGCTTGTTTGTGGCAGATTGTGCCCGTCATGGTGTCACTGCTCAACTCGGCCTCGCCGCTGGCCAGCGCCACCCGTACGGGCGGAGAGGTCTACCGCGAGATCCTGTGGTGCCTCACCAATATCGCTAGTGGCCAGTACGAGCAGACGAAGCTCGTGCTGCCGGCCGTGCCTCGTCTACTGCAGTTCCTGGAGGGCTCTAATCATTCCTTGGCTGAACATGCCGCCTGGGTACTAGGCAATATTGCGGCGGACTGTGAGGAGTTTCGCCAGCAGCTCATCGCCAACGGAGCGGTGCTGCCATTGGTGAGGCTGCTAAGCAACCCAAGCGAGAAGGAGCTAGCCAAGACCAGTGCGTGGGCGTTGTCCAATTTGGCCCGTGGGTTTGAGACCCCAGCCAAGCCGTTTGTGGATGCGGGGATCATTCCTGTGGTGGTCAAGGGACTGACGCAACCGGCTACATTCAGCGAGGAAATTGTGGTGGAAGTTGCGTGGCTGCTCAGCTTCTTGACGGCCCGGGAGGAGGAGTACTTGAAGCTGATGCTGGAAAAGGGGCTGCTCGAGCTGCTACTTCCCTACTTTTCCACAAATAACGAGCTGCTATTGACCCCGATTTTGCGCGTGTTTGGCAATATTTGCTGTGGCTCGCCGGATCACCACACGGACGAGTGGCAAATGCCATACGTTCGGCGTCTGCTCACTGCGGATTCGGTTGTTCTGCCAAAACTCCATGAATTCCTGCAACTGCAACAAGCTGGAGCGCCACAAAAATCTTTAACGGCTGAAGCGGCGTGGGTGATTTCAAACTTGGCTGCGACCGAAGCTGCGGTCGTGGAATTGCTCATGCAGGCGCAGTTGCTACCACTGTTGGGACAACAGTTTAAAGATGGCAGCTATGAAGTGCGTCGTGAGGTGGCTTTTGCACTCACTAACATTGCATTAACTAGTGCTGCTCACATGGAGAAGGTGCTGGAGCTGGATGTGCTTAAGGGCTTTTTGCATCTTCTAACAGCGGCCGATGTGGCGATCGTCGGCAATTCGTTGCGATTTATTGAGAACGTGTTGCGCGTCACTCCTCGTGGTGTTTCGCTTGTGGAGGTGAACGAGGGTATTGATGCACTGGAAACGGTGCAGTTTGAGTGCGGTGAAGAACATTTGTCCAAGTGGGCTGCTGCACTGGTCAATGAGTTCTACGGAGAGAATTACGGGATCAACTCACCGCCTAACGCTGCTGGTATCCCTGTTGGCTTTGGCTTCCCGTCGGGTGAGCCCGTACAGCTCCAGTTAGGGGCTTCCCAGCAAACAACGGCTCCAGCTCCTGGCGGCCGAGGTCGTGGTGCTCACATGACTACACCAGCATGGAAGAAGTAATCAGGCATCGCTACCAGATCATCAGAGAATCTGGCGACAACTTTATCTGCTTGTCCGCAGGACCAACCCTTTTTTTTCAAACTAAACTCGCTGGCAGCGACTCGCTGCACAAATAAAACATTTAATTTGCTTTTGCTCTAAAACGAACACAAACGGCGACGTAAAACGTCACTATCGACACTTAATGAATCTCTCAGACCGCCTTTCGTACAACCGACGTTCAGCTCGGCTTGATTCTCTTCACTCCGACCGAAGCTTGCGGTATCCTTGCTGGACAGTATTGCTCATACCGCCAGTCGCGGCTCCCGTGGCCGTGGCCGCGGCCGTCTGTTGTGCCAAATTATCTATCAGTTTGTATACTGTAAATTGAAGTACCTTGGTAGGCTAATAAGTAAAGTAAGCTGTGTTCTAACTATTAATAGAGAGGTTTCGAATGGCGTTTTACCTCACATTTATGTTTAAAACACAATTTCCCCTAACCGGCAGAGCAAATTCTGATGGAACTCGCAAATGTGCGGATTCCACACCTCTACCCTCACACACTAGCTCCGCCATTCATTTGCTTATCGAGCTGATCTTCGTTGGCTCCATCATTGCACTGCTTGAATTGCAATGACGGAGCCATCAAAGCGGAAGGATTTCTCGGACGTCGAAGGCGTGATGCTGCTCAAACAAGCTCTTGCTGATGATCCCTACTGCCAAGCGCATGGCAAGGTCATGGAAGAGTGGAATAGCCTTACCGCCACGCTGGTCGCGTCGCCAGACTTCCTGAGGAAGAATCTGACCGGAAAGAGGGCTCAAAACCGCGTCAACGCGTTACTGGGTTTGTAGTAGTTCTGAGATAGCTAACCTTGCGTTATCAAAGTAAATAAAATGCTGTTGGCTTCGTCTGTTGTATTCCAGCTACAGCGCAGAAGAAGAACCGCGCTGCGGCCAGGCTCTCTGGGGTGACAGAGTCCCACACGGACAAAGATGTCCTTCTTGACGAGCTCTTGTCAAAACAGAGGACAGCAAGCACGAGAAGGCGGCCAAGAAGAAAATGAAAGCGGAAGAGAACGCTGAAAAGGAGAGCGCAGGCGAGACAATTTGCAAGCTCGCGTTTGAGCGCCTCAAGCGCGAGCGTACCGATGAGGACGACAGCGCCAACGATACTTCATCCAAGACCCAGAAATCCACCCAGCTAGTTGATCTGCTTCGAGAGCAGAGAGCTTGCGGCCAGACAAAAACAGCAGCAAGAGCGACTGGATCGACAAGCCACTGAGAAGCGTTTTATGGGGTTACTGGAGCTGTTAGCTAAGCGTGGATGGAACAAAAGTACAAGCTGCTAAAGTTTCAATGGAACTTGTTTTGGCTATCGTCACATATTATTGAGCAAGCTCCAAGTACACTTGCAGTGATGGAGGTGTCAAACTAAAGTAATTGCTAATCTGGTTTCCGCCTTGGTAGCAACACAGACAGTTAGTCAGCAGCATTGCTACTCGGATAATCTTACCAACGGGGATGAGTCGGAGCTACAAGCTTTCTTGAAGTCGATGAATGCCGACATTCGTTTCATAATTCCAAAGTTCCACTCCACTGCAGTCCGAACCGCACTCATTTCCTTATTGAAAATGCGCTCGTGTGTCGTTTGCACAACACCATTAAAGCGCGTCACAACATACTTGCTAATAGTGTAGGCTGGATCGCCAAATATTGCCTTTCCTTCGAAGACGGAGTAGCTATCAAAGTAGCTGACCAGATCGTTGGCTGCGAACACCGTGGGGCATGGCGGCAGCCCTCATACGGCCCAAAGAAATGAATGCAAAGACCATCGGGCGCTGTCAGACCTGCGACAATCAAGCAAACAGCGTTAGATATCTTCAATAGTGCATTAGTAAAGCAAAACACGTATACCGTGGAAGAGCAGGCAGTGCACGCGTTTGTGACTACTGTACACTTGCCGCTGTAAGTTCTCTCCCTTGTGCCCTGGCGAGGTGATGGCCGATAGATAGGGATCTTTGTCCCATCGGGAAATGCAAAAATTCCACTGGCAGAGCTTCGCCTTCGATTGCACTGCAATAATCCTCCATCCTGTTCGGAACGAGCCTGATGTGGAAGTACATTAGCTCTTCGTATCGATCATCTACAAACTCGACTGGCAAAACAATAAAACGACGAGTTAACGCCGCAGACAACCCACTGATAGTTGCCTAGTAACCTACTAAACGTACCCATCCACAAGCTTATTCTGCTCAGTGCCGGTGTCGAGCGGCCAAACTTGTCCATCATGTCGTGCAGCCTGCGGGGGTATGACAGGCGGTACAGCATGATGGCAAACGCCTCCTCCCTCATACACCGATCGCCTTCTTCGGTAATCACCGTCTCGGGCGCCGCAAAGATCCGCCCAAGCAGTCTGATGCCGTTGCCATTGAACCGAAAGTCTTTTACAGCGTTCGCGTAGCCGTAGCTGCTGAGGTCGAACCGCACGTCTGGTATCAGTGGGCGCTCTGGGCTGTCGAAGAGCCCAACTTCACACATGACCATCTAGCAGCCTTCCTCGTCAATAGCTGCTAAATCTAACAGCAATTCGAACGCTTCTGCCTGTGTAAACGACATGCCTGCTGCCGCTGCGGCGTTCCTCACCCCGCTCGATGCTCCCTGCTGAATCCCTTCAATACTTGATCTGGTTAGCCTACGATACTCGAGCACTTTAGATCTCGACAAGGGCGAGCACGTAGTAGTGGGACACTGCTTTACCTTACTGAGACGTACGCGAAAGCGCCGCCGCTGCTAGCTGCTTACTAATGCTTGCACAGTGCGTCGTTGCTGCTGGTCTTATCCCGATTGATTGATTGATTGCCAGTCAGTTAGTCGGCGAGCCTGCCAGCTGCTTTTTGTACTTTTCCGGTGTGAGGATCGTCGAAACGTCTCCGCAGTTTTCATGAACCTTACCCTCACTCTGAAGCAGGTGAGGGAAAAGTGAAGGTGGTGCTTGCTTCGAAACCTAACTAATAACGCCAATTAGTGAAAGCCATCCAAACAAAGGGAAAGAAGACAGCATGCCTGTCGCAAAAAATAAGCCGAACGATGTGACGGACGAGATGGTCATGTGATGCCATTTCACTTCCAAAACTGACGGCAATAACCGCAAGCAACAACACCGTCGCGCTTGCCTGCGCATTAGCGTTGGCTGTCCCGTTGGCTCCCCCGTCAACGCCAGCATTGCCCACAACACCTGTAGCCCCTCCAACACCAGTACTAACACCGGTAGTTCCACTCACACCTGCAGTGCCTCCAGCGCCTCCGGTCCCACCAACACCGACACCCGCACCGCCAACGCCGTAGCCGACACCACGTCCAGGTCCATACTGACCGGCGCCAACGCCGGCTCCGCCGTGAAGTCCGGTGGCGCCAGGTCCACAAGGACGCGCACCGCCAGCCCCATACAAACCAGCACCACCACCGCCATGGAGCCCACCATGGAACCCACCATGGAGACCACCGCCGAGCAAACCTGCACCGCCGTGGAGGAGTCCGAACATCTGGGCGGCTTCTTGTTCGGCGTTCACGACTCCGGAGAAGGAGATGAGCGCGAGGCACAGGACTGCGAACTTGTTGCTGTTGAACATGTTTTGGTCGGAAGGCGAAGTTGTTCTTGAAAGCTGAGTCGGCACGCTTAGTGCTGAAGGTCGATTTTTTTTCGTTGCGTATTGAGCTCAAAGGAGTAATCTGGAAATGAATTGTCCGAAAAGAACTTCAGGCTTCATCGAGTTGACGCGAAAGAAACTAAAAAGTGTTCGAGGGCGACGCCTTTGCCCATAGATTGCAGGCGAACATGAGAGAGCCTAACGTGATGACAATCTTCCAGCAGTGAAGTGAGGTTGATGCGTTGGTGTGTTTACCCAAATGGTCTGTCAAGATTTAGTGAGGCTCTTTTGTGGTTTAGGACTACATTTGCGGTTTCCTGTACTGAAGAAGCACCACGTTGCAGCCGAAAATGTCGTGCTTGCTCCTTCCTTTACAGTTCGCACAACAGCAGTAACATCCGGTGAGTTGATACAGTTCTAAAAAATGTTTGCCATTCGTCGCAACTGTGAACATTTTGGTTTGGCCGTCGACAGCGCGAAAGAGGAATGTTTATGTCCGTATAAAGGTTTCAACCGCCATCAATAAAAATGTATAGTAAGTACTGCGTTTTGTATAGAGGAACTTGAAGTTATTGGCAACCCAAATGCCTTTTACCCTGTTAAATTACCTGATCATTATCGTATCGCAGAAGTAACTGGCCATCATCGTGTCCCAGTACATCCAAAAACGCATCCGTGAGTCCACAAGACTCATCCATCTATCGACTATCGACCAAGTTTGCCTTGCGGTCAAAAGCCTGGAGCTGTGGCCGTCGAGTTTTCTGACGCTCATTTCTACATTTCGCATTCGAGCTCGCATCAACAGCTCCAAGACTTTCAAGAAAACAAGCAGGCAAAGAACGTTCAGCAACAACAAGATCACAGCCTTGTGTTTCGTACTTTGTAACTATTAGACTTCGTGTCACTACTAAATGGCAACACAATTTCTACCATGGCGGTTGCCTGGATAAACCAATTCACCTATATAGCCACCATATTCTAATAACAATTAGCAATGCCTTCAGGTGAGGTCTGTTAGTTCTGGGTCGTTATGTGTGTAATTCCCAAAATACCAATGTGTGATAGGGCTAGTGTTAGTTAAGCTGCTATACAGTTAGTTCTAAATTCTTAATCAGTAAAAAAAAAGTTGATCTGGAAATTTACTTATTAAGTTAAGGTAATCTTAGTGAATAAGAGGACATTATAAAAGGATCTACGCAATTCAACTTCAATTCCGCGTTCAACTCGGGCGGCGCAGAGCAAGATTTTTTTTGGGGTCGGATCGCGACAGGTATGCGTCAAAGCAGCTACATAACGGCCGTAAGCTCATCTACATGCGTTTTGAAATTAATTTATTCATCGTTTTGAAAATCGGATCTGGTCATTTTTGCTGTCGGTGCGACTCAAATTTACGTCAGCAATGCATTCGTGCAACCTCGCCGATCAATTGTATTCGGAGCAAATCTGAACTGATCCGATCAAGTTCAAAAAGTTCCGAACTCTCGGAACTTGCGCGCAAACAGCACTACATACACCTCGAATCTGTGATATGCAGTATAGACGTACAACATAGCATAACCATGAGATGTGTTATATGCGCACTCCAAAGCATCACATTTTCTGTACCCCATTTGCACAGCTTATCCTTCATGTAACCCTGAGTAGTGTTAAGGAAGATCTTGAGGGTAGCATAGCTTCATCAACCGCCAGCTGGCAGGAGGAATGAAGCCGCGCACGAATGTACGCCTCAACACGCGCGTGACCTTTCGAACCTTCCCTGCCCTGTCGGCCATGGCACGTGGATCAAGGTTGCTCGAGAAGTGAAGGTTTCGTGGAATCTCCATAAAGGGTCTCGCTTCATGAGCTCCAAAAGACACCTCTAGAAACCGCTCCATCCCTTGACTGTTTCCAGTGATTAAAATCGATTCGCGGTTGGGCTGAATCGTTCGAGCGATCAAAATCCCGATGAACACACACGGGAAGTACTGGCTTGACGGCCATCAGAACCATGGGCACATCTCTCTGAGTTCGATGAGGTGATGTGGACTCGGGACGACGAAGTGACATTTTGTTTCTTCTCTTACGTACGCTGCCACCCGCACCTCAAGTTATTCGTGCTTTTTTTTATTACTGCAAACAGCAATTAGTTCCGAAGTGCAACTGGCATAAAAAAGGAAAACAGATCTATGGGCTAATTTTCACAGTTCATTGCTTCGGGTATAGGACTGTAGAGCTCGTTCCTCAGGCCAGGGTAGCTATTCTCGTCACCACCAGGTTGGTAGGGGGTCTGCAGGGACGCATACACACCCAAGTACACGTGTTCGCTCCATCCATTCTCGCTATGGTCGCGAAGTTTGTCCGAGTTTCCCCCCACGACGTCACGAGCAACCCCCTTCTCTTGCCCAGTCAGATACTCTAGAACTTCTCGCAGAGTATCGCTCCGCAATCGCATCAATTGAGTTCGGATCAAGTTGAGCTTCCTTTTTCCATTTCATTATTCGTAACTTTATCTTCACCATCACTGTCCGACTTGTCTTCATCAAGTAAATCGACTTCCTCAGGCTCGTCACCGGAGTCAAGACTGATGAAATCTTCAGGATCCTCAACGGCCTCCACTGCATTCAGATCGTCCTACGAATCGCTCGCCATAATACTGCAGGTTGTAGTACATATAACACAGCACATGTAATATGACGTAAGCTATGTAAACTATATAGGGACACATCTCGTATACCTTGTGATGCATATTACGAACCGTCGTTGATGTCGTGTACGTCGGTATCAGCATCACCGTCATCGTCATCGGCGTCCGACGAACCGAAGAGCGAGGTGGAAGTTTACTCCTCGACGATGCATTTCGGCGAAGCGATCGCGAAAGCACCAACTGTAACTCGCCCTAAACGCCGTCATCACTTGACTCATTGGGGCCGATGCCGCTACGACCTGCCCAAACGAATACATAAACGATTAGCTTGATATCTCTTGAATATGTAGGCCCGATACATTCACCGTGTTCGGCAGGTTCGGCATCTCTCGGTGGCGGTATTACCGGCATTCGAACCTAGCTGGTGGCTGTGTTCGTCGGCAGCAACAGCTTCACCAAGCAGGGCATCTCGTCCCTCGTTAGCCGGAATCTATTCCATCACACAAACAAAGAAATGGGGTTTAGGCGCCTCAACAACCGTTTCATCTCCGCAAAGGTGGCGTTTATTTTCTGCAGCACAAGCAGAGCCGTGCGCGTCAGCAGCTGCCACTGATCTAACTATAATACAGGACAAGTTAGTCATTACCACATTATTGATAGATGTCACATACCAGACGCATCTCGACGTCCTTTGTTTGTTGCTGACGGCTGCACATGACTGATAACTCCGCTGAGCCAATCAAATCAGTGTATCTCAGTCTTCGGTTTATCACTGACAGCACCGAGCATTGCATGCTGTCCATCAGTAGCAAATTAACGTAATGCCAGGCAGGCGAGCAGCCGTATCTGCCGCGGATAAAATAAAAGCTTTTGGCATGGGCGCCGTGCGGTGATATTCGAGTTGTTATTGCAACGTTCTATCCTGGGCTAGATGAATAGCTACAGGAACGGCGGTGAAAACTCATTAACCAATAGCACCAAAGACACAGCCTCATTAAAGCAGTGTGCGCAACGGTCAATGGCCGAGGGAAAAGAATGACAGAAGACGCGGAACGGGGCCGCCTTCCCCGTTGAAGCACAGGAGCAAGTGGGGTGTTGATTAATGATCTGAGGGAGGAGACCGTCCCTATTTCGACTATCGCGCTGCACTTACAGGCCATCGATTTTGCCGCTGCACGTGTTGTGGCATCCTTTCGCGCGTTATGGTCGAGGATGAAGGTCTTTTGGTTCGGCATAAGCTGTCGATGAGTGTGAAAAACGTGGCAAGGTCAGCACTCGCCTGTCGATCTCGAGAGCATCGCCACAGGCTTCAGCAAGGAGGTGGTGTAAAAGTTTAAGACCTCGGCATTTCGAAAATCTATGAAGCCGATCAAAAGACACGCGCTGGACTGCTATTGCTTTGCATGGTTGACTAAGTTATTTTTTATGTTGTGATGTTTAGCTGCTTTCTTTGAGTATATCCCTACAAACAATCGGAAGTAAGGCCCACAAAACGGTTTGGGTGAGGTGCGGGGGAAGAGCACGGAGCGCGCCACCGCGATACTGTTGGCGGACTCCACGGGCACCGTTAGCTTTCTGCAAGACAAGTCCATCGACGACGTCAGGACAAGGAATTTCGGCTTGTAGTCAGCGATCCACTCTAGTGCTTGCAATTCAGCTACCCTTGGTGGGGTTCTATATTGTCGGGACACTCATGACAAACCGCATCGGGTTCGCAACAAGTATCAAGGAGAAGTAAAAGTGCCTGTGTTTTTCCTGTGCGCAGGAAGCGACCTAGCCATGTAACGGGTTGTCCGCAGAGAGAAGACGGGGGATCAGCATGTAGTGCCCTGTCCTAAAGCTGTGAAGGACTACCACAACAAGCACATGAGCGGGGTTGATGTGCACGATCGTCGTTTTTCAACGGTATTCCTTGCAGCGAGAAATGACATTTCGGAAATATTACAATTCGCTGTTTTTGGGGCTTGTGGGTCCTGCCATAGTCAATGACTACCGGGCGGTTATGCAGCGAAATGGACATGAGCATTGGCTCACATTCAGTACATCCGGAAGATGCACCTGGATCTCCTCTGTCTGAGGAACGAAGCTATGTTTGAAGGTAACACGTTCATAGCTGGTGAGCGCTGATTGCCTTGTGATGCATACCGAGCTGTAATACCGTTGTCTAACGTGTATATTATGTATTGCAGATCCACCGCCACCACCAACCAGTACAACCACGGAAAGTTCGACTATCGCGCACAGTGTAACTGCTAAAATTGGCGGCGGTAGTGGCGAAAGTGCTAAACATTTGGCGAGACCGATTGACGAGTGGAGGAACCACTCAAGGATGATGAAAAGGTTGCAGTGCAACTGCAAAATCTGCTCCAGCTGCGGACTGACGGAAACCTTGGCGGGTAACTACGTACTTCTGCGACGAATGCTTCCGCCCACTCACCTTGTACCTGTGCGTGAAGCCAGAGCATATCATGTACGAGTAGCCCCGTGGCTGCAGAGATATCTGTTACCTCACGTTCAATAACGGCACGGACATTCCGAACAACCTGCAGAACAAGATTCGTCTGCGCAAGCCGCCCGCCAAGCGCCCCCTAGGAAGAAAACGTCAGAATGAGTAAGCGTGTGAATTGAGCGTAAAGGTCATAATAATAAGGACCTCACTGGTTGGTTGGATTGCTCGAGCGCCAAGACACCTTTTCATTTGATTTCTAGTTCGTACAGTGGCATGGAGGACGCTTCCCGTGATTGCGTCCGTACCTCAATTTTTATACATTTGATTTTAGTATTTACCTGCTCTGTACCGTCTGGATCACCTTCATTTTCAATTTTTGACAAAATTTTCTAGATAAGAAGGCGAGTCGCTCAGGTTCTGTACAGAACCTGTGAGCTGAAACGCATAATAATCGTACAATGACCGGGTCTGTGCTCGATTATACAGCTTATCATTGTTGTATATACTACGTCTTATGCAACATATACAGCTCAATGTCTCACAATGCGAAATATTTGCACTGCTCCCTTATATATTCGCTAATTCGCCCAAAAACCTTAATGTATACAAAGCTCTATTAATATTATGTTGTATATACACATTCACGTCACCCTAAAATCCCCCCGGTTTGAAGACGTTAATCCTAAACAAAACCCGCAGAACTATATACCGAGCGGTTGGCCGCGACGAAGTGATTGAACTGCAAACCTAACGCCACTACTCATTCAGCTTTCACAGTCCATCATGGAGAGCGAGTTAGCTGCTGCATCGTCTGTGCCATAGCGTGTGCTTTTGCGCTTCTATTGGAAGTAAAAGAGTAGGTACGAGCGTGCGAGTGAAAAACGAGGAATGTTACATGGTAAGGACGGATTCTTTATTCAACACTATGACCGAAGACAGAGCGATGCTACCCTTCGAAGTGCTTTCCGATCTGGAAGAGGGTGCTTGGAAGCAATTGTGGCATTTTTGGAAAGCTAAATGGGCAAAGTATTACGGGGGGTGACCCGAGCTCTGTATGCGAAAATCGAAGATAGTTCGTTTTTAAGTAAATATTGCTCTCGTTCTTTTTCACATTGAATCGCGCGGAAGTCTGAAAGACGCTTGCCAAACGTTTGGTGTAATCAAGTCTACAGTTTCTCGCGCTCTGTATTATTCATATTTTATACCGCGAGCGAGAGCGCTACATGTTTTAGCCTAGAAATACACGTGAGTCGTCCGAAGTGGCAATAGGATTGAAAGGCGTGTGTAGAATCCCAAACATATCTGGAGACTTTGATGGAACGCGGATTAAGCGTTCGCGTCCAGCATCATTTTGGGATGGTATTGTAGAAAACTGATTTCCTGCCTATAATGTCATGTCCATTGTTAATGTGCATCAACGCTTTATGTCATTTTCGGCACGACCAGGAAGCTGCAATTATCAATTCGTTTGGAATCGTAGCCTGGTGGGTATGTATGTTAAGCGACGGTTGTCTTCTGATATGCACTTCATTGCTGATGCTGGCTACGCGTGGGGGCTACATTATATCATCCTTCTCTCACGAGCTGCACGACAAATCTGGTAATCAACAAGGTCTACAATACCCACCCAAGAACCAGGATTGCCGTCGGAATGGCGTTCGGTGCACTTAAATGCCGGTTTCAAATTCTAAACGAGAGATCGACATGAAGAACGACGCTGAAGACGGAAAAATAGTTTTCAGCCTGGACAGTAGCCAGCTCGTTCTTTTGGGGCTGCGATTTTGCACAACATGCTCAATCAGGCTCGAAAATGAAGTTGCCAATCTGGAGAGGTCACGATCCGTCTTAGCCCGCTTCGTTGGCGCAGCCTGCACCGGTGAAACACGGAAGGCCGCTTGCCGAAAGTTATGTGGCTTCAGGTCCCGCTAATCATATCTGGACCTCATCATTATCGTTAGCTTCGCCATCGGAACACATAGAGGCATCGCCTGCAGTTGCTGCGGAGAACATGGTTGTGAGATCGCCTCGCTCTCAGCAACAGCATTTTTAATGAGGCAGCTAAACGGTCCCAAGCATTCCAGCATCAGGTCCCAATACTATGTGTATTCCATCGAATCCTCTATAATCTTGCTGGTACGCATGCCATCCTTAAAAGTTCAACACATACTTACAATATCAATTGTATCAGTAATCCATTATAGATGCAGACACTATTACCGAGCACGTGCTACTTTGTACTGTGAGGCGAGCGTATTCAAACGATTTTGGCAATCGTCCATCCATGCTCGGTGCTCGTCGAGATGCCACAGAGCTCCAGTTGGGTTTCGCATCGCCCTTGATGCGCTAGTTGAGGAAGTTGGCAATGCTGTACCCTGTCTGGAACCGTAGCGTCAACAACTCGATCGTCTGAAACAGGAATCGATAGGTAAGCAGTGCATGTCTTGCAGTCCATCGTTAAAAGCCGACTAGTACTAAGAACGCCGTTTCCTTTTAACTTCGTCGCTTTTGCAGCCACACCACTGCTAGGGCGACGAGCTCCTTGTGAATCTTTTATTCCTGCCACGCTTAAATAACAATAAAGAACCGCACAAGCAAAAAGAGAGTTCATGGGCTGATGGAGCGCAGGAGACTTCGTCGTAGGCGTTTATGGTCCCCTCAGCAAGAGCTCCACGGTCGGACACACAACATGAGAAAACGCTGGAGAATATGTGCTTCACACCTAGTAGTATCGAATCAAAACGTCACCGTCTTCATCGCTAAGTTCGGAGTCCCCGACGAACTTGTCATTGACAGAGACGTCTCCCAACGGCTTACCGTGACAAATACAGCGATAAAGAAAGCGTCTTGGGGATTTGGGGATGTCCTCCGTACGTCGGAAGGCGCACGCCGCTCGAGGATATTCAAAGTGTTAAGCGACAGCGCGATCTTGCCGGACAGCCAAGTCGTATGAACCTGAGATCGGAGACCAAACGTCATCGACCTCAACGATTCGAAAACTACCACCTTATGCTAGCTACTGCAAGCGCTTATCTGACGCAGAACCTGATGAATCTTGCGAAGAGAGATGGTGCATAAAGAATGTGAAGATTCCACTGACTTATGGTGAGGTATTGCATTCACCACAAACCATTCAGTGCCCCACTGCTCCCAAAATGGAAGCGATGTTTGAGAAAGGAGTATTCGAGTTGATCGGTAAACTGAAGTATCGAGCGCTGCGCATCTGCTAGGTACAATGTGGAGATAACAGGCAAAAACACAGAAAATGGATACGCCCAGCGTTGGCGCTTTCGTTTGGTCGGTCGTGGTGATTTTCAAAAGTTTGGAGTCGACTACGATATCACATTCTCACCTGTGACTGGCATGATGACGTTCCGAGTGGTAGTAGCAATTGCTGCCAAGCGGAGACATTAACACCGCCTACCTGAATGCGGGCTTGAGATCAAGCAGTATGTGCGCAGCATCCCCGGTTTCCCGTGTCCGCATGACAAACTCTACCGCGTGAACCAAGCCCTGTACGGTCTTCATCAGTCGGATGCGGAATTGTACGAAGAGGTCGACAAGTGGCTGAAGTTGCGAGGTTTCGAAAACCTGGAGACATAACCTTGCTTGTAAGGATGGTGTTTTTGCGCTGATTCCGATGTTGTCCTAGTCACAAATTTAATGGAGTTCACAACGCGTTACTGTTCGCTGCAATAGACGAAACGTATGGTTTCAAAGACGGTAGAGTACTGCTCAATTTCCTCGGTGTGCAAGTGGATCAAAATGATAAAGGCATCCAAAGTCATCAGAAACAGTACTGCAAAGAGGCCTTGGAACGCTTTGGATTAGGCGAAGCCCATAGCTTCGCAACGCCCATGGAGACGAACGCAAAGTTCAGCAAAATGATCGAGCAAGCGGATGAGAAATCTCTTCGTTCGATTATCGGGAAGCAATCGGCTCACTAACGTACCTCGCAGCAAATACTAGACCTGACATTGCTTTTTCCGTCGGATATCTAAGTCGCTTCGTCAACCACACGATCCAGAAGCATTGTGGGGCTGTTAAGCTATTGCTGTGATGATACCTGGTTGGATCAACAGGTCTCGGTTTGTGTACTCAGCGGATGAATCGAAGCCAAACCGCATTATCATCAGCGGACACTGCGGCGACGACTTGGGGAATGACCTCGATACCTGAAAGCGCGTGACAGGATATGTTGCCACCATTGCAGGTGGTGCCGTTGCCTGGTCCGCCAAACGGCAGACGATCTTTGCGCAATCAACAGCGGAAGCTGAGTATGTTGCCGCCTGTGAAGCGACAATGAAAGGCAGAGGAATTGTAAACATACTGGATGAAGTACTCCCGCAAGCTAGCGTATCTTCTACCTTGACAATGGGGGTGGACAACAACGCTGCAATTTTGCAAGCGACAGCTCCGACATACAGCCGCAAAACGCGTCATATTGACCTCACGTGGCATTCGTATGTGATCAAATAGTTAAAAGGCTGGTCGAGATATGCAGGGTTGCAAGTGAAAACAACCCCGCAGAAATAGTGACCAAGCCACTGCCAAAGGAGAGCCTGACGGAGTTTCGCGCGCAAGTTGGTATGCCGACGGAGCTGCGGACTACCAGTAGTTGAAGTTCCGATCTTTGGTCGGAGGAGGGCGTGTTGCGATTTGCCTATGGTTTTGCAGGAGCGATGGAGCATCGCAGCCTCCTAGATGGGGATGCGGCTCAAGAATTTCGGAGAGCAAGGTGTTTTTTAAGCACTAACTGCCGTTGATCGCTCTCTTTGCATATTTGTAGGAGCTCTTAGTCTCGAAATAGGCGCATACGGAGCGACGACTTGGAAGAAGAGCAGACAAGGAGCTAGGTAGGAATAGGACACTGTATTTTACTGATTGTCGCTCCTTAACGTTAGCTCGCGAATCTGGCTGCGGACAAGATTCGTAACACGACGATACAGAAGCACAACGTTTGGGGAAATGCACTGATGGATCTTACTGTTTTGCCCCCCCCCCCCCCCCCTTCAGCTCAGCTGAGCAAACATACGTAGTATACACCTAGCGATTGCTTTGATTTATACAATTGCAGTTAGAACCAGCCTCCTTTTCACCGTACTGTATTTTCACTATTACTTTAATGTTTACTGACTATGAAAATAAACTAATATCTCGACTAAACAGCCGGACTGGAGAAAGTATACACATGTAACATGGGCGCTGGCCTGATAAGCCAACGTGCTGATAGCAACGAGCTGACGGACGGGGGCGGGAAAGTAACGAACAAGCGCTATCTAACAGGGCAGACGCAGCGACTGCTCGGGGCGATCCCGAGGAGTCGCGCTCGCAAGATCGCGGCTAAAAGAGTGGCTGCCAGCAGTCACGAACGACTGGTGGCGCCTGAGAGAGAGCTAAGCCGATGGGCAAAGGTTGGGCTCACTTGCAGATCTGCCCTCGAGGGAGAGACGACGAACGGAGTGGCCGGCCCGCACAGACGAGCGGGCCTGGGCCTTTGGCAAACGACACGAACTGAATTCCAGCGGTGTTGCGGCGCTGCTGAAGATCCCCGAGCTGACGCTTTGACCGACGGGTCGAGACGGAGGCAACCAACGAGCGCACAAGCTGCGATCAAGGACGACTGCGAGGTGCAGCGGCGGAGCGAGGACAACAGGCGGACGGGCAGGGGGATTTAGCTCCCGAGTCGGCTCATTTACAGGGCGATGCCAGTGGGCACGCCGAGCTCCTGCGACTGAACGGCGTCGCTGAAAGCTTTGGGCGGACTAGCGAAGCAAGGCCACGGCAGGGAAGTAGTTGAGAACAAACTGGGCGTTAATTTACGAACGCAAAGACAGACAAATAAAGTAGGTTGTGCAGCCAGACGGGCTCACACCGGCGCGGGAGACATCGATTGTCCCCGACGGCCATCCGGGCTTTAGTCTGTCATCAGTACTGGACGACCAAACTCGGCGTGCGGCGTTAGCAGACACGTTACATGGTGGTCATACAGGGGCGTTATTGAAATTACGAAGCAAATCTACGAGTATGGCGGAAACCGGAGCCTCCACGAAGAACAATATGATGTTAAGGTCGCGATATGTACCAAGATCGCCACCGCCGGCATGAATATCCCTTTCACCGACGGGAACAGATCAGAATCAGATGACCACTCAGATTGGGACGGCTCGAACTGGCGTCTTGCCGGCCACCTCGACGAGTGCAGTGAATACAGGCTCGGCGGCGGCGGAAGCGGCAAGAGCAAGCGCCACGACGATCCCGGCGGCACCAGCAACATCCAGTGTCGCGACAACCACGACAACGACAAGTAACCAAGGTGAAGGAGCCGAGCAAGGGCAGACACCCGAGAACGTGGCCACCCTGACAGAATGACTCGGCTACTCACCACGATGGGACAGATTGGCGCACGTCTACAGAGCTTGGAGACAGCGCGGACAACAGAGATACTTTAACAGGCCGGCCAAGCGGCAACGGCTTCACCAATTCCAGCTACGACGACAACCGCAGCAACGACGACGCAAGCGGCGGTTCCAGCAAGATCCGCAGCTCCGGCGCCTACGACGACGGCGCCAACACCGGCACTAACAGCAGTGGCTCCGACTCCGGCAACATCAACAACTCCAGTGATTGAAAGCGTTACGCTTTATCATCTGGGTCGTAGAATTTATGTTAGTCGGTTGGGCTTGACCCTCCCAATCGATTGGCGTGAGTTCAAGCCCGCCTCTGTGCAGTTCACATTGCGTGTGTGTAGGAAAAGGATCATTATTTCTTTCGTGCGGTGGCTGCGTTAAATACAGGCGGTTTTGTACAAAATCAGCAACATATCCATTTTATTGCGAAAATAATTATTATTTTACCAAAACAAAGAACATGGTCAGTATCTGTCATTCCCACTCCCAGGACGTCAATTAGCTTCTTGATGCTGGCCACAGTGGTGCCGTCCCACATGCGGCTCTTAGCTCTCAGAAATTGCAGCATTTCGGAGTTGGCCGGTGCCATGGAGCCTCTCTGAGGTGTCAAGATGAACTTGCATCTCGAAAACAGTCTCGCGACCGCGTTGGACGTAGGTGGGGTCTTGGCAACAGTTCGATCGTAAATAGTAGCATGTCGGCCCTTCTTGCGTCGATTAGCTCCATCACCCAGCAGTTCAGAAGCGTAATCTTCTTCTCATTTCTTCTGCTTCTTGGACAAACCTTGCACGCGTTCAAATGGACGGAGCGCCTTCTTTTCGCCAGATATCAGAGTATCTTTGTTTATCATCTTTACGACAGATGCCTCGATCACTGAGTCATGAACGATTGCTGCCGCTGGCTTCAGATTATATCCCATCGAAGGAAATCGGACAAGACGGAGTCGAAAAGGACACGTACTTACGCCATGTCGATGTCATCCCGCTGATACCGCTTGCACACGCTATCCAGCTTCTCCAGCTAAGTGCGTCAAAAGTTTATTGTGATCAGGTGCGCTAGGCACCAGGTCCTCTACGGCTTCCACCTGCTTGATTTCACCCCTGATACGAATGTAGCGCTCGATCATCACGAATGTCGACGACCACCTGGTCACATCGCGCTTGACTGAGTTGAGGTCTGTACGCTTTGATAGCACCGAATAGTCGGGGTGACGCAACTGCACCATCAATTCATTGACACCTTCAATCAGTGTCTCAACCGACAGCAAAAACGACTTGACAGCTAGGTTTAATCGATGGCTGGTACATCCGACGAGAGGTACGCCCATCTTTGTTGCCACGGACTTGTTAGTAGCGCAATTGTCGCCTATCGGGAAGCCAACCATCTCAAGGGTCTTGCTGTACATGCTCCGAACGGCGAGTATGAGATCGATGTGAGCATCGGCGGACTGAATTCCATCGTCGAGCGTAGATAGACCTAATAGAAGTAGGCGCAACGCATTACTGACAACGCAGACACCGAACAGGCCCACATAGTGAAGCGAGCCATGCGACCATCCATCGAACATCAATCCGAATGAAAAACCCATTTCACGCTCCAGGCCTTCACCTATCTTGCTTGCACTCCCTCCATTACCTTCCGCAGAGCCTTGGACATAATTGGCTGCAATTTGAACATGCTACGTGGGAGCTCGTTGCCAACCTCGCTGACGGGGAGGTCTCGCAGCACGATCCATTGCATCCATTGGTAGAGGCAGTTGGTCTTCTCGAGGATGAAGCCGTGCTCGAGGAGAGGGTGGGCGCCTTGCCGCTCGGTGAACGTCCCTTGGAAGTCGGGATGCTTATTGGCCAGGTGACCCACCAGGTTAGAGTAGCCAGATTGACGAAGCTGCTTACGTGCAGTTCCGCAGAACTTGCACTGAAAAGAGATCGTCCTTGATAGATGCAAAGTAGAAGGCGCAGATATCCTTGTTGGCAACCATGTCGCTCTTACAGTAGTTTGAAGAATGGTGTACGATATTTACGGTGACCTGGGTACAAGGGTGTTGAGGGCTGTCAGCCACCCGAATTCTTTCGATTGGTTATTGGCTCACGGTTCGTTTTGCGGTCCTTTTCTTTTTTTTAACGGACTTTTTAACAATAGTATTGCAGTAATTGTGGCAATATATTACTATACTGCTCCCGCATTTCGCAATAATAAGTATTAATACTGACTAGTAACGGAGCATCTCGGTCGCGTTACTCCATCGTTTTGCTCAGGGGCCGACACCCTTCAACGGCTTCGACATTGCAGTCGACGTCCCAGTCCAAGCTGAGTACATAATGTCATTTAAATTATTCTACTACAACTTCAGTAAAAACTATCCACTTGATTAAGGTGTGAAATGTGCTCTGCGGTCTATGTTCGAGTTTTAATCTCAAAGCTTGTGAGTGCGTAAATGTGTCTGCAATGACGCTGACAGTAACAGGTTGTACGGATGCACTATATTTTCTTCAGGTGTACACCGTAGTGTCTTCACAAGCTGCTCCTGCACTAACCGGACTGCGAACGCAGGGAAGTGGTGAAGGGGTGTGTCGCTTATGGCTTGCGATTGCTTGGCGGCGACGTTGGTGTTGGTGTTGGCGACAGGCGATCATCAAGACCGTAAGCAAACTACCCCAAAAATGATCAAATGATTATGATCTAGGATATTGAATCAAGTTGTCTTGTTATAATTTACAGCTACCCTTCTCATGTTTTGAATTGTTACTCGAGTGTTTGTTTAACGATTTCTTCCACACGAGCTTCTTCAGCAACAAAGTTCTCCAACGTTTTTGGTGGACACCTCATCATTTCCATTCTAAGAGGGGATGCTAGAATGATATCATCTCGATGCCTAAGTCTTGATAAAGCGACGTATACCAGAGCTACATCAGGGACAGTTTGGGAGTGGAAAACAACGCGATCGCAAGTAAGTCCCTGGACTTTGCGCACTGTGATCGCGTAACGCTAGTTTTAGCGGGATCCGTCGACGAACAACCCTGAAATCACTTGACTTTTTACTCCATGAAGTTTGTTTGTGAAGTATAGGCACAATATTATTAGGTGAATTAGTTAGAAACGATGCACCTATGTATATATCTGTGACTTGCATTAATATAATCGGTAACTCGCTTTCTTGAGAGAAAATTAAATCGTAATATACCATTAGCTCCATCACGCAGGCCGGCTGATTGCTCCAAGTTGTATCTTAGCGAAATTGGGGACCCACTGCAAATTTCAGATAAGTTGCGACTACTCTATCTCTCCTCGAATCTGATTGCCGTGTTCTGCTAGTAGAGCTGTTACCGTTCCCACTGGAACATAGCGATCCGAATGTAGTCGTTTGTTACACAATATGCTGAGCGAAAATGTGTACAACTTTTTCTGTCTCCGCCCTCAAGTACGTGTCATTGGAATTTAAATATGCCATATGCTTCGCTACTGACACTCAGCCCGGCATACGAGCTTTGCTGACACATCTCGAATTGAAAAGTGTTAAATCATCCTCTGTGGGTTTTTTTTCGAAGTCGCCGCAATGCGTCATACCACTCGGGATCTAATTTTCCTCTGTTTGGCTATTCAGATTGCAATGCATTCGATATTCTCCCATTGTTCCCGGCCCTTCCGCTCGACTTCGTTTTTAATACAGCTTGATGGAGTGAACAGCGAAAATGGAATGACAGGTTCAAGTTGCCCCAAAATCCCCGCTAATAATTACATCACGCCCTCCAAAAGGTAATACCTTGCAGCGAGGTCAAATCTCTCGCATGCGCTAGTCGATCCAGTACAACATCCCACAACTTATAACACTAAATTCGTCGAGGACAACTAGAATTATGTCCTTATACCTAGTCTGCAGTTCCTAAAGCTTTGCAAACCCGTTTGGAAGAGACAGCAAAGACATGTAAGGAATGGAAAAGGCGGAACGCTTGAAAGACGCAAAATGAAAAGCTGAACATATTATTTGTCCTCCGATATTAAACACCGCGGTTCCTTGATGAGCAAGAAGTAGTGTTCGTTGTGGTCTCTCATTTGTGCTCAATCCCTCACCAGAAACGAGCTGTTGGTCCTTCACTATATGATCAACTAGCCAACTCTAACCCGATCCTCCTTCACCATCAATGATCATTTGTAAGTTTTTTTTTCGCATGAGCATTTCTCCAGACATGACTCAAGTCTTTGTCGTGATTGATGCATGCACAAGGCAAAGGGTATCCACTGCGATTCCGCCATGCTTTGTGCTGGTAGTGCCTCGATTGAAAGACCGGCACATATAGGGTACTTATAGCGGGGTACGCATTCGTCACCTAGTCTAAACGAGTTATTGTACTCCCGGGTTTGCTTACAGGCCTTTATCCACGATTTCACGTAGTTTTTAATGAAGTGATTTGCTTTTTCAACGTCGTTAGAAGTATAGGTGTGTTTTGAAATCCACTCACTCGCGAAATTACCAGCAGGAGTTGTGATTTCGTCACGAAGCAGTTCTAATTCAAGGATATCATAGTTTGCAAATACACACTCAGGCGAAGGTAGCGTCATGCATGCCTTGCGTCTTGATGCATTAGCCATTAGGTCAAGTTCAAGCTTAAATCGGCGCGATATTCGCATATTAGCCTCACGCCGAAGCTCTGAATCGCAATTCTTGTCCAATTCGTCATGAAACCTTGCAATACAGGCATTGCCGTCATTTGGCAAATCGTCGAGGCGTCCTATGGCATATGCAATACAGTTCAGCAAAACAAAAATTTGGGTTGGTGACATACAAGGCAACGGTCAGAATACCTGCGATTTTGGTCGTATCTTAATAAATCCTTTGCCATTCAATCTTGTTGACCTACGTTTCATGTATAGAAAAATATGAGCTAGTTTTCAACTGTTTTTTATACATGAAACGTAGGTCAATACAGGCGGGCGGCGATACATGTGACGATCGCTCGAAGCTTCCAAAAGTCATTATGCCCTGCCCTCGTGCAAGATTATGCTGACGTATGCACACCTAAAAAAAACTGCTAAAACGTCAGTATCGAATTTGCACTAAAGTCTTCAAGCAAGCGAAGTCGATGACGACCCTGTCCGAGCTATTGGTGGCGATGGACGCCGACCCTGATGCTCAAGATGCCGAGAACGCGATAATTTTTTTACAGACGTTGGCGAGCTGCGCCGCTTCCTCAGCGATGAAACGCCAGATGTCTCTGTGAGCATCTATGTGCGGATGTGCGTGCTCTTATCTAAACGCACATCTAATAACAAGGGAACCTGCTTGACGTGCGTGAACGCCAACACCGAGGGACACCTTGAGGCACTGATGCTTTGCATGGCACGTATGGACGAGCCGAGAAGGAATAAATATTTATATCGTCTGACCAGATGGGATGAGAACAATCGATCTCCGAGTTCAAGGGATCGCCTACCTGTCGGCTCTATCTACGAGTTCCGTCAGAGACACAGCGTTAGCTTCTTCAAGGGGACCGCCTAAGGGAGCATTCAGCTGACTGAGAATGCTGGAGGCGATCGTATCAAGCAAGTGGCTTCATTTGCGTCTAACAAGAAGTCGAGGTCGGAGAGCTCGACAATGAGCGATGCGGAAGACAAGGAGATGGAAGACCTTCTTGCTGTTGAGCGTGGATAATTGCCCGAGAGAAACACGAACGGAAAGCCACTTGCGAGCCCAAATTTGGCGAAGCGTGCATGCGGATGCAAGCATGTGTTGCAGAACGTAAGCGGTGCCATGAACGGTGGATGGGTATCCTATACAAGTTCTTTTTCGGTATGCAACAGACACTGTTTTATCGTGTTTATACAGTATATATATTTCCATTAGTTTTTTTTAACATGATCTATTTGTGCGTTCGTAAATATTACATGTTTTCGCAAGGGAGATCGATTGACACGATCGTTGCCACTATCTTACGCTTAAATGCGAATACAAACGCTAACTCCCTGCTATAAATTGGAGCTACCACCAGGGCTAGGGGGCGTTTTGGTCGAGTCTCACCCTGCTAACCTCAGACAAATTAGCTATAGTCGTCACGTACTGGGTCTCAGCTCCTGTAGATTTAGCGTTTAGTATAGGAGCTAATCGTGTACCCCCACTTTAATGGCAGTGATATCTTCACACGAGGTGCCCTTGCTACAAAAATATTAATGTACTGTAGCTACCAACCTACACAGGCTCAATATACCGAGGATCAGATATCGAGCGACCCGGGACGGGGGAAATCTGTTTTCTCGCATGGCAACAGCAGCATTGTACCATTTTACCACCCACACAATGCACCAAGATAAGAAGCAGAAGGTCTCCCGTTTCGTTGCTTCAACTCGTCGACAGCTGTGTCGTGTCGACACGTCTGAGTGGTCATCATTTCCTGTACTCACGGCTGTACGTCTCGTCTGTCGGGAATGTCTTTACGCAACTGAAGACGAAGGTCTGCTTCGAGTTACTGACTCTTATTTAGATGAACTATCGGGCTCCTTGAGTCTGCCAGCAGCTTATGAAAAGTCGGAGGGTAGTTTGCGCCTATTGCAGTATCTAGCTGCTCGTGAGTCGAAGATGATGGACCCGTTCCTTCGCCGCTGGGAAGGGAACTACGTAACCGGTCAAATGGGAGCACGTGGTGATTTAAAAAGCCTGAAGTGGATTACAGAAGAATACATACCGGGTGAGTTTCTCACGGAAGTCATCGCTCAAGCTTGTTCTAATGGACACTTGGATATTGTGAAATGGTTGTGGGAAAATCATCACGATATGGGTTACTGGGGCGGAATTGAGCTGGTCGAAGCGATAAGACATAACGACCACGAGCTCGTGGAGTGGTTAAGAAACCACATAGATCTCCGACCCGACTGTGCTCAGTACGTAATCAAACAAGCAGCGGCGTGCGGCAACTTGGGGATTGTGGAGTGGCTTTACACTAAGTTCGACGTCGAAGTTGGGGATGCGTTGCATGCAGCGGCATCTAATGGGTTGTGGCATGTGACACGTTGGTTTATCGATAATGTAAAACGTGCTGATCTGGATGCAGCTCTTGGTAATGAGGTAATTTACCTAAGCCCCGCCCGACACGGAGATTTGGATATGCTGAAGTATTTAGATGCTCGCGACCTAGTGCCCGAAGCTGTGGAAGTCCTCCAAATGGCTGCTGCCCACGGTCACCTGGATATGGTCAAGTGGCTTCATGAAGAGAAGCGAGTCACAAATGCAGGGCGTGGTTTCTACCTTGCCGCGGAGAACGGTCATCTGGCCATGTTGAAGTATTTATACGAGAAAAAGTTAGATACTGGCACTACTCAATCTGCTCTGGATGCAGCTGCAGGATCAGGATTTTTCGAGATTGCTCAATGGCTTCACTTCAACACGCAAGCGCAATGCACCCATCAAGCTATGGACCAAGCTGCAGGCCGAGGGCATCTTGGAATAGTGCAATGGCTTCATACAAATCGTGCGGAAGGATGCAGCTATTTGGCAATGCACTTTGCAGCTGAAAACGGTCACCTCGAGACGGTGAAATGGCTTCATGCAAACAGAAGTGAGGGCTGCCACGTTTTGACGATGAAAAGGACGGCAGAGCATGGCAATCTGGAAATGGTCAAGTGGTTGCATGCTAACCGGCATGAAGCTTTTGACCTGGACGGAGTCATGGACGCTGCTGCCGTAAACGGAAATGTGGAAATGTTGCAGTGGTTTCAGGAGAATCGCGACGGAGGGTGCACGACTGCAGCGATGGATCAGGCTGCATCTAATGGCCATCTCGAGGTGGTGAAATGGCTTCATGAACACCGCAGTGAGGGATGCACTCATAGGGCAATGGATGATGCTGCTAAAAACGGACATTTGGATGTCGTCAGGTGGCTGCACGTGAATCGGAGTGAGGGATGTACAACGTTGGCGATTGACGGAGCTGCTGGCAATAGCCATCTCAATATAGTGAAGTGGCTTCGCGATAACCGGTTGCTGCGGTGCACTCCATTGGCTCTTGCATGGCTTTTCAGTAAGCCTACGCGTCTCGACACGGCAGTTTTCCTTTACTCGGAATTCCCGGAGTGCAGGTCATTTCACTTGGGACACGAGTTTGAGGTGGAATGGCTCGAAGTTGTGCAATGGATACTCGACCGTGCTCCTGGTGCGCTGGAAGGGTGCACACTAAGAGTAAAGTCGTGGAACTGGTATGCCTGGGAATGGCTCAAACAGAACAACTGGAAGCAGCTCGATATGAATACAGCGTTTTCGTATTGGAAACGGCCAGCGTAGAAGGCGCGGGTGATTGCAGAGCACAGCAGTGAGTAAGTACATGGATTCACGTAGGGAAATTATATAAGGTAGTAATAGCCACGATGTTTGCTTTTGTTATATTTATGGACGAGAACCTAGACAGGCATATTTCTAACCTAACTTTATGTATACTATTTCTAACACGCACAATACGTACTGACAATTTTGTAAAAATTGATCGCCCAAGTACAATCTCTCAGTGCTGTAAATATTATCGTGCTTAATCGTGTGTCATAGTGAACCATGCGATTCGCCGACCTTGTGCAATTTGCTGTGTGATTGCGTAGAAAGCACGTTACCTCTCCATACGTAAAGTTCAAATGACGTTGGACGGTAAAGGTGCCGCGATATGCAACTTGACATTGTAACACTTGAATAATAATATCAGAGCCAATGGCGTGCACCGTAGAGGCGAAACCACTTCCTACATTGAAATGGCTGTTCCCAGCAGCTTCCTCACGCCTCTCGTCCGAGGAAATATCAAGCAATCCAGTCCACCCGCTCCTGTGCAGCTCTGCGACAGGACGGAACGATTTCCAAGCAGAGATGGCTCCACGGCCAAAGCCGGGAAGGTGAAGAGGAAAAGTACATGCACCTATTGTGGCCAAGTCGACCATAACAGGCCCATCGTAATAGAGTCGACATCGAGATTTAGCATGAACAAGCTTAAAAGACATGATAGTAAGAGCGTAGCAGTCTTCTTTGCTAATTTAATGCTTGGGCTTCATGTTCTGCAACTACATGTAAAACTACTCCACTCGGCATTAGGCAACAAACAGTTGCAAATACATTTTTTTTGCAAAAAGCGCATTTTGCAAGGTCCTACAGTTTCGTCACCAAAATCCTTACCCTATCGCAGCATTTAAACCTGGATAGATATCATCGATTACTCAGTACAGTACTAATAGAGCTGTGAGAACATAAAACACCACCACAATGGTAGAAATACAAAAGTAGCACGAGTTTGTGATTAAGCGCGCGCATGCGTAAGCGCGGCAGCTTCGGGATTAAATTCCGGCGTCTCGATAAACTGCAGAAATAGGTTTGTGAGGCGCTTCCGGAGCCCTTCAAGACTCTTTTCCTTTCGTCCGCGACTCAGCATGTCAGCTTCACGATCAATAAGCTCCACAAGTTCACGGGTGAGAGGACACTCAAACTCTTGGACCGTCCACTTCACGTGAAGTAACATGTCCAAGCGCTCGTCCACTGAAGTCAGCGGTGTCCGTAATCCATTATACAGATCCCGCAGCTCTTTTGCACGAACAGTAAAGGGCGTATGTACCTCTTTGATGCCACCGTCGCTCATTTGCCAGTGCTTTGGACGTGCCATATACTGGAGCATAGCTTCGATGCGCTGCTTGCGGTTCGCCTCCGTGGCCGTTAACTTGAGACGGTCGATGGTCTGAAGTAGTTTTGTTTCCTTTGCCAGGATCGCATCGAGTGCACGCTGCCTTTCCGACGGCTCCAGCTCACTCTGGTCGCGAACTTTTCGGCATTCAACTTGTCGCCACTTGTCTAGTTCATTGTAAAGAACCTCAAAGTCGCTCACGGTATTTGGGTGCATGCGGCGGTTTACTTCACGACGCTGGCGACTGACGTCTTCGGCTTCATTCTCTTGAGCCTCGACCTCTGCAAGTTTGCTCACACGACGACGTTGCTCACAAAGATTAAATACATAGAGTCGAGCTCGAAAGCCGCGCCATAGACGCTGTACGAGCAGCACAGAGTCCTCACGTAGACTGTCGAGCTGGAACGAATCGAAATAAGGCCGTGCAGTTACGTGGCGGTCAAATGACTCGTCGAGCTTCAGATCCCGCCTTGACATTTGGGTGCCCGATTCGCGGTGCGTCTGCAACGATCGAGTCACATGCTCTTGTGTTTGTGTCTCGCGATGAAATCGTGCCGGGCCCATATTGCGGCGTGCTCGTGATAAAATAGTCTTTTCACAGACAAAAAGAGTATTTTTTTCTTCTTTTAGTACACCTCACAGCAAACCATTTTGTGTAATAAACGGGGGTAGTGTACCTGGGTGGACGCATGATGAAAGTGTTGCTGCGTTTTCCGATGCCTGAAGCCACCGAGGAATGGCTTATACCCCGTAAACTTGTCAATTTCCACCGTTAATGTGCTCGAACAATCGGTTTTCTCTGCCTCAAGAAGACCAGGATACAAAATTAACATGATTTTTTTTCGAATTGATCAACTCAAGTCTTACCATTATAAATCTGAACTTGTATGCGATCTGGCATGATGTAGTCACTCGTGGTGGGTGGTCTTGCGACGTATGCTTCGAGTGTACACTCGGCATTTCCACTAGGAAGTCCATACACGGAAAGTGGTAAATCCTCTTCCTTGTGATCTGTATCGCGAGGTCCACGTAGATCTGGGAAGCTCACGAGATCGGGGTTTAGCTGCAAGTCAGTGCAGAGCATTTCCCGCAGCAGTCCGAGGGTCGTCTCGGCCGTGACAGCCACACGATGCCTCACATTGTCAGGCTGCAGCACCACAAGCAGCGAGAACTCACGGCTCTCGAGCTGTTCAGACGACGCTCGAAGGAACTCAGCCATCGCCATCTCTGAGGCAGACGACGGCTCTCCTAACTCATTAATGGCTCCACGATCCGGTGTCTTTTCATCCTCCTCTGAAGTTGCCGGGTCTTCACCCTCCTCCGACGTCACTGGCTCATCTAAGGACATCTCGGGCGCTTCAGGCTGCTGCTCGTCAGAGTCCATGGCAAATGGAAGACGGATTTCCAGCTTTGTTGTCGTACTCTCCGATCACCCAGGCGACTGTTAGATGTCACGCCGAACTAATTGCGTCGTTTCGGACTCAAAAAAAGTCTCAATTTGGGTAGTTTTTTCTGATAAGGTTTTTCGTAATGTGTATCAATCCGAGGTGGTATATCAGATCTCGTAAGCTTTTTCGCGTTGTTCTAGTGCGAATTGCGAAGAGTGGCCACTTCTAGGCCGTGCGCTGGCGCTTGGCATCCTTTTTCTTGCGTATCAGAGCCGTCTGGAAGGCATTCTTACGGCCTTCGTTCGAAACAAATTCCTTGCGCTTTTTCACCTTCTTAATCTTGCCAACGTCAAGGGTCTCATCCCAATAGTCCTGGCGACCGGCGTTGCGGTGTTTCCATTCTTCCTGCTTAAGAGCGTTCAACACGCGGTCGTGTTTGTCAGCCAGCGCATTGTCGACAGCCTCATGCGACGCCGCATCACTGCTGCTCGTCGTCTCAGTGGACTCCATATCAGTCTCCCCAGTCCATTTGTCCACCTCGCGACCGAACAACGCAGCGTTGCGAACACCCACGTTCTTGAGATGCCGCGGATCAAACGGCATTCGTATGCCTCGTGACGAGTTTACTGGGGCAGTACCAGCGATAACAGGGGCTTCAGTCTTTGACTCCACAGTGGAGTCCACCGGTAAGTCCTTTACTGATCGGGTCATCACTAGCGGACAAGATTTCCATGACGCCGGCCTGAATCTGTACAAGCGACCAACACGACCACCGAAACTAGGCATTAATGAGCGCTTCATTCGGGGCCGTGCACTGACTGGCGTGCCGTTCGATGCAGATGCTGACAGCTTCGGCGTAATCTTAAACGTCACCACTGTCTTGAGTTGCTTGTTCAACTTGGCAGGAATCACAACCAAAGGTTTATCACCATCGGTGTCTACCATCTGAGAGGTCACCGTCGTCTTTAGGCTCGCAAGGAACCCGTTCATGTCCAGCTCGTTAGTTTTAGCCAAAACCGTCTTCGACTTCTCAGATGCCTCTTTGTTTTCTTTTTGCGTTGCCGCTGCTACAACTTCCTTGGCTTTTGTTGCCTTCACCTCCTCTTCCTTTGTCTTTTTCGGCTTCGGACGCTCCGACGGAGGCAACACACGCGAGTAGAAAAGCATGTACGCCTTCTGCTGTAACACCGTGTCAAGACTCACCCATCGCACAGTATCGTCGTTCATTTCGTACCATTGACCCGACGAGCCCTTGACAAAGGCATAATAGTGTCCGCAATCCGTGGAGAAACCAGCATGAACCAACACAGCGTGCAACTCGTACTTGGTACGTCCGCGACGACGGTCTTCGCTCGTTTTGCTCATCCCTGACGCAATATCCAATGAGTGCGGAAACTCAATGTGCCGCTTAATCTTGCCAAACATGAGGTCGAATCTTTTGAGCTGAATCATCAGCACATTTGGACACTCGGCGATGGAAAGACCTTTTTCGGCCCGACTAGGTTTGCCACAGCTGGAGCATTTCCACGCATTGCGGTCGTCCAGTTTTTCGATCGCAGTGAAGTGACGCAACGCACTTCTGACACTGTTCACACCGTTTGCAAGTTCCAGTGACAAATCTAAAAAATCGTCGAATCGTTCGGAAACGTGGCTGCACTTGGCACATTTTAGATAATTCTTCAACTTGCCGCCAAATATGCGATGCACGAACGTCGTGGACGCCGCCGAGTGGCTCTCACTTTTAATATGCGCTTTACGCAGACAGGAGCGCTGCATAGAATCCAGCAGCAACCTGAAGAACTCGTGCGAGTCTTCCTGTCGACCAATGCGGAAACTCTTGGAAATGTGGCGCACATTCATCACCATCTCTTTCGGCTGCAACACCCTCACGACATCATTTCCGTGCGCCGACTGCAATAGTCTCGACATAGTACGCACGCTGCAAAATCCGTTGCCACCTGCATTGCCACTGAATCCGTTTTTGGCAAACTTTTTGCCGAACTTGGACGAAAAATTGCCACTAGACGGCAACGCGCCGTTGTTGAAGGACGCAAACACCTCCTTGTCCAATAGGAACTGTGCGAAACACGGAGTGTAGGTCAGACACTGCAACACCGAGTTGAGGTAGCAAGTGTTGCCCAAATTGGCAAAACCCGGGCCGATTTTCTTCGAGTGTTGCCACGTGAGCAGTCGGTCAACTGCTTCGACACTGGTAATTTCCTTTGTCTCTTTCCTCTTGGGCTTTGTTTCACTTGAGTTGCCGTCCAACCGTCCAATCACGCGCACGTTCTTGGCACGCACGAAGTCAATGCGGCGCTCATTCACCAAGGCAACAGCCGATTTGCATTGCGCCTTGAACGGGAGCGCGCCATTGGCTGGCGCCGAAGTGGCAGTTTCATTCCGGCTAGATTTCGCGTTGCTAGTTGGCGTCTTGGCAGGTTTGAAGGCCGGAGATGCGGGCGATGGGAGTCCGGACGACACCGGCGCGAGCTCCGCAGCGCGAGGGGCCATGGCCAGCATTGCGGACGAAGGGAAGTGAGCCCGATGACTGGCTGGGCTGCAGAGAGCTGGTGGACGAGTGGACGAGTCGGTTTCTAAATTAGGGAAAGGGCTCCCATTAATATTAAGTACGATATGAATTAGCCAATCAGGGAAGCAACGGTTTCGATATAAATAATAATATACCAACAAATCATAATATATATATTTGTTTTTTTGTACGGCCTCTTGAAGATATCCATGAATAACAGCAAGTCAAAGGCAAGCTGGTAGCAAAATGTTTCACATTGCTATTGTTACAGTCGGGGGTAGGGAGTTATGTTCTATCACTGTGATAAATACGGACCGTTCATTTGTCACCTCAACCTAAGCAATGGTGAAGGCATGCACGCTTCCTGCAATACGACACTTTCCCTCTAAGGCTAACTGTTTTAGTAGTCCATTGCTACAGCATGTTCAAATCGGTTGCACCACCTCATTTTTTGTGCAAGGTAAATTGCTTGCGGGATTCTCGATTGTGCTTCTTCATCTTCCTGCCATCTCATGTAGGCGAGGCTTTCCGACGGGAGACGGTCTGGTGGCTTAAGCCATCAAGCTTAAAATGCTAAATGATAAAAATGGAGTAAGTTGCTTATGGGATATTGCAAAGATGAAATGGTTGGTCATCGTGACCTGTATCTCATAACAAAGAAATGCATGCTTGCCAAGATTTTCGGCAACTATTGGCTGAGCAATGCATGTATATCTTATGCAGGTGTAGCCCATAACAAATTATAGTCGGTAATGAGTATCTTGTATACTGCTGCGCCGAAGAGAAAGGTCGTTAAGTAATTCAAAAAGTGCGGAAAGGTTCGTAATACGATCGAAACTTAATTTCCTAACTTTAGCGAAAAACAGTATCCTGGTAGAAGAGTTTTAGTTTTGCGCTGGATGCCCAGTTTCGGTGCAATTAAACAGCACTGCGGGCGTCCAGGTGGTGCTAGCAAGATGAAAGCTCGTGAGCTGGGAACATCGACTACCTTTAGGTGCATTTGCTGAAAATGAGCTTGTCAAATGGGTTAATGACTACGTGGCCAATGTGTTCCGGTCACGTCGCTGATGCTGCGACTCAAGGCTATGATGTCAGTAAGAGGATGAAACTGCCGCTCTTTAGAGGCTCCCCGTCGTGGCAGCGGGACTTCAAACAGCGCCACCGACTCTTGCTAAGATCACGTACGCGCCAAGGTCAAGTGAGCCCACCAAGGCTGGAGAAAGTTGCTGCCGAGTTTGCAGCCAAGGTGAAGGTGAAAGCAGCTGAACTTGGTGTGTCTGTGATACACAACACCGATCAGACAGGTATTTTCTTATTTGTGGCAACTTGCTTTGTTCTCACTACTAACATTTTTATATATTGTAAACTGTTAATGGAAGCTGCTTTTTAATATCTACCAAAGAAGACCTTGCACAGTACTGGCGAGAAGACTGTGTGGGTCAAATGCGGCGGTAAGAGTAAGGAGCGTGCATCGTAATGCTGCTAGCAGACTCAACAGGAAAAAAAAGTACCCACCTTTTTTGGTGTTCAAGTCAAGTCCGTCGTCAAGTCCTGCTACGTGTGAGCAGAACGTTTTCTTGCGCCACGGGCTTGGGGGGACGGTGTGGAAAGAGGTTGAGGCTTCGCAAGTGAGCGACGACATTCGCATCTACGGTAATACAAAAGGTTAGCCCTGTTATGTTCTTATTTTGAAAAAAAAATGCATCGAATTAATTATTGTTTGTTGTTTTTTTATTTTAGGCTGATGGCCTAAAATAAAAAACAATAATTAATTCGATGGATGTTTTTATTTATCTACTGGATTCCTTCGATACCACTTCAGTAGTGGACCTAAACATGCAGAAACCCATACTTCTGCTGTAGGACGACTTCTCTGGACATCGGTCCGGCGAAGTCATCCGGTGCGCTCGCGAGCTAAACGTAGTGCTGATGAATGTGCCAGAGCTACGTCCGTCTGCAACCCGCTGATACAACGCGGAACGGTCCACTCAAATCTTGCCAGCGTACACAATGGGTTGAATATTTACGGTGGCAGCTTTTGCATCGAGATCCGGGTGTGTCGTTCAGGCTTGAAGCACCAACTCGACGAGTAATTTGTCGCTGGGTGAGTGTTGTATGAAGACAGACTCCTACAACAGTCACCACAACTGGGTATCGTACATAAGTGCCAGGTTACTCTACCCGCAGAACTCATGGTGGATGACGTCATTAAGCGGCTCGACGAGCTAGGGCTCGCCGACAACAGTGTCAACGAAATAGAAGACTTTATTGTTGACGAGGCCGTTGTAAAATGTTGCACAAATAAATTCATTTTTCGTCGAGAAGTACCGTAATTACAGGACATTGTGTGTTACATGGAGTAGACTGCCCGAATTTCGTGCACGTCGTGCGTATATCATAACAAATAATAGTCGGTACTTTTTCCACAATGCTGCAATGCTTATGTTTTTGTTTTTTTTATTGCCAAGCGGCGCAACCTTACTTTAGGTCGATGCAGACTATTCTTGAAGCTTTGTATGCGCTTGGGGAAAGCGACTAGAAGAAGAGTGAGCCCGCGCAGTTTGGCCGGATGAAAGCCGCATGGCTCCAATACCATCGATCATCTGCGTTCTATTAGATCCGCTGTACTGACTGGACTATTCCTGAGCCGTTCTAGACATCCATCCTATTTCAACCACGCTAATCCGCATATTCGACCTCCCTCTGGCTTGGACGCCTCTTTTGGTCGACGTTTCCAGAAAGCACTAAGGCTAGTCGTTCCTCCCGGCATTCGCCTAGATCGGTGTTATTATTCTCGCCGTTGCAAAGCTACCAGGCTGTATTGGATTCGGGAGTTCCACGTTGATATGGTTATTATGGTTTTCAACTGCGCATTCGCGGCTGCTGCGGCGGCGGCGTTGTCTTCGCGGACGGTGCCTGCTCGTTCTCCTTCAGTATTGGTAGAGCACCAATCTACTGTCCGCTAAGGTGAATGGCGAGCGCCACGGTGGCTTCTCCGGTACGAACGCCCGTGCTGCCGCAGCTTCCATCCACACTGCTGTTGTTGCTCCGGCTCCAGCTGCGCCACCGATTTCGTCTTCATCGCCCATGGCTCCGTCGCAAACGTTATATCTTCTTTACGATGCTTCCGTCGGTTCTGGTGAGTCTGGCGAGGCGATTCAAAACCGCTTGCAGGAGCTGGACTTCGTTTTTTTCATGCTTAGACGGCTCCGTACCCACGTCCGAGGCTTCGCCGCATACTGTCGTCTCGCCCGCGGTGCTGTCAGCTGAGCTTCTAGTGTGACTGATGACGACGACCAAGAGGATCGTCATTTACGCTGTCGCCTGCGGCGCGAAAATGGGACATCTGACTGGCATCCATCAATGCCCCAACCACCGGAGAAGTATCCGTCAAGAAACCACCAAAATCGCTACGATCCGAATGCGCCTTGGGACTGCGCTGAGGAAGCTGGCATCATACGTTGGCTTGACGTGCAGGGTGGGAGACCGCATCAACGGTACTTGGTCCAGTGGCAGGGGCGTTCACTCCAGCTGAGTTATGTATGGATGATACTCCTCCCCGCCCAGGTCCCCGAGATGATGGCGTAAGTTGGGTAGTGGAAAGCCTCCCACGTTTATCGAGCTATACTGGGTACCATGAGTGGAATTATATCGGCGACACTGCGTCTGCTTCCGGAACGCTCTCGTCGATGCCATACGGACTGCGCTCTACCACCTTGATCAACCGGGCTAGTGATGATAAAGATTTTGGGTCGACTTTGAGCGTACGCGTCCAGCTAATATTCAGTACGGTGTATCTCACGGAGGCGTGACGGAGTTCTTCAAGAAGTTTCAGCGCGAAAGTATTTTCCGATTCATTGCGAGTTGATCCAGCGAAATTGCTCGATGGGCCGACCTCTAGAGTTATGCAGTTGGTCACGTGTCGCAGTTCTTGGTACCGAGGACATCCTTAGCCACTTTTGGTCAGCATGACACCGGTTATGGCTTCTCAGTTGTCGTGGATGGTTACGATGACAATAATGATATACCGGCGGAAATCAGATTACTTGCTACCTTCCATAGTACTATGTGGTTAAGGCGGCTGCTCTCAAACCGGGATGCGTCTGCCTCCATGGTAAACGCAAGACGGAGAGACAGCGAAAGAGAGAACGACGAGAAAAGCGAAGAAGCTGGGACCGGAGGAGATGTAGTATGGGAATAGATGTCGGTCTTTGAGCCCCCTCACCCCATTTATTTCATCTTTTCCGTCGCGTATCCCATCTTGACATCCCGAAGCCGGCGACAAGATCAGGTACTCGCGAGGAAATTTCTTAATCATCTCCTCTGTGCACTTCTCTTCACCCACTCCAAAAGATAGTTATTCGTCGTTTGTCAGTGGCATGGCGGACAATTAATTCGCCAACCATACCGTCCACAAGCATGCCATCGTGCTGCGACAGTTTAGTGGTGCGTTGTCCTGGCGTAACTCGAAGCCGGCCGAGCGCTGGCACCAACTCACTTGCGACCCCGATCTGAGACGATATTAGTAGGCCTTTCGTGAAGCTTCCAAATATGGTCGATAAAGAGACGAGCGACGCCTTTACCTTCTTTGTAACCGGCACGAAATGACAACCTTTCGTTCAGTTTGCCCACGACGACCCAGATGAAGTCCACTTCTCTCTTTGCTCTTGGCAAGTCCGTGATAGAGTCCATAGAGATCGCTCGGTGTTGTTTGTCTGGGATCTTCAAACGCTCTAGTAGGGCGGGATACCTGGTAAGCTGGGGTTTGTTCCGTTCGACAATGCTCACTGCCTGCAATGAACTTCTGGATACGCTTCAACGCCTTCGAACAGTACTAGCGTCGCGCGAGAGTCACGTACATTCGGCGCCAGGATAACCACCGTAATTCCAATCGTCACTCACAAACGATCATCTGCTGCAACTTCACGTCGTTGAGCACGATAACGCATGGCACATCATCAAAGGGAGACTGGCCCAAGGAGTAAGCCGCTTGCTTCCGAGTAACAGCGATATTCCTTCTGATGTTGTCGTTCCGCCTCCGGTTTCAGTATTACACAGCGCCTCTTGATTGCCTTGAAGAATAAATTGTTCTTCTCCACCGATCTCGTACACTTTCTTGATCTTCATCACAAGTTCGGTGTCGTGGTCGCTTCGCGGATTCCTAAGCTATGACGTATCGTACGCTGAAGTCGTGTAAGAACTTGCTCTCCGGTTGTGAGTGTGTTCTCCGGCTTGGCGCATAAGCAATTCCGTTATTCGCGGAGGTGGCTACTGGAACATTGACTGGCACTTCGCACGGATATCGCATAAGAGAGCTAGTCGCTTATCCATCTTCTGAGTAAAGAGACCTTCAAGACGTCTGCAACCCGTCTCGACGATCAGTGGTTGTCCAAGCAGTATATTTGGAAAGCTCGAAGTTCATTAAAAATTGCCAAGACTTGGTGCTGCTGCGTCGGATAGTTGAGCTCCACTGATTTCATCTTCCGACTCGTCTACACGATCGGCTGTCCAACCCCGCCAACGATTTGGAACAGGACATACCCGATAACGAACTTAGAGCGTTCGCATGTAAATGCATAAGCTGACTAAAATCGGGCAGGTGCACCACAAGTGAGATGGATTGTTCAGCCGTCGCATCTGCTCCTTAAAACCCTTCGCCGGTTCTTCGCCGAAATATTGCGCTTAATTTTCTTCTGAGAAGGTTTACATGCTTGCCGTTAACGACGCAAATTCTGGACCGAAACCGTAGAAGTAACTGTCCAACCCAAGAAAAAAGGTGAGGCTCGTCTTCCGCCCACGGTGCAGGCCAGTCCTTGTTGTCTGCATCCTGTCTGGATCCATGCGCACGCTGCTACTCCCGAAATATCCCAGACATAGAATCTCGTCGTCCACAGGAATACACATCCGGAGAGTTGGCGTACAACTTGTTGTCGCGCTAGGTTTAAAAGGCATTGCAGAACATTTTCAAGTTAATTTTGATCCTCAACGGCCTTGTGGCGGTTTAGATGTCGTAAACCGACCTCGTGTTCTCGACCCCATGAACCGGTTTTGACGTCGATAGATGCATCGTCGCTGGTGTATTACATACTCGCATGGACAGCTCCAGATACCCCCAGGGTCTTTTTTTTGGCGACTGGAATACGGTGAGCTTGATGGCTTCTTCGGCATGTCGAACCTGATAGTAGTACGTTGACGTCAACTCCACCGTGGAAACCCAGTATGCTCCAGTCTTGCGTCTAAGTCATCGTCTTTCCGGGTTGTCGGGATGCTCTTGGAGTTCAGGTACCGACAGTCGTGCACGATCCGTCGCCTAACTGGCATCCGGGACGCAGCACGTTGGAGTATCATGCGGGCTGATACTGGCCGAATGAGCTTCTTCTTTATCGTGCCCCCACCACACGATCTCACGCTTCTGCTCCGGTGGCTGTTGTGCCGATACGTAACCAGATTGGGAGGTTTCGCACCGATTCGATGCTCGATATCACTAGACCTTCCGGGTGTTCAGGGTGGAGCAAGGTGGCCTTGTACTTTATCAGCAGGTGGAAGGCAGGATTCGCCCCAAAACTTTCCCAGTCCGTCTCCAATAACGTTGCTTTTTCGCCGTTCTGACGTTGTCGGATTGGTCGCTCCACTGTATTGAAGGCGCGAAGCCCTTAACCATCACATTCATCAGAACCAGCATGACGTATGGCTCGTCGATCGACTTTTTTGGTCTCGATTCTTAGAAACTTCAACCGCTGCTCCGCGTGATGTACTTTGCCATTGCACCTACCCCATTAGTATGCGCATGTTGATCACAGAAAGCAGGGCTTTATTCGGCTGGGCTTTTCTTCAGTTTCGCCCCGGATCAAATGGAGAAGAGCCACCAACGAGATGTTACAAGCGCGGAGGGCGTATATTGCCTATTCAGACCGCTTGGCCGCGGAAATGCGAGACCGTGTTGTCGGAGAACGCGTGTCAGTCGACTTGTTGTTGCCGCCGTGAGGCGTAGGCAACTCAAACCTTGTGCTGCCTGCGCTGCGTCCGTGAGTAGCTCGTAGCGCGGTGTGTGGTGGCTGAATGTAACGACATCTGGAGTCTTGGATGAGCTGGCCCACTTTCTTGACGGCGATCAACTGGCTCAATAATAGGAGCTCCGGGTTTGAGCTGGACACCGTAGCCTTGACGTACATGCGGGCGATACCGCCCATCGTCGCATCGTGGTGGCGCATGCCCTATACAGTTCGAGGATCTTGTCGAGTCATAGACGAGAAACTGCAGGTTTGAGGTGTTCCACAGCTGGATCCCCACCATTTTTTAAATGAAGGATTGTATCACTTGGACGAGATAGACGACGCAGAAGGCCACACAGTACATGCGCAGGCGGGCGAGGACGACATTGGTCTCGTCGGCGCCCGAGCTGTTGCCAGGCCTACCGTCGCGGGAAAGTCTTGCATGTTGACACCCCAAGCCATTACCCAGGCTATGCGCGGCAACAGGTCAAGATAGATGAGATGCATAATCGAGAGGCCGAATTGAAGGTCGTAGATGCGGGTCAGTACGCCAGGATATGAAACGAATATGACGGCCATATGGTTCAACTTTTCATCGACAGAGTCATAAGCAGACGCACGGGTGGGCAGGATGACGAGCTTGTGTCCTCGGCTGTGCGGCGTGGGAGGCTAAAAGCGGTACTTCGGATTATTGCTGGGCACTGTTCTTTTGTGCCTTGGTCGCCGCCATCACGGAACCGTTTTGCCATGATAAGAGCAGTTGTGCTTTAGACGTTTCGGTCAGACAAGTAGCGCTTAAGTGCCTCAGAGTAATCTGCGAGTTCAGCGACAATTTGCTCGTGACGAGAATACACGATATCAGTTGTTGCCGGACTCGCACGAACTGGGTTCGCGCGAGAATGCTGACCAGTGTCGCTCTCCGAGCCGGAAAAGATACCGAGGAGGCGCGGCGAGACAACTGCTCACTTCGTTCGACGCGCCGATGTACTACTGAATTTTGAGGAAAGCTGTACCCGTCAAAGTGTCGATGAACGCTGTACCCCCCCCCCCCCCCCCCCGTAAAATCATCTACCGATAACGAACGCTCACTGAGTGGTCTTTCGTTTACAAATAGAGGACCTTCTTGAATTATGACCAATGAGAACTGCTGGTGATAGTTCAGTTAAATTTAGATATTGGTGAAAGCTGTACCCCTTTGAGGAAGTGTAGCACGGGTACAGCTTTCCTTAAAATTCGGTTGGCCAGCGCACGATGCTCGAACGAATGGCGGCGGGGTAAAGAACGTTTCACCAACACCGTATACTACTGCCTTGTTGAGCTCTCCGTTACAAACACGAAATCGACCGCCTACTGGAGTGAGAAATGGTGCGATAGCGCGGCTCTCGGCATTGACCACTCGCACTCCATCGCGCCGCCGGGCGTTTCGTCGACTGTGACGAGACCGTCTACTAGCTCGGCAATATCGCGCGTCGGACGAGACCTTGGAGGTGCCTCGCTGCCAATGAGACGGGCAAGCACGGTACCGTGCGCGTCTTGGACGTCCTTCGTCGTTAACGTGCGGTTCATACATCTGTAACGCAAATGACTGGGTCTGTACGATGGACAGCGGCCTCTACGTTACCTCCGCTGCACTGCCGACGCGGAGAACGAGGTAGAACATTCTGAGCGGACGACATGGTCGTGGCACCACGCGCCCGCATGACGAGCGAAGGACGCTTCGTGGAGCCATCCGCAACCCCCGGTTCGCTTTGCGACGTGGAGGCATAACTGTTATGGTCGGGAAACTGGGTAGAAGCCACTTAAGTCCTTACGCGGTAATCGACGGCTGACTGTTTTACATAGCCTGTACGTAATCTCGTTTATTGTCGTCCACCGAAGGCTCCCCTGGAAACAATTTCCTCAAGTCATCACGTCCCCAAAACCCGCTCACATCCATACACATGGTGCCCGCACCATGATCAGCAAGTGCTTTTCTGATGCCATCTCAAGACTGGTCAACGGATCCCTGGCGAGCAGCATTGATATGCTGCGGTTTTTTGTTGGAGACATTCTCACAGCAATTCAAAATCGTCCGTACAAAGCGTAATCTCAAGTAAACACGGTGTACATATCCAGATGTTGCGGGCTGCAAAATCCTTGATGTCCTCCTCCAAACTTTGGTCGATAACCGGCCGTCGGCATATCCGTCTCCGGCGAAGTATCGAGTCCGAATCAACCTGAGTAGGCTCGCGAGAGGTTGATTTCGAATCGGATGCCAGAAGCACTGGTGCCGGTCCTGGAGTTGCTGACTACGGTGGGGGTCGACCCATATGCAGGTTTAGGCTGCTAGAGCCGGTGGCATCAACGCATAGTTCGACGGTAAAATACTGACGTAGATGCGGATATCGACAGGTGACAGAGGTGGTAACTGTAAAAGTTTTGCTGTGGGACTTGTGTGTTTGATGGTAATACGACAACTGAATTCATCTTTCTTGTCTATGTGTTATCCGTCTTCTTGACGACAGACTCGTGGAGACCGGTCTGGAACATGGAGTGGTTGCCTAAGGCTTGCTGGAGCCGTCGCTTGCGCAACCTTGGTGATATACAGGCGACGATTCGGGTCGCTACCTGCTAACTCAACTAATGATGGCGTCGTACTCTGCTCTTGTACGCACAGATCATTACACTACCTCCCCCGACTTGAATGAGTCTGGCACCTACAACGTTGAAGTCGCCGAAGTTGAAGTTGGTTGTACCGTACCCCCGTAAAATGCGTTTCTCGATCAAGGCGTCGACAACATGCAGCGGCTCACCGTCGTCATCGAAGATCACCAGAGTCGACTTGTCAATCACGCGTCCCTCGGAGAGGTCCGGGTTGCTGTGTATACCGTGAGCTAGTCGATGTAAAAACGCAGACTCAAGTGTTTCAGATTGGCTGGCAAGCCTAGCAGCGCGACGTTGGCTTGAATCACCAGGATGGTATATGGGCCGATGAATCGAGGGATGAACTTGCGAGGGTCGTTGGCTCCAGGCGCGATAGCAGCACTAGGTTGCCAGCCATTGCTCCGACAAGGGGAGCGAAGATGCGGCACCTCGCTACGTATACTGTCGGCTGCGCAATTTGAGACGAAGGTAAAGGCTAAAGTGTCTGCAGAACTATATCATGTCACGGCAAGACATCGCCCAAGGAGAAAACCGTTCCCGCTCAGCTTCAAGCAGTGCCCGAACAGTTCGCGGATATCTTTCCCGCCGAATCCTGATTGCAGCATTGCCACCGATCCGCTCGATCGAGCACGAAGTGGTATTGACACCAGGTACGAAGCCTAACTACCGAGCGCCCTTTCGGCCCTCGAAGGTCGGGCAAGAAGAACCGTATGGAAGTGTCGGATTTAGCATGGGTATGAAACATATTCGGTGTACCCAAGAAGGATCCAACAACCGGCATGTTCCCACCACGATTGACGTGGCTGCACTCGAGCAACCCGCACATGCTGATGCAATGGGTCATTGACTACCGTTAGTGGAGGCCGCCTCAGAAGTTGCCAAGCTACCGCTGCCGCACATCGAGCAGCACTTCGATCGTATGGTAGGAGCAGTGGTGTTTACATCGCGAGCGGCTACGCATGGCCCCTACGCGAATAAGTACATGGCGTTTAGGACGATCCAGGAGATATGTCGCTGGAACGTGACGCCCCTTGGTCTAGCCGCCATGCCAGGCACGTGGACGCGTCTGATGCGCAAGGTGTTGAGCCACTTACCGTTTGTTTTCGTCTATCTCGATGTCATCTACATCTTCTATCAATCGATATCCCCCATGTCGAACACTTACGGCAGGTGTGCGAAGTCCTTCTTGAGCACAAGCTGTACATCCGTCCTGACAAGCGCGATTTCGACCAACGTTCGGTTGACTTTCTGGGCCACACGATCTCCGCCGACGAATTACTCGCAAAACCCGAGCCGTCGCTGCGTGGACGAAACTAATAACATCAAGGATCTCCGGCCGTTCTTGGGCCTAGCCCGGTTACTACCGTCAGTCCATTCACCGTTTTGCGACGCTGATACTGCCGCTGAGCTCACTGGTCAGGAAGGTAGTGACGTGGGTGTGGGATGAACCGCAGCGCCAGGAATTCAATGCAATCAAGCTCGCCCTCCAGAACGCGCCAGTGCTTCGGCTACTTGACTTCAACAAGCCGATTATCGCGACAACGGACGCCAGCCATGCGTGCATCGGTGGAGTGCTGCACGACGGCAATGATTGGCCTGTGGCTTTGTTTTCAGCAAGAACTGGGCCTCATGAACTGAACTGACCACGAGAGAAAAACGTTTTTGCGATCAAGCAAGCGCTCATACGTTGGCGTCACTACCACCATGGAGTCACGTTTGAAGGCTAAGCAGCTGACTCGGTGTGCAAATGGTTTCTGCAACATCCGCGCCTGTCCGGTCGACTGGCTCGTTGGCTACACGTCCATTCATTTTACACTGCATCATCGTCCAAGCGTTCCGAATGCCGTCGCCGACGCATAACCGCGCCCATATGGCTCTAGCGCAATTCTGGGAAGGGACAAGATGATAGCGAGTCTAAGCCAACAAAGGTTTCGCTGTGTACGGAGTGTCTGCCGTCTCCGATATGCACCGACATTCGTCAAGCGGCCTCTCTCCGGACCAAGCAACGGAGAAGCTCAGAAACACATTTACGCGCAACGAAGCAGTAATGCGTGCCGTCAAACAGCTAGCATCAGAATCGCACGGTATGGGGCATGGCTCAGTGGCGTATGAGATTGCATGCAGCATCGATGGCGGATAGCACGGTGATAAGCTCACTTCAACAGGATACCCAAACGAAGACGGTAAAGAACCGGTCTTCAAGCACCTGTGGAAGTCGGTACGCAATTCGGAAGAGTACGAAGTTATCCACGGGTTGATCTAAGAGTGACGACAGCTTATGTCGTCCCGAACAGCCGGAAGCAACGACTCGATGTGATCCACTAAGCGCACGATGCTGCTATAATGGTGCATCCAGGAATCCTCCCAACACTGCTTGCTGCAGCAGTGGTTTTTCTGGCCGGTGATGAACCTGGACATCCAAGCCTACGTTCAAAGTTGCGAGTCGTTTATGATATACATACAGGTCGAGCAAGACCAGGAAGCTTCAGCCGATTCCGTTGCTAGTAGCTTGATGTGATGTTGTCTCGACCGACTTCATCACACATTTGCCCGTGTCCGACGGATTTGACGCTATCATGTTGTGGTCGACAAGCTGTCGAAGCGCCCAGTCTACATCCCGACGCATACTACGGCGACCGCGGAAGATACCACCAACTGTTCTTCAACAGCGCATTCGACACTATGGAATCCCATCGACCATCATCTCTGACCGGGACCCAAAGTTTGCGTCGAAGTTCTGAACAGCACTGGTGAACCTAATGACCTAATGAAGATCAAAACAACGACGGCAACTGCCCACCGAACTCCGGCCGACGGCCAAACCGAACGTCAGAATCGGACCCTCAAAGACGCGTTGCGATGCTCTATCTGTACCACGGAAACGATTGGATCGAGCACTTGCCGATGGATTGAGTACGCACATGCAACCTTGGTGTCGGGTTCATCAAGGCTGCCGCCTTTCTTCGTCGGCGCCGGTAGGAAGCCCAAGAACCGGTTGGACACTGGTATGGATGCTGCGCCTGTGGCTCAGTCTCGTGTGGGGAACTTTTCTCTATGTGCAACATCGCTAAGAAGTGGCTGAGCGGGCACGCAATATTCTTTTGTATGCTCAAGCAGCACAGAAGAAGTTTTACGACAAGCGCCGCGCTGGGAGTTCGTTTAAGGTCGGAGACCTCGCGTTACCCTCGACACAGGACCTGAATATCTCACAAGCCACCGCGGGAACAACGCTGCTATGTGAAATTGTCCTGCCTTGACGTGATAGTCGAGTTGCTGCCGCAAAGCGCGAGGGCAGTGTAGGCTGAAGAATGTTGGACATCACTTCCACTGTACCCACTGTCGGCGCTGCGACTTCGTGGCTGTCGATTACTGGGCGGGAATCCTGCATGAGACGCTGCCTTAGAAACCTCATCACCACTGCTTGCCAGCTGATGCTCTGGTTGAACTGCAGTAGCCAAGCGCGACTGAGGATCACGTCTTGGTTCATCGACCCCCCCATTCTACGAACGAGATATTATTGAAGTCCCTGTCTTCAAAGCTCAGTGTCTCCCGATAGCGTTGTGCCGTGCGGGCAGGCGTTGTCGTGCCTTCGACGCGTTCTGCGGTAACTTTGGCAGCGTCAATAATGTTGAGCGGGGTCGCGTCGAACGATGTTCGCTTCTGCACCACTGCCGATCAAGTCACGCATCGCCTGACCGGTCATCATCTCTTCGAAGAGCAATAGCTCACGTTTGGAAATTGCCCCGACGTCAACAGACACCATGCTCAGTTGCAAGCTGCCGGTGACCTCCACGTGGTCGTCGCCGTCGTCAACATAGTCATCCTCCTCGTCCTCGAGACGTCACCATCGTCGACAATGCGGCGGAATTGGCTATGGTTAGCACTGAACGGGCTGCGCACGCGCGGAGATCGAGATGGACCCCGAGGTTGTTGCGAGCATGACGCTTGCTGGAGTCAACTAGGCGGTGGCCAAGCTCCTTCCAGTAAAGACACATGTTGCGCTGCATGCACCCTTCTCGCGAGATGATGCGGGCATTGCCGGTCTCCTTCGACATTGGTTTCTCTTCCATACGCTGCCTTGGTTGCTGATACGAGTGGTGTTGCGACAGCTGGTGTCCTTGTCTGTCATGCTTCCGCCAAGAGACATAATGTGTCCGATCGTATACGAGATAGCACCCGTTGTGGTCCGGAACTGCATCAATTCACTTCTTGCTTGATGTCGGATAGCAGGTCCTTCAAAAAGTGCGTAACCTTGTCCATGTCGGACATATCTTCTACCTGGCCGATTCACCTCTGAAGGCCGCGATGTAGTCCTCTAGTCATAAAACGTTCTTCTGGCGCAGTCGAAACAGCTAGTCGCGTAGGTGCTCTTGGCGATCTGGCGCCTTGAACTCGCTCGTCAGCAGTTGCTCAAACTGCGTAACAGAATACAGGAAGTTTCCATCATGCGAGACGCACTCACGTACCACGCAGCCGGGGGCCCCTTCACGTTCGCCATTAGGAGTAAAAGCGGCCGTTGTTGCAGCGCATCCGCCCCGTACTTGATGTCCTTCGATTTGAAGTTGAGCTTGACGCTTAGCATGTAGCCACCGACGTCATCTTCCTTCGTCCCCGAAAACCTGGCCATGGCGATGCCTTCAGCTCGAAAATCGCACGTGTCGATAGCCGAAGACCCACTTGACTGATGTTGCAGTTACTGGGGGATCGGCGCTTGTTCATGCTTTGCAAGGTTGCCGCCATCTGGTGTTACTCTGCGGTCTGCGCGATAAAGTGCTGCGGTTCGCGCATCATCACCACAAAAGAGGAGAACATCTGCCGCGCGCTGGCGGCATGCTGCATCGCTGCTTCGTCCATAGTTGTGCCTTGCTCTGACACGTCGTCACTAGATGGCTGGGTCGCGCAAGCTCCTCAACCAATTCAATCAAAGATTTGGACGAAGTCGCAGACGCTCCCTGGAGTGCTGTTTCCGGCAAAGCCCGGTAAACCCACATAGCTGACTCTGCCCCCCCCCCCGAAAACTCAGCCCTCTCTGAAACGCCCCCGACGACGACAACTAGGAGAGCCGAATGTGAGGTACCTGGTACTACTGGGGCGAGGAGTAAGCGCCGACTCAATGGAAGTCGGCGAAGAATCCCGATGAAGATGTGTGCACAGCAGCGCGGTTGTTGGTTGGTCTCAGTGAGCCAATGAGGTGTCGAGACGAAGTGATGTGCGACAATGAGCGTCGGTGAAGGTGGTATCTCCTCCCCCAAAGATAAAATCGGAAGGCGCAAAGGAGATGACGACTCCAACGGCGACGAAGCTGAGCGAGCAGACGATAAGTGCATGCACGCGGCGAGCCAGGAGAAGACGGCGTAGTCTTCGACGCAAGTGGCGTCTCGGAGACAGCTTGGACCTACGGGATGTGTGTATGACGAGCCGGGAGGGGACGGAGGTGTGCACACGGCAATGCGACAGGAGATCGGAGGTGGACCAGAACGGGAACGGGGACTGGAACGAATGTCGGAGGACAGAGAGGTAGCAAGCGTTGGATCGGTAAGTGTTACTAAGTGCAAGGCTTTTGCTGTAGGCTTGATAATTTGATGATGAAACGGAAACTAAATTAATATTTTTTGTCGGTGCTATTCGTCTACCCGAGGACGTCTTCGTTAAGCGCGGTCTGCAACGTGCAGCGGTTGGCTGTGGCTTGACGAATCTGTATCTTGCGCAACTCTTGTGAGAATGCTGGCGACGACGCGGCTCTGTGCGTGCGGACTCAACCAATGATGGCTCTTGTACGCACATATCTTTACAGAAACGGCGCAACAAGGTGTGGCCAGAGTTCGTGCAGGTGCCGCTGTTGCTGGAGTCAATGGCAAGGCGGTGTAACCGGCCGGCGATAGACATTGATGGTGGCGATGATGTTGAGTACTCTGGATATTAGGCCTCACCTGGGACGAAGCTGCAGGATGATTGAGAGGCATCCTGCGAAACGGACATAGGAAGCTGTTAGCCAATAGAGTTATGTGACATCAATGTACCTCACTGCAAAACAAAGAGGATGGTGGAGTCAATAGAGAGATTTTGAAAGTAGCGATTCCTGGTCTGTTAATGGTTGCCGGCCATAAAAGATGCAACTGGAACTCCCAACCAGGAATATTTCGTCAGACGGTCTTTAGAATTAGCAATTCCCAGGAATGGTTTTCCCGCTTGGGGACCTCTCAGAGACGATTTTTCGCGCCACTACGATCTTGTGCCATGGTAGGCGATTCCGATCTCCTGCGGTGGTACATTATGCGGAAGCGATACATGAGCCGAAAGAAGAAGCTACGGTTTCTCTGCCTCATCAACTACGTGGAGCGCCCTGTCATACCCAGCGTCCAGTCCGACTTATCCACCTACACCGATGCCAACAGCAAGCTGGAGTTCCGGTTTGATGTCGCTGGAGTACGCATGTTGCGCAGCTTGTTTCGTGTTCCTGAGGTTGTCGTGACGGCAAGTGGCGATTCATACAAAGGTATCGACGCCTTGTGTGTCATGTCTGGCGCGTATTTCGTTTCCTAAGCGGTATTATGACATGATGAAGGCTTTTGGACGAGGAAGGTCGTGGCTGTGCCGAATGTTTCTCCACATGATCGACTTCGTGCATGACTCGTTTGAAGCCAAGCTTTTCGTGGATGAAACACTTGTTGCTGCACGGATGGATATGTATTGTGGTGCGATTAAGGCGAAGGGCGCGCCGACGGAAGGTGTCTTTGGATTTCCTGGTGGAACCAAAGTGGGCGTGAGTCGCCCATCTCCGCGTCAAGGTGGTGTACCTGGCGAAAACCTCAGAAGCATCTGTATAGCGGCCATATGCGCGCTCATTGCTTAAATTATTAAGCCGTCACTGCGCCAGATGGTTTATGCATTCATTTTTGGGGGCCGATGGAAAGCCGCCGTCATGACAGTGCGATGCTGCGAGAGAGCGGACTTCTCGAATACTTCGATCGTCATGCCGACATCTATGAGGGTCCGTACTAATATAGAGATCCTGTCTATGGTGTTCGTAAGTATCTTGTCAGCGGCTACAAAGACAACTGTTTGGACCCAGCTGGAAACGAGTTTAATCGTGAAATGAGCCGTCTGCGTAAGTCTGTCGAGTGGAACTTCTAGCTTATGAAGACATTGTGGCCCTACATCGACTTTAAGAAGCGGCAAAAGGTTCGTCTTTCATCCGTAGGAAAGTTCGTTAAGGTTGCCATGCTATTAACGAACTGTCACAACTGCTACTATGGTGGTAATCAAATCGGCAAGTACTTCGAGTTGAAGCCTCCAAGCCTGCGCGAGTATCTCAGCTAAGCTAGACGCGAAGCTCCAAGCTGTTGACGCCACTACCTTCGCTATTGTTGTTGTGGTCGCCGTGACCGGGACCTTGAGCTGCGCCAGCTGCAGTAGCTTTTCATAGCGTTCATTTTCTAAGTGAGCAAGCTGAAGCTTGAACGCGCGTTCTTCTTTTCGGTCCTGGAGCTCCAATTCTTTCTCGCGCTGCTGCATCTCTTGGTTTTGCTTCCAGTGCTTAGCACACATCTCCCGCTCTTTCTCGTTTTCCTCACGTAAGATCTCATACACAGTGGGCTTGCTTGGAGAGTCCTCGCTCACTGCAGGTTTACGCTCTTTGCGCTTCTTCAGTCTCGAGACAGCCTCGACACGCATCAGCTTCCCAACGTTCCCTTCGGGCCGCCTGCTTCTCTTTCAGCACCAGTGTCTTCTTTGCCTCATCCCTAGCATGTTCATCGACGGGCTGGACGAGATCGTCGAGAAGTTGAGCCGTCTCAGAATATTCCTCGGATATCCCAAAAGCCCTTGCCGATTTCTTGTCGGTCGAGCGGTGGGTTTCCAGCAGCGCATTAAACCTGGCCTGGGCAGACTTTCCCGTTGTTTCTTGCTTTGTGAAGTCCTGCACGGTTTTCACCTTGGCCGAGTAGCCTTCCATGCGTCCATGAGTCCGCCACGGCTGCACGAGAAGGGATGGTCCGTATTCGTCTGTCGAAGCAGGATGAGGTCGTCGTTCTTGGTGAACTTCTTGCGTTTGATCTTCTCCTTCGAAATTGCGGCGCTCACGAACGACATGGGGGTAGCGAGGCATGCTACCTCGACGGAGGATGTGGCCGTGACCCCTGGATGCTTGGAACGATTGGCCTTGGCAGTCACTCGGCAGAAGGAAGAGCAATGGCAACTGCTGTCGTCGTCTCATCATGAGCGCGGGAGGCTCACAGCGATCCTAGGTCGCACAACCACACATATCTGCTCGCACGGGGTGGACGCTGGGATTGCCCCACGGTGCATCTGGTAGTTTATCAGCCACTGCGATTATCAGACGGGACTGGGATTCTGCCGCAAATCTGTCAACCGCAATTCTTGGTCCATGTCCGTGGCTTTGCTCGTGAACACTGAACGGACTGGGAATTTGCTTGTCGCAACCTCTCTTATAGAGGTATTTAGCACAACCGATATCTTGCAAAATATGGACTAAACAGCTGGACTGAGCGCCTAACCTCAACAGCCAACACACCACTTTGATTAAGTCTTTTGCTCGGAACCCACGAGTCTAGCAGTAAACAAACCGTTCGGAGTTGCAAACATGTGTTCTACGTCGCTTGGTAAATCGCCACTATACCGTTAGTAAAATTAATTCCTTGGCAGAGGGTTCACCCAATGATTATGCCGCTACCATTTCGTTTTCGTTCTTGCGTAAAGTAGATCGCCTTGATGGACTCCGACAGAACATCAGCAAACCCGCCATCTAGCAGTGGCCTGGGTGGAGAGGGTGACCAAGGGGAGGATGACCAAGCGCAATGCATCGCCACTTGACTAGAGGGCTCCGCCGAAACGAAAAAAGCGTATTTGATGCGTCTCTGGTACGGAGCCACCCCAACGGATCAAACAATAATGACTGCCTCCATCCCCGCATATTTTTACTCTGACGCGCCTCCGAAAAAGATACTTCGCGTTCCCTTCAATTTTAATGCTTTATTCAGTGACGATTATTTCACCAAATTCCGCTTTGATAAAGCTCAGATTAAAGCACTGGTTCAGATCTTCAATATGGGAGCAATCCGAACCGTGAGCGTACCGCGACTAGTGGAGTGGAATAACTGTGCATCAGTCTATACAAACTAGCTGCTCCGGTGCGATGAAATGATTTGGATTCGTTTTTTTTGGTCGAGACTCAAGTGGGCTTTCAAATTTATTCTTACACGTTGTAAGAATCCTCGACAACAATAAACGCCGAACTTCCCTACTTCAATCGTGAACACGCTGCAGAAAATTTACAAGCCTATTCTAATGCAGGTTTTGATGCTGGGGGGGGGGCATGCAGAAGGTGTGGGCGTTTGTGGACGGTACAGTTAGAGGTATCTGTCGTCCAAAACCACGGAATATCCAGCGCGATGGCAAGTATCTTCGCCAGAAGTCCGCTTACAACGGGCATAAGCGCAAGCATGCGCTTAAATACCAGACACTTTGTACTCCATACGGGATTGATTGACGTGCGCGTATCTGTCTAATGGGGTTATTACCAAGTAACGAACTACTGGACTGGTCTAGATTTTAAGCACCAGGCTCGTTCGGGAACCCAGCCTGTAGGCTCAATGTATCACATCGGTGATCTCTTTACGACTTGCCAGACTTGTGCAAACGGAGGAAACATTATCAGCGATAACTTTCGATTATCACCGCCAACCTTACATGAGTTTTTATTGCGGAGCTAGGCAGATACGTATATAAGTTCTGCTACTTGGCCTCGCTCGTTTTTTTCCTGCTTATCGTTAGCATTTTTCCGTGGCTTACCCAGAATCGACACACACTGCAAAATGAGCTGTCTGTTTCGCTCTTCAGCTTCTTCACGGGCACGATGAAGTCGGTCTTCGGCGCGCGTTCGAGATTGTTTACGCTCACGTTCGAACAGAAGTCGACTTTCATGTCATTCCCGTTCGAGAGCAAGACGTTCAACATGTTGATCTTGCTAAAGTTGTAGCTGCTGGCTGAACTGCTCTCCCCGCATATCATATCTGCACGAGCACGTTTTCTTGCCAGTCAATCTCGGTCTGAAATACGCTCTTACGTCGCGACCCAGTCACAGATTTTGTTGGTGTGGTCGCAGAGCTGACCGATCGAGCAGATATCACAGATGCATTGTCGTCGCCACTGTCTGAGGATGAGGACGACCCATTGGTCGACAGTATATCCCCCTTAGTGCTCGACGCGTGTGGCTTCAGCGACGTTTTGAGACGCGCACAAGTTAGCGCTGGTCTCTTCAGCATCCTTCAGGTCTTTCTTTCGCTTCTTTTCTCCCTCGAACGCTGTCTAAGGTCTGACATACTGTCCAGCCAGCCAGCAAGTGTTTTGTAGTGCTCTCTGTACACGATGTTCTTGGTGTGCACCTTCCCGTCCTCATCTATGGCTTCCGGGTCAATGGCAATACTGATCGCTTTCCTTGAAGCCACCCTTGAAAGCGCCACATATAGCTGTCCGTGGGCAAAAAAACTGGTGTTTCCAAGTAGACTCCGACGTGGTGAATCGACTGTCCTTGGGCCTTGTTGATCGTCATGACAAATGCTGGTACACGGAAACTTCTATCGCTTTATCTTGAACGGAAACTATTTGTCATCGTCCTCGGTGTAGAAGATGATCCTAGGGATGAACACCATTTTACCCTTGGTCGGTCCTGACATCACGGTTGCTTCAATGCTTCGCTCATGCAATGACACCATACGCAGCCGCGTTCCATTGCACAGTCCTGCGTCGCCGTTCAGGTTGCGAATCATGATGATGGGCATTCCAACCTTCAAAACAATCCTATGCGGCGGGACTCCTGAGAAGTTTAGTGAATTCAAAAACTCTTGCTCAAACAGGTTGGGGTCCGCGACTCCTTCGAGACTCTCAGTCCATAGATACCCTTTTGTGAGCCGCCCAGCAACCATATCGTTGATACGTTGAACACTTGCGTTGGTTGGCGCCAGGATGGCGCACTCAACAAAGTAGTCACCTGGTTAGTCTTCACGTTCATCACCTGGGCACACAACATCAATCAGCGCGTTGATATTGCGAACCCGTCGGTCATCTTTGGGATCGTCGAAGTCGGACGCGTGGGCTCCGTCGTCCGGGAGAAGGTTGAAGTATGGGGCTGGTTCCATGTCCTCGTCGTCTTTGTTTTTTTCGTCGGTCACGGATCTACGGCCCGAGGCTCAGGAAACACGCATATGTCTCGGGGAAGACATATGTCGTTTTTACTAATATCCTCGTTATCGGGGTAACGACCGTCACCGATCTGAAGTAAAAACTCGGAAAACTCTGCCAACTCTGCAGCGGTACCAGGGTCTGGGGCCGTCCGCACACGCATATTCTCAGTCCAACGTACTTGGCGCAAGTGGTTCCACAGGGGCGATCTCTTAAAGCAAGCGTTAATCGTTTCCGCACGGGTAGCATTCTTAAGCACCGGTAGAATTTGACGGTGATCGCCGCTGAACACCATCACTTTTCCTCAGAACGGCTCCAATTCATTCTTCATAATATCCCGAAAAGTCCTGTCCACTGCATCAAAGCGACATCATCGGCGCTTCATCCTATATAATCAAGCTCGCGTTGCGAATTAACTCCGCCTTCTGGCTTTGCCAGCACATGCTGCAGATCGAACCTCCGTCAGCTTGAGCGGGACACGGAAAGTTGGGTGTGTCATGTGTCCGCCAGTCAACAGATTGCCCCAGTGCCACTTGAAGCCACTGCGATAGCAATTTTCCGCTGCTTACGAACGTGTGCAAGTAGCTGCTCCAACAGAACGACTCCCCGTCCCACCTGGACCGTCCAGGAAAAAATAGTTTCTCTTCTTCCACTGGATGGCTTACAGCCTGCAGCCTGCATGACTTGGTCAAAAATGTCCCTCTGGTTGTCGTTCAACCGATCGACTTGATCCGCAACATGCTCCAGTTCGGTCTGAGGGTACGCATCAAGTTCTTGCTGGCCTGTATATGCAGGATCTTGTTCTTCGACTTCCGCAGCTACGTCGTCATACGTGTCAAGCTCTGGGAGTTCGTAGTTCGATAGACTCTTTCCGTTGGAGGCCAGGTATTCTGCCAAGAACTTTAAGGTCTTGTACTCGGTCATTCTCAGACGAACCGCTTCCGTCCATTCAATGTGCTTATCAGCGTCCCTTTCTGTAATCGCTTTCTCGTATTCTTCAGACATGTGATCTTTATCCCAGAGCGGCCAAGTGCGAGGATGCATCGAGTACACAAATATAATCCCAAATAACTGCCGCAAATGGTAGGGCATCTTGAACCACAGCAGCCTCCAAAAGACAGTCTTGATCGTCTTCGAGATACCCAAAAGCAGCCTCTCGAAATGTAGAGTATGTAGTATCTTCCACCGTGCGGAGATCTCGAAACGATTCTGGGAATCGCCGATTTGACAGTAGCAGTCGGAGATAGAATCGCTCCGGGTCTTGGGGTGATACGTGAACTATGCGCCCGAGCGAAGCAACATATTTCTTGTACGGCACCCAGGAATTGTTCTTCCACCTACATTTGGTTGTGACATCCTTGTAAAGTTGATCCACGGTTCCCTCCGGGTCACGCTCGCAGAGGTTGAAAAAATCCGTTAGCTTTGTTCTGCTACCCCTGTAGACCAAGTTGCGAAGCTGCGCAGTAGTTGCGTGGTCGCGATTATGGGACCATATTCAGATCTTCCATGTGAATCGGGAGGGTGACCACAGAATGCGTAGACCCCTGCGTTGGATGTTTGAATAGCCGGTTGCAAGCTTCCACTGGAGAACTATAGCGGCCCAGTAGGTACTAACGGATCTCGTTCGCGGCAATATCTTCGCCCGTCAATGATGATCGTCGTCAGTCGGACCCCTTGTACGCGTATTTGTAGATCCTATTCACGGCCTTGTTCGTCGCACAGACCTCCACATTAATGTGACACTTATACTTCTGCGATAGAAACGCGTTGTACGGCACGACCCACTGATTAATGGTAGCGTTGTCCCACACTTTCGTTTTGTGACTCAGAATTCCGTCTGGACGACGGCGGCGCCTGTAAGTAGGAATATTTATTGGCGGTCATGATGGTTTCGTCAGCCAAAGGCTTAGGAAACTTCTTGGAGGATCTGCCGTTCTTCATGCAGGGACTGTCTGGTTTTAGTCTCCCACACGGACCGTGCAACATACTCGAAATCACTGTCTCGTAGAGCTCCGAATACTTTTCTTTATCTGGTAGTTCTGCTGAGACCAAGCGATCGACATCCTCTGCGCTGACAGACTTTCTTCCGGTCGCAAAATGCAAGAATGTGGGTAGGGGGGGAGACCGCGCTTCTGATACTCTACCACATGAACCCGTGCCGCTAGAATCCCCAAGATGCCTTCGTCGAGATCCTTGTTAAGCTCGTTCAGCTTTTGCATGAACACTCGTGCCACGATGTCCGATCGATCGGAAGCCGTCTGACCTGGGTGTGACTGACAGATCCGTCTAAGTTCGCTTGTTCCCGCTTAGGTTCGATTTAAACCGTCACGCTCGGCTGTTTTTGCAATTTCGGGCATAGTATTTGCAGTCCGGACGGTAGTGGCAGTCGGTGCGATTGGTTAGTGAAGTGTTGCAATTGCCGAGGGAAAGGATGCAAAAAAAAAGAGGCTGAGGCGACAGCGCAAGGAGTAACAGGACGGACAGACAGGTTGCTTTTTTGGTATTATGTCAAGGTGCTACGTCCACTATACATCTATTATATAAAAGCGGTAGAAGTGGACACATATTGTACTGCTTATCAAACTTCCAGTCGAGCAGGGGACACACATTACAAAACTTGCAGCTTTTCATTTTTGTTTTTACTACGCAGCGGTATCTAACTCATTGGGCCATAATATAATACGCTGCACACATGCGTGAATGAACCGAACGGGGCTTGTGTCTGTTGTGAGGTGAAACATACAAAAGGGCACTGTCGCCCAGCTCAGTCCGAGCGGAGCGTGCGGTATCCCTTCTGCTTCGTCGAGGTATCCGTACCTGCAGCTCCCGCACCCGCAACCGTGGCACTTGCGCTCGCCGTGGCGCCGCCGTTTTGAGACGTGGACGTGACAGCGTTGTCATCCTGCGTTGTGGTGCTGGTGGCTCCGCTAGTTTGTGTGACGGTATTTCCTCCCACCTCGGCATTAGTACCTGCTCCAGCACCACCGTTGCCGCCCACGCCAACATCGACGCCTCCGTATCCAGCTCCGCGTTGTCCGTATTGACGAGCTCCGACGTCAGCACCACCGTAGCCAGCTCCGCGGCCGTATTGACCAGCTCCGCGGCCGTATTGACCAGCTCCGACACTTGCACCGCCGTAGCCAGCTCCGCGTTGTTCGTATTGACCAGCTCCGACACTTGCACCGCCGTAGCCAGCTCCACGTTGTTCGTATTGACCAGCTCCGACACTTGCACCAGCGTAGCCAGCCCCGCGACCGTATTGACCAGCTCCGACACTTGCACCAGCGTAGCCAGCCCCGCGACCGTATTGACCAGCTCCGACGTCAGCACCGCCGTAGCCACCTCCACGGCCGTACAGACCAGCACCCACGCCAGCACCTCCGTAACCAGCGCCACGCCCGTACAGTCCGGCTCCCACACTAGCACCGCCATAGCCATAGCCACCGCCACGTCCGTACAGACCAGCATGAAGCCGCCCGAACGTCTGGGCGGCCTCCTCCTTAGCGTACGCGCCGTTTGAGAGAGCCACGACGGCGAGGCACAGGACGGCGGTGGTCTTGATGTTGTTGAACATTATTCTGGTTGTTCTGTGTCGGGATAGTCTTGGAATGAACAGGAGCTGTAGAATTGAGTGAGGAAATTTGAGAGTGAGCTTCGGACGGCGAGGCTTTCGGTCCCAGTTCGGCAGAACCCCCGGGTTGGTAGTCAACTAGAGCAAGTACGGCAGAATAGTGAGAGAGGCCTGGCAAGATGCCTGCTGCTTGGCGGAAGAGACAGACAGACAACAAGTAGACGGAGGCTCCGAATCGGTGTCCGATGGAGTTGGGACGCGCTGATTACCTGTATGGGGAGACCCATACGGATGTTTACCTCACCATCCGTTTAAAAAAAGATGGACCTGGTATAGGCATGAGTATTAGCGGACACTCTTCCAAGTTGAGTCACATCAGACGCATTGCTTGCGGAGCACGGTGGGCCGCACACCTGAGCATCTTCCGTGGTCCATGGTTCCTCTGAGGCCATCTCAAGACTGGTCAACGAATATTGATATCCTACGTTACTTCATACAGCGCGTAGTACTAAATCGTTAACATGGTGTACAGTGACAGACCGAAACA